>QJPP01003697.1:0-184745 GCA_003996215.1 Jaltomata sinuosa
GGGGCATTAGTCCAAAAGACACCACCATGGAGGAACTCATAATGGCCATAACGTGTCCTGAATGCTGTCTTAGGATGTCCTCGCCCTAAATCCTCAACTGATGGTAGCGCGGACCTCAAATCAATCTTTGAAAACCGACTGAAACCCTTAAAGCTGGTCAACAAATCATCAACCCTCGCATCGGGATACCTATTCTCACTGTCAGCCCTATTCAGCTGCGATAATCAATACACATGCGCATAGACCCATCCTTCTTCTTCACGAAGAGAACATGAGCACCCCACGGTGACACACTAGGTCTAATAAACCCCTTAGCTAACAGATCCTGGAGCTGCTCCTTAATCTCCCTCAACTCAGCAGGAGCCATACGGTAAGGAGAAATAGAAATGGGCCTAGTGCCCGGCTCCAACTCAATAGCAAAATCAATATCTCTCTCAGGTGGAAGGCCTGGCAGGTCGGTAGGAAAAACATCGAGGAAGTCTCTAACCACAGGAACAGACTCAGGAGAAGTGGGGTCAGCACTAACATCTCGACATATGCTAGATAAGCTAAACACCCACGGGAAATCAACTTCCTAGCTCGAAGACAAGAGATGATCCCAGATGGTGCATGGCTAACAGAACCCTGCCACACAACCGGGGATACACCAGGCACAGCTATGGTAATGGTCTTGGCATAACAATCCAAAACCACACGGTGAGGGGATAACCAGTCTATGCCCAGTATCACATCAAAATCTAGCATATCAAGAATCATCAAATCACCCCAAGTCTCTGAATCACCAACAGATAACATACAGGATCTCACAATCCGATCCACTACTAAAGAATCTCCTACTGGGTTTGAAACAGAAACAGGAACAGATAATGGCTCACTAGCCTACCCCAAGCAACGCACAAAGTAGGCAGATACATATGAACAAGTGGATCCAGGATCAAATAAAGCCATGGCAGACTAATGGCACACATAAATCGTACCTGTAATCACAACATCTGAGGCCTCTGCCTCTGCTCTCCTAGGGACCGCGTAAAACTGACGAAGACCTCCACCTGCTCGACCGCCATCCCTACCACCTGCTCTGCCACGTGGAGCACCACCTCTACTCTGACGACCACCCCCTCAAGCTGGGGGATGAACTACTCGTAAAGGCTCGGCCAACTGAATTGTACCCTGCTGAGGGCAATCTCTAGCAAAATGACCGATCACACCACAAGTAAAACAAGCCCCTGGCGGCCTACTCGGTCAAGATGAACCAGCAAATCCCGCATAACCACCATGGCCTGATGCCCCAGAAACTGTACCCCTCGAAGACTGTCCGTCATAGCCCTGATGGCTGTTATGACCCTGCTCGAACTGGGTACTACCGAAAGTCTGAAGGGAAGCCTGAACTGGTCGGCATGACTGACCCTGGTACTGCTGTGGATGATTACTCCAGCTCCACTGGCCAGGACCTCTACCGCCATATCTGGAACCACTATAGACACCCTGATGTCGAGGCCCCTTATCTCTGGACCCCTGATCATGTCGCTGTAAGTCCTCCACAGTGCGGGCATAGTCTACAATAGCCTGGAATGACCGACCACTGGAAATCAATATCTCAGTTGGCTGCCTGATCTCTGGCCTCAAACCCCATACAAATCTGCGAATCCTATCTGCCTCGGTAGGAATGATCATAGCTCCGAACGGTGCTAGCTGATGAAAACGAGTCTCATACTCTGAGACAGTCGTAGATCCCTGCATAAGGTGAGTAAACTGCTCCCTGCGATGCTCACGATCACTCTGAGGTAGGAACTTGGCCATAAAGGCCTCATAAAACTCAGACCAGGTCAAAGGAGGTGATGACGGTGGTCTACAAGCAACCTGGGCCCTTCACCATAACTTCGCTGGGTCCTCCAACTGATAGGTAGTATAACCAACCCCGTGAGTCTCCAACAAACCCAAATGATGCAACATCTCCTCACAGGTATTAATAAAGTCATGTGGATCCTGTCCAGAAGTACCAGCAAACCTCGGAGGTGCTAACCTCAAAAACCTACCCAACGCCTTCTGCTCTAACTCTGTCATAACTGGGCATGGAGCAAGGGGCTGTGCAACAGATGGAACCGGAATGACCTCCGCACGGGGAGCCATAGTAGCCGGCTGCGCTCCTGAGCTCTGTGCACCCAGGGCTGCCCCTTGAGCGGATGTCTGCGCTACCTCAGAATGCCGCTCTCCAATCACACCCAAAAGCTGTAATAGTAATCCCCGAATATCTGGAGACTGAGCTGCGGCTGGAGCTGGCACATAAGTGGGCACTGGAGTTGGCGCTGGGGCTAGCGCTGGAGATGGTGCTGGAGCTGGTGCTGGAGCTGGTGCTGGAGCTGGTGCTAGAGCTGGAGGCTCATCTCCGCGTGATGCCGATGATCTCGCATGAACCATCTGCGGAAGAATGAAGTACAATAAATGAGATCTCCATAAACTTCAAGGGTTCTACGCACAACACAGAAGCAATGAAAGAGTCAAATTCGTAAAATGTCACTGTAGCCTCCCAAAGATTGAGTACGGACGTCTCCGCCCCGATCCGCAGGACTCTACTAGATATTGGCTCCTATACCGATGACACCGGTGAACCTAAAGCTCTGATACCAAGTTGTCATGACCCAATTTCTTGGTCATGATGGCACCTACAACCCCCGGTAGGTGAACCAATCCCCGTAGCCCAGAACAGTTAGTAATGGGCTATTATCTAACAAATAAGAGAACAAGATGAAGAGAACAGATAAAGGGACTATAAATATATACATATGCGGAAACTAAACCAAACCCCAAGACCTGGTATCATAGTATAGAGCCAAACTACATACATGGAGTGCAAATAAACCAAAACTATATATACAGATGTCTCTGAATGGTAATAGAGTACATGAAGCAAAAGATAAACTAAAGCTAAGCTCCGATCGCCAAGAGCTCACCCTCAGTCTGAAGTAGTTCCCAACAGATCTCTAAGAACGAACCACAACGATCTAACGGCGATGGCCCACGCTAGGATCTACACCCAAAGATGCAGGGGGTAGGGGTGAGCACCAAATGCGAAGCATAAGCTACCCAGTAGGTATCATAGGCCGACTGGGCACATATAAGATAAAAGCGTAGTAACAGACAGAATAGAAGCAAGCAGTCACATAAATCAATGAAAGGTACGCAGGAACTAACCCAGAGGGAAATCAACAGAACCACATGTGAGGCTAGTAAGCTGAATATACACACCATAGGCACAGGTGAAAGTAAGAAATAACGCACCTGGGGTCCTTGCAACAACAGTGTATACAAAATAAGTTTATGAAATGGACGGTATACCGGTAACCTCAAGTGTAAGAAGAGGGAAAGAGTAATGATAGGCATGCTCAGAGACAGAAATCAAACTCAACTAATCATATCAATCTCAAAACCCAGAAACTAATAGTCTAGCAGTAACTAATCTCATACTTATCCATAATAGAGAATAATTCTGTAAGTGAATAGAAAAAGTCTACCTACAGTCCCCCGGCCGCCCATACAACCGAGGAACACAAACAAGTGAAAACAAACCCTCCGGCATCCCATACTACCGGAGCGTACAATCAACAAACAACAAACAAGGGTGGAGCCTCAAACAATGAATGATATGATGCATGAAGATCTCAAGTGAAATGGTAGCTCTGTATGTACCTCCTCCGGCGCCGATCCGGCCCAGCAGGTAGGTTCCATGGAAGGACACTGCCCGTATACCTCTACTCCACCGTATACCCTTCCTCCGGCACACGCAGCCCGTAGCCCCTGGCCCAGATGGCAAGGTCCATGTAGGTCCCAGACCCCATACTAAAACTCAGTATCAACACATGTCGTCCGGAAGCAAGTCCGGGATCAAAATAGAGACCCAATCTCGAATATGCATGCTCAGACCCTGTCCAGGACTAAAGTAGTAGGAAAGTATCTCAAAAACCCCTCCAAGGGTGCCCGGGAATAACCGGGTCTAAACAATAAAAAGTCATCTCAGGTGCTCGGTCCGACCGAGGCTAAAAATCATCTCAAGTAGCAAGAAAACTCAACTAGCACTCCGGCCCTGCCGAGTCTATCGTTAATCCTAAAACTGATGATTTAAAACATAATTTTACTTTCTTTTACCCAGGAAATTCACAAGTTAAATCAAACCATTTCCAAATTATTTCCATAAAAAACGGCCCCCCCGGGCCATGCAAGGTTTAGAAAATAGTGTAAGTAGGCCCGAAACCAAAACCATAGTAAAACATGGATAAAACCTCTTTATATGCATGGAAATGGTATGATCATACACAATAGCTACCCATCAGCTCACAATCAACCTATCGACCCTGCACAGGCCCACAGCTACTCAGCAAGCATAACCAGCCTAGAAGGATAATTCTATGCCCGGGACTCGCGGACATTCCCAAAATCCCACCTTCTATGTTCCAGAGTCAACAAGGCCTCACAGGACCACAAGGGTAAATAAAATATATCGGCAAATACTATAAGCAACTGAGGAACAAAAGTAGGCAGACATGAATAAAGCGGTCGAGGTCTGTGGTACCAACCTAATAAACCAACCCAAGGATGCCCATTAATACAATTTTATCCTATATATGCGGAGTCTAGGGAAAATAAACTGTAACCTACCTGTCATTCGATGACAAGCTGCTAGAACGATGATGTCCTAGCCCGAACCACTCTGAAAAGCTCTGAAATAATATCAACTTAAATTTGGGCTTGAATAACTTGACGTAGATAATTTGATTTTCTTCCGATGATCAAACATAATGTAAAAATATTGTTTCCAGAAAATACTCTCAATGTGCGCAACAATAATAGTACAACATCTCCATAATTTGTTTTTTTGTAAAGAGAAAGGATGAGGAAAATACGTTCTGGGATGTCAACTAACGTGCGCGTATACTGATAGTTTTTGATTAACCAATTATCCAATACACTTATAGCATATGAAATTAAAATCCAAAACTCAAATACATGGGAAAATAGTTGTGTAGTAGCAAAGTGTTGAAGTAATCCCTATCAAAAGAAGAGACGTGCTATGCATTCTATATTAAATAGAGCTACTATCCAAATGTTATCACTAAAATTTGTGGTGAGTAGTCACATATCCTTAAACACACTATATGACATCTGTAATATATACATATATGCTATATGTTGTAAGACACACACGTGTATGCCTGCTAAATACTACAGCTTACTAATAGTTAAGGTACTAATCCCACATATATAACAATTAGCTTATGTATTACACCTAGCAGCTACAATATGTTGGCTGCTTTGCCTCACCTCCACGTGTTGTGGAGGTGGCAACATTTTAATATTTTCAGCCCGTTATGTATGTATTCGGGTATTGAATAAATTCGTGGTAAAATAAATATAACTTTTTGAATATATCATAATCCATAGAAAATTATTTCAAATAAAACCTACTATGTTATAATAATAATTTTCGACATAACTAAATTTACTGTCTCCGTTAAAATATTACAATGTATAAAAACCTTATAAAATAAATACATATACACTTATATCGTAACAAATATATTTTTCATAAACCTTTAAAATATTTTGAAAAGGTAATAATAATATAACTTTTTACCAAATTCAACTTTAAAATAAAATATTTTCAAATATACGCGCGATGCTAATAAAATTCTCAAACCTAGACTCGCAATTCACCAACGCACGATTTTGATACTCAAGAACTCTCTTGGAATTCTCCCTTATGTTTTCTCACTGTTTCGGAACTGAAATGGCATTTTAAAACATGAAGTTGAGGCTTAAATCGAGTTTAACCCGACCCGGTTCGCGACCCGGTTCGCAACCCGTTTTCTGCCAGACAGTCCGCGGTAAAACAGTCATAACGCTTTACTCCGAGATCAGTTGGACGTGAGGTTTTGTGCGTTGGAAACTAGACTCGTAGACCTTCGATTTGGTATTTTGGGGGACTTCTAAATCTTTATATATTTAGAGAAAAGCTCCGAGACATTTTACCCAAAGTTCAGAAAATTTTATTAAAGAACTTACGATAACTTTTGCCGACTTGCTTGACTTCAAAACTTATAATGCGACCAAAAAAATGGACCCGACACCGAAATACCGGTCCTGACGAGCCTTAAGTGACTTGGGGCCGCTACAAACAAGCTCTAACGACACAAGGAAAACGTATACGTGAAAATGACCGGAAGGGTCATTACATTCATGTCTCTACTCTAGTAGGATTCTTTAGTAGTGGATCGGGTATACCGATCCAGTGTTGTGACTCTTTTGGGGTATGATACTTGGGAGGATTTTATTATTCTAGACATGGTGAATTTTGAAGTTAGTTTGGGTGTGTATTGTCTCTCTCCACATCATGCTATTATGGACTATCAAGCCAAGACTGTTACTTTAGTTATTCTGAGTTTCCTGAGGCTTGAGCGGAAGGGTACTCAGGATTCGTACCTTAAGAGTGTTATTTTCTTTCTTTGGGCTCAACACATGGTTGAGAAGGGGTGTCTTTCTTACTTTGATTATGTGCGAGATACCTGTGCAAGCATGCCATCTTTTGAGTCAGTAAGGGTGGTTAGGGAGTTCATGGATGTGTTCCCTATGGATCTTCCAGGTGTTCCTCCTGATAGGGATATCAATTATTTTATTAATTTGGAGTTAGGAACTAAGCCCATTTCCATTCCTCCTTATAGGATGGTTCAAGCGGAATTGAAAGAGCTGAAGGATCAGCTTCAGGATTTGTTGAGTAAGGGCTTTATTAAAACTAGTATTTCTCCTGGGGATGCTCTGATGTTATTTGTGAAGAAGGAGGATGGGTTTATGCATATTTGCATAGATTATTGGTATTCGAGCAAGGTGACTGATACGCCCAAATTACACCTCAAATTAAGAAGCGTAAGCGGCCGTCGTCAAATATAGAACCCAACAAAGGTTGGGGTCTATCCCACAGGGAATAAGGTGCAAATTAAATCGTTAGTGAATTAGTTGACTAGTAATCAATAGTTTTCGGTAAATTAGGGGGGTTTCTGTGATCAATATTTGAACAATGCAAGTAACTAATTGCGAGTTTCAATGAGTATTAATCAATATGAGAATGAACTAGGGAAGTGTTCACCATGGCGTCGTAACAATTTCGACTCAAAGCTTAACTGGGTTCTTTCTATATGTATATCACGATGTGATTGAATTAATGGTATCATCTAAACGTTTCTCAACCAAATAGAAAAATTTCCTTTTCAATTCTCTCAAACTTGAAAAAGTGAACTTTCTTATTTCAATCCTAAACATCAAGTAGATTAATCTAGTTACAGCATTAATCATAAGACGAGAGTTGGTAGTCTCGAATCCTCGTAGTTAATCAAATTTCCCGGTTTTAATCTCTTTGCTCAAGCAAATTAAACCTAGGTATGTTCTAATGTTTGCAACCATTAGAAAATGTAAATAACGAATGATTAACAACGTGACAACATATAAATTGAACCCTACGCTACCCGGAATCTATATTGTTACTTTTGACATGGCTCCCACAACCCTAGTTGTGGGAAATTAGCTACTCATACCATTAAAGAAATAGAAGAAAATCATATTCATAATAAGAGAAGGATTCTTACAAATAGTATGAAATTTACTTCAATTATCCAAGAACAAGCAGCCAAAAATCCCAAGAGTAATCGAAGAAGAAGAAAGAAACGTGTATGTCATATTTTTCTCTCCAAACGTCGCTCAAAAATAGTCTCTAGAAATATTGGGTAATGAATAATAAAATAACCCTAACACAGGGTATTTATAGTAGTGCAGGAAATAATGTCCAAAAATAGAATTTTCGGAATCCCGCATCGCGTTGACGGGTCGCCTGATGGATCGTCACGCATGTGACGGGCCGTCACAGCTAAACAGTGAGCTTCCAGGCAATTTTTCTGGTAAGTCGTCGGGCCTGTGACGACTTGCTGGAAAATTCTGGTAAGTCGTCCGCCCAGTGATGACTTACAGTGTTTTTCTTTGTTTTATCTTGGTGGCATGGGTGACGGTCCGTCAGGTTAGTGACGGGCCGTCAGACGGGTCGTCACTCTTAGGAAGTGCTCGATGAATTGCAGTCTCGTCCTGACGGCCTGGCTGACGGCCAGTCACAGGTGTGACGGTCCGTCACGCCAGCCGTCAGGCTTAACCAGTTGAGGTTTTTGAACATTTTTTCTTCCGTTTCTATCTCTAGCTCCATTCCCTACAAATATAACAATAAAACATCAAAAGTGACAACGGTTGCTTGAAAACTCACGATTATTCTTAGTTAAAGAAGTCAAATGTGCCGTAGAATGGCGGCACATCAACACCCTCAACTTAAAACGTTCGCTTGTCCTCAAGCAACATGAAAACAAAAACAAAAAGATGACTCAACTAAGAAAACAAACACGTGTCACTAGCAAATCATGGCCATTCAACAGCTTATTCAATTTAAATCAAGCCCCCTGGTAACACACAAATGTATGAAAAGCTAACTTGTAAGGATCCAAACATGTCATTCCGATATGATAGAATATTCTGCATACACATACAATAGCTATCCCAACAGTCAATAGATGATACTGAAATCTCGGTGCCCTCACCACAAAAAAGTCCCACACACAAGATTTGGGATTAAGTAAGGCGCTCATACTCACAAACGATTTCAAACAATGCACATGCGATGCCATAAGCTTGCCCTTGCTATTCTATTTCAGTTTTTCAGAAAGCCGCTCAGGATCACTACAGGACTTGTTTTGGCTTGTAATGAGGCTTCGGGTGCAGGTAGGATACGTTTGGGGAATAGTGACTAAACCCTCCTTGGAATCACCGACCTACTATTTCCACTTAACTTTACTTCGTCCATCCTTATTCACCTTTTTATTCCCTTCTTTCTAGCTACAGGTGCGGCCTCTTTATTTTGACAATTCTTTTTCATCTCTTTTTCGTTTCTTTTTCTTTCTTTTCTTAGGCACACACCCGAAATTTTCATTCTATCCACAACCAATCTTATCCATCCTATTTTTCTTATCATTTACCTCTATAGTAGCCACCCTCAACTTAGGTTGATTGCCTGAGTTGAGGTGCACGATGTCCAAGGAAGGATCAGGGCCAAAATAGGGATTCAAAGTTAAAAAGAAACAGTGACAGGTTATTGAAAGAATAGGGTCAATTATGGCTCAAACAGGGATCAAAGGGATTATTTGCATTTGGAAGGTCTTATAGGCTAAGTGGACTGCACACAAAAAGGGCCTATGATCCTTTCCTAAGCAACCAACTTCAAGCTTAACAAAATAGACCGGGCAAGTTCTAGATGCATGCACAAAGTAAGAGTTTATAACAATAAGCTCACACACACTTGGCACCAAGAAACCATACCACTACCAACTTTCAAAACATCAGCTCGGCTTAAGCATAATTATTACAATCACAACCGAACAATGACATTAAAGGATCCAGAACAGTCAATCATTTCAAACGTAAGTACAAAATCAACTTTTTCACAGGGGGCTCCTTTTAGTTCAACTTGCCAAAAAGCCATGCTCTCTATAGACACCAGAACACAACACCAATGAAATCTAAAATGATAACCTAAACATGCCAGTTCTACTAGATAGCACACCAGAGGGAAAAGAAACACGGCAACAAAAACCATCGGTGGTGGACGACTCACAGGTATCCCAACACCCTCAACTTAGACTCATGCATTGTCCCCAATGCATACATGTGAAAGCTAGAACTGTGAGAGAAAGGAATACCTGTGAAGCCCATAGGACTCAGAGTCTGGCATGATGCTGGAGACCACCAGGGTCTCCAAAGAAGGAGCAATCGCTGGAATAGGTGCAAGCGACATAATCCGATCGAACTCCAACTTTCTCTTTTATCTGCTCCTCAGCTAGTCGAGACAACTTCTTTACTCTTTCTAACTCTTTTTCTTTGCTGGTTCTCTTGTGGTGTTTTTTTTTCCTTGATTTGTTCTCACCGCCTTCCTCTATCGGTTTCTCTTCTTGCGATCCCAACATCATTCTCATAACAGCTAGGGTCTCAACAAAACCTTTCTCCTCAATATGCACATCCGTAGGGGCTTCATCAATAACATTGATAACCGAGACCACCTTCATGTCTCTTGGTGGCTTCATCAATTTACACACATCAAACTTGACCAATTCATTATTTAATCTGAATGTCAGTTCGTTTCTTTCCATGTCGACTAACACTCTTGCAGTGGCTAACAATGGTCATCCCAAGATTATGGGAACTTCAAATTCCACTTCGCAATCTAAGATTACAAAGTCAGCTTGGAATATAAACTTACCAACCTTTACCAGCACATCAGACAATATTCCCACCGGTCGCTTTACTGAACGGTCAGCCATTAACACCCTCATGGTAGTTGGTTTGGGAGCTCCCAAACCCAATTGTTTATAGACTTCTAGCGGCATCAAGTTGATGCTAGCACCAAGATCACATAAGGCTTTTTCAAAGTTGAATTTCCCAATAGTACAGGGAACAGTAAAAGCACCTGGATCTTCCTTCTTTTCCACTAATGATCTTGAAGAAATAGCACTGCAGTGATGGAGGTTATCTTCTGGTTCAAAGCTCACTGACCTCTTCTTGGTAATCAAGTCCTTCATGAACTTGGCATATCCGGGCATTTGTTCAAGAGCGTCCACCAGTGGGATGTTCACTGATATCTGCTTGAGCATGGTCATGAAATTTAGGAACTTGCTATCTTCCACTTTCTTCTTCAACCGTTGTGGGAAAGGAGGCGGTGGCCGAGGCATCATAGTTAGAAGTTTTTCAACTTCCTTGCTTTTATCTGTGAGCCTTTGAGTAACATCCCCTACAACATTTTCATCCGCATCATCACCTTTCTGAGTTTGAATTACCAGATGTGATTCCGATAATATTTTACCGCTTCTTGTAGTGATCGCCATACAACTCCCATCATTCCTCGGGTTTTGAATGGTGTCACTCGGCAAGGTACCTGTCTTTCTTTGATTTAGAGACTCCGAGATTTGACTCACTTGCTGCTCTAGTTGCTTGATCAAGGTTGAATGTGAATCCACTACCTGACTCATTGCTGATAATTCAGTCCTCATCTCCTTTATCCCGGAGTCAGTCGATTCTACCTTCAGCAGCATCTTAGCCATCATATTCTCTAGTTTGGACATCCCTGACTCATTGCTAGCTTTGTCACGATTCCCAGGTGGTATGTATAATCCACCTCTATCGTCTTTGCTCCTCCAATCACCTTGTTCTCGACTCTTATTACCCAGCTTTTCATAGTAATTGTTCCGACCTTGGTTTCCTTGGCCATAAGCCTGGAAACCACCCAAATAATTTGCCTCCTCATCAGATTCAAACTCTGATGCTCTACCTTGGGAACCCATACCTTTCACTTTCTCAATACCTCCTGACAACAAATGCTTTGTCAGTAGGTCCATTTGCGTTTTCAGATGGGCCATATCTTGGTCCCGCTCTTCCTCCTTCCTGCGCTGCTCTGCTGACATACCAACTGCATAAGTGCTAGCTGTTACCTCTGTATCCCGTGTATGCCAGGCCCTGTTAGTTTTGGTGAGCCGATCCAAAATAGCTATGGCATCGATAAAGGTAAGACCCATAAATGCTTCACCTGCTGCATTATCCAGCGTTGGCTTGGTAGCCGAATTAAGCGCCCTGTAGAATGTCTGCATTAGAAAATTTTTGGTCAACTGATGGTTCGAGCATTGTGTCAGCTTCTTCTTGAACCGCAACCAAGTCTCAGGTAAAGCCTCATGAGGTTGTTGTCTGAAGTTGCTAATTTCATCCCTCAACTGTATGATCCTAGAGGGAGGAAAGAACCTTTCTAGGAAAGCTCCTTTCAACTCTCCCCAGGTTGTGAAAGAGTCAGGGGTTAGCTCTGTCAACCATAATGTTGCCTCATCAGACAGAGACAACGGAAACAACCTGAGCCTGATCGCTGTCTGACTTACTCCAGGCAATTCGAACGACTTGCAAATACCCACAAAATTCATCAGGTGTCGATTTGGATCATCACCAGCCACACCCCGAAACAACCCTCACAAGTTCAACAGCTGAATCATTGTGCTAGTAATGTTGAACTTGGCCCCGGGCGCTAGCGAAGGAAGAACAATGGCGCCTGTTGCGCCAACTCCATCCAGGTCGATATCCTCATCATCATCCAGAGCATACTGCCTTGGCTGCTGTCGACCTCTACCTCGCTGTTGTGGTCTCTGATCTTCTGGAGCATTATTGTTAAAAATATCAGCCGGTCTGCCCTCACCCACTAACATCTCATCATTCAATTCAACATCGTCCTCAAGACCACCAGCATTCAAATGTTGTTGGGCTTGCTGAGCTGCAGCGAGTCTCGCTGCCTCTTGTTGTTGTACATTCATGGTTCGCCTTAACGTTTTAGCAAGCTCGGGATCGTAAGGAAATATTGGTTCACCCGAGCATTGTGTACTTGGTATGCACAACTCTGTACCCTGTAATAAACAAAAACAACAAACAAAAGTAAAAGTAGGAAATATGACTAAGAGTCAAATAAACACACCAGACTTAATAAACAACCGTATTCCCCGGCAATGGCACCAAAATTTGATACGCCCAAATTACACCTCAAATTAAGAAGCGTAAGCGGTCGTCGTCAAATATAGAACCCAACAAAGGTTGGGGTCGATCCCACAGGGAATAAGGTGCAAATTAAATCGTTAGTGAATTAGTTGACTAGTAATCAATAGTTTCCGGTAAATTGGGGGGGGGGGGTTTCTGTGATCAATATTTGAATAATGCAAGTAACTAATTGCGAGTTTCAACGAGTATTAATCAATATGAGAATGAACTAGGGAAGTGTTCACCATGGCGTCTTAACAATTTCGACTCAAAGCTTAACTGGGTTCTTTCTATATGCATATCACGATGTGATTGAATTAATGGTATCATCTAAAAGTTTCTCAACCAAATAGACGAATTTCCTTTTCAATTCTCTCGAACTTGAAAAAGTGAACTTTCTTATTTCAATCCTAAACATCAAGTAGATTAATCTAGTTACAGCATTAATCATAAGACGAGAGTTGGTAGTCTCGAATCCTCGTAGTTAATCAAATTAAACCTAGGTATATTCTAATGTTTCAACCATTAGAAAACGTAAATAACGAATGATTAACAACGTGACAACATATAAATTAAACCCTACGCTACCCGGAATCTATATTGTTACTTTTGCCATGGCTCCCACAACCCTAGTTGTGGGAAATTAGCTACTCATGCTATTAAAGAAATAGAAGAAAATCATATTCATAGTAAGAGAACTCACGATTATTCTTAGTTAAAGGAGTCAAATGTGTCGTAGAATGGCGGCACATCAGTTACCATCAAGAATAAGCATCCTCTTCCACACATTGATGATTTATTTGAATAGCTTCAGGGGTTTTCAATGATGTTTAAGATTGACTTGAGGTCGGGGTACCATTAGTTAAGGATTAGGGCTTCAGATATTCCTAAGACAAATTTTAGGATCCGATATGGTCATTATGAGTTCTTGGTGATGTCATTAAGGTTGACTAATTCCCCGATGGCATTTATGGAGTTGGTGAATGGGATGTTTCAACTGTATCATAATTCCTTTGTGAATGTGTTCATCGATGATATCTTGGTGTAATCCAAGAGTGAGGAAGATCATGTGAACAATTTGAGAATTGTGCTTCAGAGTTTAAGGGATGTGAAGTTGTATGCAGAGTTATCGAAGTGTTAGTTTTGGCTTAGTTTTGTGGCATTCTTGGGGAATGTTGTGTCCAAGGATGGTATTATGGTTGATTTTCCCAAGGTTGATGTCATGCCCCAAACTTGAGGGGCGCAACTTGCACCTAATGCCAAAACATAGGACAAAGCCGATCCTGCTGAACTATTTTCCAATGGCGCAAAATAGTCATGCACAATCAAGAAAACAAGTAAGTATATCTCGGCTTAAAAAAATCCCTCGGCCAACAAAGCCCCTGTCAACAGCTCTATAAAGAAAATAGCTACTCCCAACAGTTCATATAAAGTAATAAGCAGGTAGTACATAAGTCTTGTTTGGGCCATCGAGGCCACCATGATATTTAGGAAAGCATAAACATAAAATGGGCCATCAAGGCCACCATGATCTCTATACAGAAACTAAAAACATGTATATACAATGTAACCTAGGCCAATGAGCTGCTAAATATCCAACACAACATCAATAGGGCACGACTGGCTAACAAGCTACAACGAATAAATATACAAGGCTAAAATGGTCACCATCATTGCTATGTAACATAATAGACTAGTCTTCAAGCCCTAATGAATACAATACTTAGTGGGACAGGGCCCCAACCTACCCAAAAGCTATAAATAGCAAAAGGGCAATCCTTTGAGACTCTGGCAACCCCTGAAAGGAAAAGAGTCAACCAACCCACTGAAAGCTCCACTATGATATTCGGCAGGTCTATCTGGTCATCTCTCAGATCCTAGAAGCATGAATGCAGTGCCCCCAGGAAATGGGTCGTCAATAAAAAATAATGTACCAAACATGTAAGGCAAACTTAAAACTAAAACTGAAGTGTAAGGACTGAACAAAAGAGCAAGAGTAAAACAGAAGTACAATAACTTACCTTCCTACAATAAGATACCATCTAAAACAAATAACAAGCAATAAACTGACCTGGACATCATAAGCCTGGCGGGTACAAATAGAATACAATCATCATACGTCCTAAGAGGTGCAAACAGTCGCTAAATACCTATACTAGCCCCCTTACCTGGACCCTAGTGATAATTTGATCTGAATTGTCTAAATGTACATGTGTCATGAATCAGTATAACTTTGAGGATCTGTAGTACCATATAAGTACTTCCCCGTAGGTACAACTTGCCCACCCCATAGGCACGATCTACCCTACCTGGAGGAGCAGTAATATAATATAATTGTTGCCCTGTAAGTACATCCTGCCCATCTCGTAGGTACGGTCTACCCGACCCAAAAGCATGCTAATAGTAATCAAAATATAGGTTCCAATACCTTACAATGTCAGTGTTTGTTGGGGCCAAAACAAGCTCATAGGTGGCAGTAAGACCATAAAACAACACAATAGTATCATGTAATCATCATAGGTGACCTCAATCAAAATTATAACATGTTGTTTTAGGCCGCTAAATAAGGAATAGAGTGTTGTTGATAGTCCCTATATCATGTTATTGAGCAAAACTCAATGTTATAAGGCCACAAGTCAAATAATAATGTCACATAGGCTATACAATATTTGACTTAAAGGTCATGCTATAAAGTGAAAAAGAATCCTTAATATACATTTTAACTGAAGCCTCAAAGGTGTCATTATGAAACTTGACCAACCTATCATAACGCAATAATTTCTAGAATGAACAAGGCTGCGAGAATGAATCATAGATAATTAATAAGGTTTTAATGGAACACTCACGACCGGACAACTCCAAGGCATAAAATGAGGTCAATAGCAATAATAAATGGCAGCTAAATCCAACAACAATATGCTAACCACTTCTCTAAGGAGCGACGAGCTCCCAAGGCACTATTTAAAGACGTACTTCACGTCGTTCAATCCAACAACAAAAGTACGTGACTCCAATAAGAATCACACAAAACCCCAGACCCTCCAACACCTTAACACCATCAGTACAAAACAATAACAACTAAACATAATAAGATAACAGGGTTATCCAAAGCCACGGTATCCAAAACACCACTTCATGGCTCGGAAAGCTGTAAATATGATACTAGAACATGCAATTAGTAAGGAGGGTTGCAGGAGGAAGATGACCTCGACAAAAAACTTTGAAATATCAAGTTAAACAATTTTCCTCTTTTCAGTAACAACCACGGAAAAAAAATCACCAAGAAACTACTACAAGTCATCTGAAAATATAACTTTTCGTGACTAAAACCTTAAAATATCAATTCAACAAATAGATAAGTGTACGAGATCCTTACCTTGCCGATATATATCCATATCTACTGTCAAATACTCAATAAACACCGTCTACCTTGCTGACATAACACCCACGATTACATGCCATGAAATTGATGGGGTAAACTATGCCAAAATGATGATCGAGGTTTTGGGGGATTATTAAGTTAAACTTCCATTAAACTTACGAGTTGAGAACCCTAACACTCATAGAGGTTTTCGGGGATTATTCTCTGATTTTTGGTGGGTTTTCAGCTGATCTTATGAAAAAATAATGAAGGTGGTGGTGTTGTATAAAGCACCACCGACCTTGGGGCTAGGGGAGCCACCTAGACGTGCCTTCTTGTGCAGTCTTACAAAAATATGAATATCTCTCTATTATGAAGTCGTATGAATGAATAGTTTAGTGTGTTGAAAACTAGAATTGTAGACCTTCTATTTGGTGTGTTGGAGTCCTTCTAACTATTTATATATCGGTAGAAAATCTTCAAGATATTTTACCTAAATTTTCAAAAAAATTCTTAACGGAATTTACAATAACTTTCCCTGACCTTTATTTTGCAACTTGCTTGACTTCAAAATATAACATACGACCATTGTGAAATTAAAATACTTCATAAAACATCCTTCATAAATATTCAGAACTCTTAGTATTACCCCAAAAGTATGAGTTAATCCAACGTTCGAATGAGTTGGGTGTTACATCCTCCTCTCCTTAGGGACATTCATCCTCGAATAAAGATAATGTGCATGGCATATCAGGAAACATCACAAGAACTTATAAAATACCAATGTAATGTAACTCAAGTACTCAAATGTGGGTTTACTATCTATATATTCTTAACAACATCTGAAGGAGTGAACAGGTGGGCATTTCTGGACTTCATGTCCTCTCCAGCTTCCCATGTCATCTCTTTTATATTACAGTTCCTCCACAACATTTTCACTGCATCTATATCTTTATTTTGTAATCTCTTAATCTGGAGGTTTGCTATTGCTACAGAGACTTCTTCATAAGACAGATGCTCTGAAATCTGAACATCTCTTATCGATACTATATGCGATGGATCTGTGATACACTTTTGTAACTTAGAATCATGAAAGATTGGGTGCACTGCCTCTGATATCAGAGGAAACTCTTGCTGGTAAGCACTCTTCCTATCCATCACACAATATAGTAAGGACCAATATATCAAGGGCTTAGATTTCCCTTCCTGCCAAATTATATAATGCCCTTCATCGGTGAAAACATCAAAAATTCCCAATCGTCAACATGGAACTTTAAGTACCATCGCCAAACATTTGAATATGATTTATGGCGGCTTTGAGCTATCATCTACCAGTTTCTGATCAACTTAACCTTTTCCATAACCTGTTGCACTATGTCATGTCCAAGCAACCCTAACTCATAAACGTCGAACAAGCTAAGAGGGGATCAATATTTTTGCCCACATAAAGCCTTGTACGGTTCCATACAAATTCTAGAATGATAGTTGTTATTATAAGAAATCTCAATAAGTGGCATGTGATGATACAAGTTCCCACTGAAATCTAGCACATACACCCATAACATGTCCTCGAATATTTGGATTGTGTGTTCTTTTTTGCCATCAATCTAAGGATAAAAATCCGTACTAAGATTAACTTAAGTCCCCAAATCCTTTCTAAAGGATCTCCATAAATATGTTGTAAAATGTGCCCCTCTATCTGAAATAATTAATACTGGGACACGATGAAGTATGACTATCTCTCGAATGTAAGACCCAACATAATCTTTAGCTAAGAATCTATCACTGACTAGGAAGAAATAGGCTGATTATGCCAGCCTATCGATACCCACATAGATAAAATCGAACTTCTATTGCAAATGAGGAAAACCTATGACAAAATCCATATTAATCTCCTCCCACTTCCACAATGTAATAGCTATCTCCTGAGTCACCCCACTAGGCTTCCAAAGCTTTACCTTTACCTCCTGACAATTTGGGCATTGTGAAATAAACTTAGCTATGTTCTTCTTCATTCTCAGCCACCAGTAAATCTCCTTCATATCATAATATATTATCATAAATCTTGGGTGAATAGAGTAACGAGAATGCTATGCCCCTTCCATAATATACTGCCGAAGCCCTGCAATATGCAAAACACATAACTGATCACCAAATTTGAGGTTAATAACATTTGCTACTAAGCCTTGCCTCTAAGTTGCTCTTAAACTGGGATCATCGTATTGTCGTACCTTCACTTCCACAATTAGAGATGATAGGGTTGTGTTATGAATTATGACCTTAACATAACAGAAGTCTAATAATCTAACCCCTAAATTAGCTAGCTGATGGAGCTTCTGAGCAATCTCTCGCTTCTCAGCTCCCACATATGATAGACTTCCTATAGACTTACGAGTGAGGGAATCTGATAAGTCGGTAATCTACCAACTTATTGAGCCTTTAATCATGAATTATTACCATGTTTTGATGAGTTTTAGAGGTTCTTATGGCCTATATTGATATGAATATAGGTACTCTTGGTCAGAAGTGGAAAATAAGGAAATAGACCCAAAACAACTTGAAAAAAGTTGAAGTGTGTAGATGAGCAAAATATATGAAGAATCTGCCAAGAGGTGCGATCGTCGTGTGATGCGCACAATCCTTGGTGCAGTCCGCAACTTCCTTTGCACGGAGTTCAAAAGAAAAAGAAGATTTTGCTGAGATGTGCGGTTGTCATGTGATGCACACAATTCTCGATGTGGTCTCCACCCCCATTTGCATAACACTCGAATATCAAGCCATGTTACTGGTCTACTGAGATAGAGTTGTGCGACATGCACAATGAGACATGCAATCGCACATTGTGTCACACAGTTCCTGAAGGGAATTTTTGTTTATTTTCATATGACGATTTGGGACCCTTGAAAACCCAATTTGGGGAATTGTACTCAAGAGTTTTTGACATTTTTTGTATAGTTTTCATGTTTTCTCTGCCAAGGAAAGATAGAGGGTTTTACTCCATTCCCTTCATCTTTAACCTTGGATTCACCATTATTGTACTATTGAGCTTAGATATTGGTTATTAGCTCCATTAATAAAAAGGAATTTGAATTATCCACTTGGTATAATCTCTTATTCCTTTAGTATGAGTGGCTAGTTTTCTTTTCTAGGGGTATGTGTATGATGGGTACTTGATTAATGGGTATGGGTGTTGCTTAATTGTGTTTATAATTGCTAAATTTATGAGTCTAGTGAATTCTCCATGATTTAACTCTAAAATTAATAGTTGCAAATATTGATTGAAATTACTTGATTCTGTTCTTGCTTAAGAAAGAGGTTCATAATTTCGGATGAGAATTCACTAGTGGGTACTTGAGATTTCCATTTAGATTGAGGCTAGAAATAGTTCAGTCGTCGAAAAACACCCATTTAAGAGTCTAAGCTAGAAATAGTGTGACTCCCTCAAGCCTAAAATTTTTTGGTTAATGTTGAAACCATGGTGCTTGAACAAAGACAATCAGAAATATGTTTGTTAGATCGAAAGATTAACATTCGTAACTAAAACCAATTCTATCCATATCGCTTATTAAGAATTTGCATAATTAAGTAAGTACCTTAATCCATGTTTAAGTCCCATCGAAAACATACCTCTAGCCGTCCTCTCTCTTGATACAAACCTATAATTTACTTTATAATTTTATTTGGAATTGCAATTGTGATAGATTCCAAATTCCCTGATTTCCCCCCTTTTACTTTTATTGTTGTTGAACGAATACTCTATTGGTGATTGATATAAGACAATCTTATAGAAAACTTTACCATTTCTTTGTGGGGTCGACCCTGACTTCCATCGGGAATATAAATTTTGTTTTGCTTTGATGATCGCTATCACCTCCATATGGAGAGTGTTACTTGAGCATTATCAGAATCCGCTACTATATTGGCTTTCCCTAGATGATATAAGATATCCACATCATATCTTTCAACAAGTCAAGCCATCTACATTGTCATAAGTTTAACTTTTTCTATCTAATAATATATTCAAGGCTCTTATGATCTGTATAAATATCAACATGAACTCCATACAAGTAATGCCTCCAAATCTTTAGGGCATGAATAACTGCAGCCAAATCTAGATCATGGGTCAGGTAGTTCTTCTCATTCTTCTGTAACTGTCTAGAAGAATAAGAAATTACCTTTCTATGTTGCTTCAGAACATAACCCATCTCGATGCCTAAAGTGTAACAATATACTGCAAAACCCTCTTTCCCCACAAGTAAGTTTAGAACCGGTGCTAAAGTTAACCTATCTCTCAACTCCTGTAATGCAGAATGTAATAGTATTTTCTTAGCAGTCAACATTGGCATAACAAGATGCTAGTCAATCCATGCATGTAATAATATTAAAGTCAAACATCTATAGCTCTATCAGGTCTATAGAGGTCTGACATCCAAATATTTCTATTGTATAATATCGATAAACCCTCTAGGAAAAAATAGAGTTGCCAACTAGAGCAGACATAACAAAAAGGCCGTTGCAATGGCTTTAGTACTATAAACAACTTCCTAGCAAGTAATGGGGTAACATATAATAATGTGGAGCCTGGATCTATCAAAACATAAACACAGTGGGAGGAACCACCTCATATACCTATCACAATATATGGCGATGACTAAGAATCCTGATAACTTGTAGTGCATATGTGCAATTCGGGCCTCTGTCAAAACTATATGCTCCCTCTTGGCATCGACCTTTACCTGATAAAATTGGGAACCACGCTCTATTAGATATTCTGAGGAAGATGATTTTGTTGCTAATCTGTTTGTCTTTGCTTAACCTTGTTGGTCTCTAAGCAGATAATATCTTTGTATATGACCCTCTTGGTGACAAAAATAGCATATTGTGGAGCCCTGACGATATCTCTGGGCATGTGTCTATCAAAAGTATCACAATGCAGCATAGATAATCTAGGCTGCTCTGGGACCTTTTACTATTTTGAGCCTGATGCTCGTGAGCTTTCACTCAAACTTGAATGCCCTTAGAGATCTAACCTACTATAATGGGACTGTTATGGTGGGGCCTAGGTGGTCTTCCTAAATACCAAAGCTTGGAACCACCCTAAACCTCTGTCTGAAGCCTTATGGGCTTAGTCCTTTTCTGCGGCTCTCTCTCGACCCTCTCAGTCGTATAATGTTGATGTCAAAGCCCCTTTATGTTCTTTTCAATGGCCTGAATCTGTGAGATGTTTATATCAAAATTAAGCGCGGCTATAGTACAAGCCCAATAACAACCGTAAGCCAAAGAACTCAACCCTTATGACTTATCTCTATAGCATAATTTGAGCAAAAGAAAGGTAACTTTCCTAAACAATGTATGCAACTTCCTGCTCATAGAATGTGGTGCACAACACATTTATAAATAAGAATCTACTAGACACGGCTTGCAGACTCACTAGGATACGATGTTGCTCTAATACTAAGTTTGTCACACCTTAAATTCAGGGGGCGCATCTGGAACCTAATATCAAAACATAGGCCAAAGTTGACCGTGCTGAACTATTTTCCAATGGTGCATTGAAGCTATGCACAGTTAAGCAAGCAAAAAAAAATATCTCAGCTTAAAAATTAGCCCTCGGCCGGCAAGGACCCTGTCAATAGCTCTAGAAAGAAAATAGCTACTCCCAAAAGTTCATATAAAGCAGTAAGTAGGTAGCACACAGGTCTTGTTTGGGCCGTTGAGGCCTCCATGGTATCTAGGAAAGCATAAATGTTATGGGAACCATCAAGGCCACCATGATCTTTATGCAGAAACTGAAAATAGGTATATACAATGTAAACTAGGCCAATGAGCTACTAAACTGCCAACATAACAACAACAAGGCCCAACTGGCTAACAAGCTACAACTAATAAACATACAAGGCCAACATGGCCACCATCATAGCTATGTAACCCAATAGAATAGTCTGCAAGCCTCTATGAATACAATACTTGGTGAGACAGGGTCCTAACTTACCCAAAACCTATAAAAAGCAAAAAGGCAAACCTATGAGACTCTGGCGACCCTTGGAAGGAAAAGAGTCAACCAACGGTCTGAAATCGTAGCTATGCTACCCGGCAAGTCTATTTGGTCGTTTCTCAGATCCTGCAGGCATAAATGCAGTGCCCCCAAGCAATGGGGCGTGAATATAAAATAATGTAATGAGCATGTTAGGTAAACTGAAATTTGAAACTGAATTGTAAGTACTGAACAAAAAGGCAGGAGTAAAACAGAAGTACAATAACTTACCTTCTCGCAATAAGATACGATGGAAAGAACATAGCACACAATAACATGACCTGGCACCCATAATCTTGGCAGGTACAAATAACATACAATCGCCATAAGTCCTAACAGGTGGAAACAATCGCTAAATACCCATACTGTCCCCCTTACTTGGACCACAGTGATAATCTGATCTGAACTATCTAAATATGCATGTGTCATGAATTAGTACAACTTTGATGCTCTGTGGTACCATATAAGTGTTTCCCTGTAGGTACAACCTGCCCTTTCCTATAGGTATGGTCTACATGGATCTAAGATGCAATAATATAATATAAGTACTACCCCATAGGTATAGCCTACTCATCCTGTATGTACGGTCTGCCTGTCCTGAAGGCACGATAATGTAATATAATTTTTACCCATAGGTGTAACCTGCCCATCCTGTAGGTACAATATGCTCAGCTTGAAGGCACAGTAATAGTAATCAAAATGTAGGCTCCAAAACCCGACAGTGTCAGTGTCTGTTGAGGCCAAAACAAGCTCATAGATGGCAAAAAGACGATAAAAATAACACAACAATATCATGTAATCACAGGTGACCTCAATACAATTAGAACATGATTTTCTAGGATGCTAAGTAAAGAATAGAGTGTTGCTGATAGTTCCTATATCATGTTGTGGAAAAAAACTCAATACTATAAGGCCACAATTCGAATAACAATGTAACATAGGATATATAATATTTGGACTTAAAGGTTATGCCATAAAATGAAAAGGAATCCTTAACATACCTTTCAACCAAAGCATGAACAGTGTCTCTGTGAAATTTGACCAACCTATCATCACGCAACAATTGCTAGAATCAACAAGGTTGCGAGAATGAGCCATAGAAAATTAATAAGTTATTAATGGAACACTCACAACCAGACAACTCCAAAGCATAAAATGAGGCCAATAACAATATTAATGGTAGATAAATCCAACAACAGTATGATAACCACATCTCAAAGGAGCGATGAGCTCCTGAGGAACTATTTTATGGCATACTTCACGTCATTCAAACCAACAACCATCATAGGTGACTCCAATAAGAATCACACCAACCCCTAGTACCTCTAACACCTTAACACCATCAGTACACAATAATAATAACCAAACGTAATAAGATAAAGGGGCTGTCCAAAGCCACGGTATCTGAAACACTACTTCTTAGCTCAAAAAGCTATAAAAATAATACTAGAACATGTAATTAGTAAGGAGGGTCATAGAAGGAAGATTACCTCAACAAAAATCTTTGACATATCAAGACAAATAATTTTCCTCCTTGCAGTAACAACCAAAGAGCTAAAATCATTAAGAAACTACTACAAGTCATCAAAAAATACAACTTTTTGTGACTAGATGCTTAAAATCTTGATTCAAAAAATAGATAAGTGTACGAGATCCTTACCTTGATGATATATCACCATAAATACTGCTAAATACTCAATAAATACCTGATGCCTCTCTAACACAAAACCCATGGAGATACGCCATGAAATCGATGGGGCTAGCTATCTCAAAATGACAAGCTTGCGATGTAGAGAAACTTGTTTTAAACGTTCGAGTTGAGAACCCTAACACTCATGGAGGCTTTGAGGGATTAGTCTTTGATTTTTGGTGAGTTTTCAGCTTTTCTTGTTAAACTAACAAAGGTGATGGTGTTTTATAAAGCACCACCGACCTTGGGTCTAGGGGGACCCGCTAGACATGCCTTCTTGTGCAGTCTTATGAGAATGCATATATCTCTTTATTCTAAACTCGTATGAATGAACAGTTTAGTTCCTTGAATACTAGACTCGTAGACCTTTGATTTGGTGGCTTGGGGGCCTTCTAACTCTTTATATATTGTAATGACCCTTCTGGTCATTCTTAAGTTTTTGCCTTCTTTAAACTGTTAGAGCTTACCTGTAGTGGCCCCAAGTTGGTTATGGCTTGCCAAGACCGGTAGTTCATTTCCCGAGCCATTTTTCGGTCTTTATGGATGTTTCCCTATTTGTGCACTTTAACATAGAAAATCATTGACTTTAGTCAATATGTTTGGTAATCATGATTGGAATTGAATTCCAATAGTTGTGTTAGCTCCAGAGCATGGACTTTGGTCTTGGTGGACCTTTGGTCGGGATTTGGGAGCTTTTCAGCTTGGAATTCTCTCTCGTTCTATCTAGCACTGGTGGAGTTTGCTTATAACAATAGGTACCACTCCAGCATAGACATGACCCCATTTGAAGCTTTGTATGGGAAAAGGTATAGATCTCTCATTGGTTGGTTTGATTCATCTGAAGCAAAACATTTAGGTACGGACTTGGTAAGGGACTCTATGGAAAGGGTAAAGTTTATCCAAGGAAAACATTTAGCGACTCAAAGATGGCAGAAAGAGTATGCAGACAGAAAGGTTAGAGACATGCACTTTGCAGAGGTGAGCCTATTTTGATCAAGGTCTCACCCATGAAGGGTGTTATGCATTTTGGAAAGCGAGACAAGTTAAGTTTGAGATACATTGGGCACTTTGAGATTCATCTGAAAGTGGGGCCAGTGGAATATAGGTTGACTTTACCACCTAATATATTAGGAGTCTATCCTATATTCCATATGTCAATGCTTAAGAAATGCCAAAGTGATGGTAATTACATTATTCATAGGGATTGGTCCTTTTAGATGAGAACCTTTCTTATGAAGAAGAGGCCATTGCTATTCTTGATCGAGATGTCCAAAAGTTGAGAACTAAGGAAATCATATTAGTAAAGGTCCAATGGAAGAACCATCTTATTGACGAGGCCACTTGGGAGACTGAGGCAAGTATGTGGAATAATTATCCTACCTTGTTCACTGATTTAGGTAATCTTTGTTTTTCACTCATTTTATTCTCGATTGTCATTTAGGGATGAATGATTGTTTAATTAGTATCTAATGTAATGGCTTATTCAATTGTTATGCTTAATAAAGGCATAAGTACCCTACTAGAAAAGTCCCTAGGTGAGAATTGAAAATCTCGGGCTAGGATGAGCTTAGAGTAAAATATAGTATTTTGTGCTTTAGAGGTAATTCACATTTCATGTGATGTTGTGTGGTATTGTGTGTCTAATAGTGGATAGCCAACTGCTGTAGGATCCTGTTGGAAGTTTCGGGATGACAATCAGAGTCATTTAACTTTGGATATGATAGTTGTTGCATTGGGTATAATTTTTGATGTCTATGAAATAATGTGTGTTGAGAAATAGGGGTCTAGGAGTTAGAACATTGTATTCTAGAAATTCTTGCTTATAGCGATGTAGGGCGCCTCATTGTAATAGTCCATTGTGATGAGCCGATCCTTATCACGATGATCCATCATGATGGAGAGTCATCCATCATGATGAGATTATGTAGCCGTATACCTGTGCGACTTGTAGTTTTCTAAGTCATTCCTCTCATTTTTCAACTTTGTTCTAGAGCTCTCAAAAGTCGTTTACCCAAGAAAACTAGCCAAAATCCATCATTCGAGGTAAGTAATCCATAGAACTCTTAATTTATTGATTAATTATTTGCCTTAGACCTTGGGGGAAGAATTAATGGTGGATTCCTTACAATTAATCCCTAGAAACTTGAACTTGGGGAAGAGCCCTATAGGTAGGTGCAAAATCACCTACAATTGATCCTAAGTTATATTTTTATGAATTCTAACTTGTAATTATTAGTTCTGAACATGTTTAAGGCTAGTGGGGAATATTGAGTTCCATAAAGGTGAAACCTTTAGGCTTAAAAATGGTGGAAAAGGCATGAACATGATTAGAAACCTTAGGTTCTTGACCCTATTAACGTAATGGGTCTAGTTAGTAATTAATTAACCCTTGGGGAATGCTAGAAACCTTGTTTAATGGTTAGTATGGTTGGGTTTGATTCCTAAGCCTGAAATAAAGGTTAATTGTGTAATTACTCTTCTATTATTTTTATTGTTAGACGTTGTACATTCCAAGATATAAGAAAGGACAAGGCCGTGGAAAACTAGCTTGCGGTGCTATATCTTCACTTGAGGTAGGTTAAAGTTTGAATTGGAGTTAAGACTCACTTCATGATATGTAAGTAGTGAAATTGTCTAACTTGGGATTGGTCTTCGAACATGGTTGATTTATATATGTGTTTACCTATTATGCTTTTATGAATAGACTAAATGAACTGGAAGTGATATGTGAGTTGAACTGGTTAAGTATGAATAGCGTCTTAGGCACTGAGTTTATTAATGAGAAATAGGTATGAAAGCCTAATTATGTAGATATTCTTGGTGATACTTTGATATGGAGCACATACCAGTCTGATATGATACATGGACACCTAGGGTCCCCTACAGGTCATGACTAGTGGGCAGAAATAAGACCCATAATATGTGTGTACACACTTTTACTCTTTTATTCTTATATAGTATTTCCATAATATCTATGATAGTTAGTTTGGTTGTGAACTGAGGTTAGACTAGAGGTACAGGTGATGTGAGTAGATATTGATGGATATAGAGTTATGTTAAATAGTGGTTAAGGGTGATTACCCCTTTCCCCTCTCATGATGATATTCCATAAATTATGAACTTCAGTTTGTTGTGTTGATCTTCCACTGAAAAGACTATTTGTTGGTTGATTACATGCTAAGTGTTGGATTCCCGTTACTTGTTATATGTTTTACTATCTTCTTATTATGTTGTTGGCCTATGAAACCTACCAGTATACTGATAATACCCTGTGATTTTTTTATTGAGTTGAGACCGTATTCCAAAGTCTGAGACATGACCTCGGTTAGTGAGCACTACTTTCTAGGCTTCCATGGATCCTCCACGATTTATTGTCCTTCCTCCGGACAATGGAACTCTCTTATTTTACTGTTTTTAGACATTGTTGGATATCTTAGACTACATTGGTTTAGAGTTTTGGATGATGATTTTCAATTCTTGGAAATATATTAGTTGTTGAATTCCGCACTATTTTTATATTATATTAGTAGTTTATTATTTATTTTTATTATAGGCTGGTAGTATTGTTTACTCCTATAAAATTTGTCAAGTCTGAGAGTTGGGTTTGGGTTTTTCGATTCTCCTACCAGAGGGTTAGTAAGGGTGCCAATCATGGCTCATTTGGGTCGTGACAGGTAAAACCTAGTACCCATCTCTTCATGCAAATTTTACCAAAAGTTAGAGATAAATTGAGTACCCCTATCAGAAATCATGAAGATAGGCACTCCATGTAGTCGAAGAACTTCCTTAAGATAAATCATTGCTAGCTTGGCCGCATTGTGAGTTACCTGAACAGGAATGAAGTGCACAAACTCTTTCAATCTATCCACAAAAAGCCATACCGAATCATATTCTCACAGAGTCTTGGGAAAGCTAACCACAAAATCCATGACTATTCTCTCCACTTCTACTCAGGAATGGGCATTCTCTAATGATGTCCACCAGGATTTTGGTGTTCATACTTCACTTGCTGACAGTTCTGACACTTAGCCACAAAGTCAACTGTGTATCTGTTCATTCTACCCCACCAATAGTTTTGCTTCAAGTTATGGTATATCTTGGTCACACCAGGATGTATATTATACTTAGAATAGTGAGCCTTAGCTAGAATCGTAGGGATCAACTCATCAACATGGGGCATACAATAATGGCCTCCTTGGCCTTACCTCGCAACACCGTGTCACAAATCTTAATGAACTTCACATCATCGAATTGGTTTCCCTTAATCTGATCAAGAAAATAGGACCTTTCCTCATCATATGCCAATAACCCGCCCCACTTAGACACTTCCAGTGTCATGAAATTGTTAGCTAGAGCCTGAATGTCTCTAGCCAACGGGCCTAGAAGCTTTAAAATAGGCCAACCTACCTATACTCCATTCTTTCTACTCAATGCATCGACTACTATATTAGCCCTATCCGAACTATAAAGAATGGTAATGTCATAATCCTTGAGTAACTCCATCGACCTTCATTGCCTTAAGTTCAAGTCTTTCTGAGTGAAAACATGTTTCAAGCTACGGTGGTCTATGAACACTTTACAACGCACCCCATACAAGTAATATCTCAAATATTAAGAGGAAACACTACAACAGCAATCTCTAAGTCATGAGTAGGATAGTTCTTCTCAAGCACCTTGATTTAATTCAAAGCATAAGTGATAACATTCCTTTCTTGCATCAATACAACACCTAAACCATATCATGAGGCATCATAATACACTATGAAATCCTTACCTTCAACCGGCAAGGCAAGAATAGGAGAAGTAGTTAACAAAGTCTTGAGTTTTTGAAAGCTTTCCTCACATTCATCTGACCAGAAAAATGGTACCTCTTTCTGAGCAAAGCGGGTCAGATGAGTAGAAATGGATGCAAAACCCTTAATAAATTTGCGGTAGTAACTAGCCAAATCCTACAAAGCTACAAATCTCGAACACAAAAAAAGACCTGGACAAATTTTTAACTGCCTCAATATTTTGTGGGTTTACCATCACCCTTTCTTTCGAAATCGCATGCCCTAAGAAGGACACAGAAGACAACTAGAATTCACATTTAAAGAATTTTGCATATAGTTTCTTTTCTTTCAACAATCCCAACACAATTCTAAGGTGATTTTCATTCTCTTTATCACTCTTAAAATACACTAGGATATCATCAATGAACACAATAACGAATGAGTCAAGATATGGATTAAATATCCCATTCATCAAACCCATAAAAGTAGTCAAGGAATTATTCATCCCAAAAGACATCACAAGGAACTCATACTGCCGGTATCGAATCTGGAAAGAAATCTTAGGAATATCAGAAGGAAAAATTTTCAGCTGATGGTATCCAAACCTTAGATCAATATTAGAAAAGACAGATCCACCCCGAAACTAGTCGAACAAATCATTGATACGAGGGAGAGGATATTAATTATGAATAGTAACTTTGTTCAACTGTCGGTAGTCTATGCACATAGGTAGACTACCATACTTTTTATTAACAAAAAATATAGGAGCACCCTACGGGGAGGCACTTGGATGAATAAATGCTTTACTCAACATATCCTCTAACTAAGCCTTAAGCTCTCTCAACTCAAGGGGCACTGTTCTATAAGGGATAATAGAGATGGGACACATATTCAGCTCAAAGTCAATACAAAAGTCAATGTCTCGATTGGGTGGCATGCCAGGCAAATCCATAGGAAATACCTCTTAGAACTCACACACCACAAGAACTGACTAGATAGTTGGGACCTCTGAACTAGTGTCTCGAAGATGAGCCAAGAAAGCAAAACAGCCCCTTCCTATCAAACTTCGAGCATGAAGGAAATACACAAACCTCATAGGAGCAAGACTATAGATACCCTTTCCACTCTAGTCTATCTAACCAAGGCCTAGCCACAGTCGCTGCCTTAGCATGACAGTCAAGAATAGCATGGTACAGAGACAACCAACTCATCCCTAAGATGTTGCCAAAATCAACCATGTCTAAAATCACTAAATCTTCGAACATTTTTTTCTCCACAAATATAACTGGAGAAGCACGAAAAACCCTATCCATAACCATAAAATCACCCACTGGGGTAGGCAGATTAACAGGATAATCAAGAAACTCACAGATCAGGTCAAACCCCTCAGCAAAACCAGTAGACAAATATGAAAAATTAGAACCAGGGTAAAACAAACCTGAATCCATGTTGGTATAGACAAGAATAGTATATGTGATCATCGCGTCTGACCCATTTACCTCTGGTCTACCTTCAAAAGCATAAAAGTGGTTCTTACCTCCTTGTAATTACCTTCTTTTCCATTACCACTACCTTAGTTGGGTTGGGTGCCACACCTATCGGCTGTGTGACCATCCTACCCACCATGTGGATGATTTTTATCATAACTATTACCTCTACCTACCAGAGTCAAAGCTCTAGGAGCCTGCTGCTAAACAGTCTATCAAAACCAAGGACAATCTCTCTTCATGTGACCAATATCACCATACTCATAGCATGCATGGTTTAAAGTAGGTCATTGTGCCAAAGCAGAAAAAGTGAGATAGCCACCAAACTTTGACAAAGGTTGACTTGTCCCTGATGAACCCCCAGTAGAAACTTGCATCGTAAACTAAATTGGGTGCAAAGGGTATCCTTGTAGACCCTAACCTCTGGAATATGTACCACTAAAATTCCCCCCAGACCGGGGCTTCTTCGAAGATATATTTGCTTAACCTTCTTGCTTTACACCCTCAATATTTTTAACAAGTTCGATCACCTTCTGAAAAGACCTTCCAGAAGATGCTACCTGTAAAGCTGAAATCTGAAGCCCTATGTTCAAACCCTTCACAAAATGGCAGATATGTTCTTCTTCTGTATTGATCAACTGTGAAGAGTAACAAGCCAAGGCATGAAAGTGTGCCTCATAGGCAACCACTAAAGAACTACCTTGCTCAATGTTAGCAAACACATCCCTCTTTATGTCCCTCATAGTACATGGAACATACTTCTCCAGTACGACTTGGTAGAACTAACTCGAAGTCATAGAAAATGCCCCAGCAGACCTGCATTCCACATATGCTCTCCACCATATCTTAGTATCCTCTTGCAATTGAAAGGAAACAAATTTGACACCATACCTCTCAATAATATTCATCATGTGTAGCCTCTCATGATAGTCAGTGGTGAATTCATTAGCATCCTCAGACTCCAACTCATGAAATACCAAAGGTTTGATCTTCACAAAGTTATATAAAAGATCATGCTCACTACCAGTAATTATCGGGTTTGTCATTGGTCGCAGAAACATACCTGTCTCAGAAGCCGCATCCAACCGGGGAGCCATAGCTGCAACATGCTGGGTTACCGGATAATGTACCATGGGTACTGTAGGAGTAGTCTCATTTCCTACTAGCCCACTCAGAAAACTCATAACTTGCTATATCATATTAGATGACAATAGAACCAGAGCTGCACTTTCTGAATGGGTGTCGCTCCTATCCCCGGAACTGGTGTTGCCTCATTATCCTGAATCTGCACTTCTTCTTTCCACAACAACCTCGGTAAGATGCTCATAATGTAGAGGAGATGCTGACCTTTCCTAAGCCGATGCTATGACCAAAGCTCTACCCCTGGTGGTTGTACCTCTCCTTCTCATATCTCTTCCTGTTAGTCTGCCTTTTCCCAAATCGTAGCCTCAACGATTGGTTCGAGCACTGCTGCTCTAGCCTCTGAAGTGTGTGTTCTCACCACCTATGAGAATAAGAGTGTAAGAGTCAAATACCAATTTGGATCGATAGATACCAATTGAAATCAAGTCATAGCATGAAGGAAAAAATCAATTGAAGTTTCCTAAAGTCCTGTAGCCACCTAAAGAAAAGTACAGACATCTTCGTACCATTCTGCAAGACTCTACGAGACACATTCTTATACGATAAGATCAACAAACCTGGGGCTCTGATACCAACTTTTGTCATGACCCAACTAGCCGTGAGTGGCACCCACACTAACTCTCCTATAGGAGAACTAACTAACACAAACCTTAACCTTATACTTATCCAATTTTAGAAGAGATAGATTTAAAACCATCTTAATTAAACCATAAAGAAAGTCAAACTAATATAGATAATATGTGGAAGTAATTCAAATGACTAAGCATCCCCATGAACTGAAAGTTACCTTACAAGAACTCTAATAAAAAAACCATGTCTAAGATATCAAAATATAGCTAACATAAGTAAATGAATAGTAAGGAGTTCCATTATACGCGGGAAAGAAAACAACTCAAGACGACGATCCATGGCATCCTGAGAAATAGTGCTCACCCTTGGATCAAATGTCAACCATCTAGCCTAGCCAAGGTGGCATCTCAATCTATGCAACACGGTATACACTCAACAAAAGAAGAATATAGGATAGTATGAGTACAAAATACTATCTACTGGTAGGTATCATAGGCCAACTCAATTTTAAAATAGATATATAATCAAACAAAATAACAAGTAAGAGTCATTCCAACACTTGCAAGTTATCTAGTTAAAAGATAATCACCTTAAGTCAAGTCAACAGTAAAAATATTAAGTTCAATAAGTCACCACAAAAATGCAATGAAAATAAGCTTCAATAGTTATAACACATGGAATCTAGGTCCATCAAACTCTCATCAATGAAACTATTACCTCTAGTCTCATCTCAGCCCACAGTACTATCTCACCATGCCTAACAATGAAATAATGCAATAGTAATGAAAAGTGTTCACACATGCTAAAGGGTCTTATTTCTGCCGAACTAGCCATGACCTACATGGGACACACAAGGTCCATGTACCAGCCAAACCATTTCCCATCAGCATAGATATCAAACTATATCGGCGTGGTACCCGATCCCATGATAGGTTACTATGTTAACCTATAACTGCCAAAACTATTTCCCATTAGCGTAAATATCAAGACATACCAGCATGGTTCCATATCCTGTAATTTGTAAAAATATCACTTGTACTGGTGTAGTACCCGATCCTTTTATAAATGACAATGTCAATGAACCTATGGTTCTCAGACATATCCCTCAGGATATACACAATGCACTAAACCATACTTACACTTATTCACCGCAGTTCATGCATCAACTCAGGTACCCTAGCTTATTCATTCAAGCATAATATGAAAACACATACATTTCAACCATGTATGAATATCAATCACAAGTTAAATAATTTAACCACATACATGTACTAAAACAAGTCTCAACTCCAATTAAAACTTTAACCTACCTCGAGTGAAGAATTACCACCCGCAGGCTACTTTGCAACTGTCTTGCCTGTCCTTAACACTTTGAATTTTAAAAGGTCTATAAATAATATATACAAGATTAATTAATCATTTACTCTTCATTTTAGGCCTTGGGAATTTACCCCACAAATTCTACCATTAGCTGAGGTCTATAGCGTTCTCCAAGGGTCAATTAATCGTTAACTAGTCTCACCGCATTCATAAAATCATCACTTAAAGGGTTTCTAATCATGTTAATCCCTTTTTAACCATTTTTATGCCTAAAGGTCTTACCTTTATGGAACCCAAGGTTCCCCACTAGCCTTAATCATGTAAGAGTTATTAATTTCATGCGAGAAATTATAAAAACACAACTTAGGATCAATTCTAGGTGAAATTACACCTACTCATAGGGTTTTCACTAAGTTTCATCCTTTTTGGGCTCAAACTCATAAATTCCATCATTAATCTTTCCTCCAAAAATCACTACAAAGATTAATAATCATTAAAAGAATAAGTTTAGGGAGTTACTTACCTTAAACAAAGGAATTTTCCCTAGTTCTATCAAAAAATGCTTCTTGAAGATCTAAAATAAATAGGAATTATGGAAAAATAACCCAGAAAACTGAATTAAGTGCAGGTAAACTTCCCGTCATTTCATTGTGATGAGTTGTTTCTTAGAATAATGAGTCATCATGATGAGCTATTTCTTATCATAATGAGTCATCATGACAATGACAACTCATCATGATGGCCATCACGATGAGCGACCCCTTCGTCATGAAAAAGAGAAATTTTCAGAACGTCAAAAACTCTCCCCAAACCCCGCATTTCACAACACACTTCATTTTTTAGACAACACGGATTAATCTCAATGCGGAGTTTCCCATAACTAGAATCTTATAAACCTTATTTCCATCCCGAAACTTCCCATGGGACCCTATGATAGTCAACTATCCATAAATAGACTCACACTACCATATAATGAACCACTAGACCCCAGCCATCTTTAAGGCATAAAATACTAGATTTTTTTCAAAGCTCACCCTAGCCTGAGATTTTACCAACTCTCACCTTAGGAACTTTTCTAGCTGGGTACATATACCCTTACTTTACTGTAATGAAAAAATAAGTTGTTATAACAAATATCTCAATTCGGGCATACAAGGCCATATTCAACTCAAAAACACTAGCCACAAGGCCAAAATCATCACTGTAGCTCAAATGACTCAAATCTCTCTTATAGAGGATGTACTATCAATATCAACACGTATCAAGTTTGATAGAATCACTAATCCACTTTTAATTATTATAATACAACAATCAAGAATAACGAACAACAACCAAATCAAGAAAAATATCCTATTTTTAACTCTTTTTAATGAACTAGTACCTGTATAGATATTCGTCGCCTAATCTAGATGGGACCCCAATTCCCTATTATCCCCGATACAAGCAACTAACATGTAAGCACTTCAAAAGAAAGTAAAAAATAGTCTCAACTTACCTTAAAAAAAGACTCACAAGGTCAAACCAAAGCCTTTCATTTCCGAATTTCCTCCAAATAAGCCCAATCTAACCAAATACATATTCTACATAAGAATACAAAAATATAGACACCTATAGTGCTTACCCAAATTCTTGGGTCCTAAAGTCAACCCCAAGACCAAAAGTTCAAAACTAGAATTTTATTAGAAAATTAATTTACTGAAATCTTACGGAGTTTAAATATAATATTTTGTCAAAAATGGAGTTACAATCAACCTTGAAATATCAAAAACAAAATTAACTTTACCAAAAAAACTCCCAAAATTTCAAGTAGAAAATTCAAGATTTGAACAAAAAATAATAATACAATCATTTAACAAAGCTAAAATATTGGTTAGAATTTTTTTCAATTAAGAAATCTCGAAAATAACCTTTTTGATCTCTTAAAAATTGAGTTCCAAAATTTCAAAAATCAAGTTATGGGATTTTGGATAAAAAATGGGACTTAAAATCACTGACAGCGAATCCTTCTTCATGAATGTAGGACCCTCATCACATTTATTAAGTTTCCTGACCTATATTCATTGCGTTCACAATGGTCTTGTCGCATTCATGGAGACCAAATATGGATGTGGACCCAACTCGACTAAGTCCTTCTTCGCTTTTGGGAACTCCCTAATGTGTTCGTGATGCACAAGGTTTTCCATCATCATGAACAAGATGAGATGATCATGAATGCGAAAAATGAAGGAACCTAGCTCCAGCAACAGCTAAGACAACTCAAATGCACAAGCTCAAAAACTCTGGATGGACCCTCGAAATTCATTCAGAATATCGTGAACATAAACAAAATATGCTACTAGACCAAAATCTACATTCTAGACTCAATGAAATTGTCAGATTTATGAACGGGGGTTGTTATCAATGAATGTTGACCAAGTTTAACTCTATGCTAAAACTTCTAACTTTTCAATCAACCACTCAAAATCCATCTAAATACCTTGGGACAAAACCAAAGGTTCTACTAACCCAAAAATGACATTTTGGAGCTAAGAGAACTGAAGGACTTGTCATATGGCATCTAAATCTCTGAATATTGACTAAAGTTAACTATTCTAACTTCAAAGCCTTTTAAAATAAAAAACTCACATGAATCCTAATCAAACACTTTAAGAATAGTGTCACCCACTCTCTTAGATCATAAATACTATAATGCAATTCTGAAGAGAGATAAAATGCTCAAAACAAATTAAAATCCCAAAGACACTATAAGGATTGTTACAAAATCCTTGTCTAAGAAAATATTATAAAAAAAATCAGGGGAAAAGGGACACATTTACTCTACTTGGGGAGTTGTACATAAGTTTAATTCATAAATTGATGTAGCACGTCATGATCAAGACAATTTCTCTAAATTGTGCTAATCCAAATTCAAGGAATTTTTTCCCCACCGCATGATGTGAATATCATTCTAATGCCCAGGGACATGATACAGAAGATTATTTGACACTAAGGAAGACAACAAAAGATATAATCTCGAAAAAGAGAATTGTAGTGTAGGAGGGTGATGACCCCAATATTAACAATCCATTGCCAACTTATGAAAATATGAACTTTATTGAGATGGTCTTTGATGACAAAGAGTACCAACTTTCTTCTAAGTCATTTGAGAAATTAGTTTCTATGAAATCTTCTATGTCGTTAGTCATGAATCTAGAAAGCAATATTTATGGAGAGGTGGTGAAAGAGGACACAAACCTGCTTATTGAAGTTCATGATTTAGAAAATGGTGAAAGTCCTAATGTGAATATGAAACTTAGTGGCTAGAATATCAAGTTTGAATATTTGAAAGACATTTCTTTTCTTAAAAGAAGGATCTTGGTTTATTTTGTCATTGTTTCTGTTATCTAAGTTATTTCAGGGTTGTATTCAGAATTTTATTTTATTTGTTATAATCAGTCAAACCCTTTGTAATGACATGTTCAGTCGTTACTAAAAGTCATGTCGTTATGGGTGATCTATTCGTGCAAAGAACGGGTTAGAAAAACTTTTGGGTTGGGGAGTTGAAAATTTTAGGCTAGGCTAGTCTCAAGCAAATTCTCAGCGAGGTAAGGTTTAGGGCAATTTGGGAAAGGATTGGGTAAAATGTCTAAGGTTAAGCTAATTTTTCTGTTATATAAGGCGTTAAGGAGTATGTAGGACTTTTCAGAAGTGAATTCGGGTGAGTAGAACTCCTGATATCGATATTGACATGAAAGGGTTGGTTCTAAATGTCAGTATTTCGAAGTGTGTTGTGAAATAGGACATTTTTAGGGATTTTTTGAGGTTCTATTTTGTGTAAACCGCTACAGCGGTTGACACTGCACTACAACGATGACCACTATAGTAGAGAAATTCTCGCTATAGTGGAAGTCAAAGGCGGTCAACCCACTATAGCGGGCAGCTTCCACTATGGAAGTATTGTTGTAGCAGTAATTAGGCTGCTATAGCAGAACGACAGGATCAGAATAGCTAGAATGAGTTTATAATTTCATTCTCTCCCATTCAGTCCCAAAAACAAATGAGGGTTACTCAAAAAACCCTCATAGGCTGCTCCAAGGCTTGAGGGCCATAGAGAGGGGAGATTCTGGCTAAAAGGACACAAAACCACGGATTCGGGCTTGTCAATTACCAGGGAATACCTTCAAGGAGCCATAAAATACATGTACAACTGTTTGCTATCTAGGTAGGCTAGGTTTTCTTTACCTTGAGTAGATATTGACCTATTTTCATTTCGTAAAATTATATAGACAGAAAGGAGAAATCATGCTTAGACCTTCAGGCACGGAGTTTGGAGGAACATTATATGGTTTGGCTAGTTTATTGATTAGGGATTGATAATATTGGGGATAATGTATGGTCATATACTGGGTTGTTTATGGTTATTATGTGATGTTTAATGATAGACTTCAGGGACTAAAGTGTCGAAAAGGTTCGGGGAACCGAAAATGCTTGGTTAGTTAAATGTATAATAAAAAGGGAGTCTTCATAAATAATTTGGCATAAAGGGGTACAATAATAAGAATGGTTGATTTACTAAGGTTAGGGGAGGTCTTCCTCATTTCGTATTTTGTCTTAGAAGTAGTCCGGAAATGATGTAGCCATGGGTTGTGTGTCAAAAGGGGGGTGAATGGGGATTTAGTCTTTGGACGGGATTCAAGATTGAGTTATGCACCTGGGGTTGCGGGTAGGTGACAGTTATTGTTTCCCAATATGCAATATATGTTCATGTACTACCGCTTAGTAATGTGTGTGTTTCATGCTTAGGGAATGAGATGAGGAATGTCTGCTTATTCGGATTCAGTCTTGTGGAATAAACTTGTTTTGTTGCTTGTTAGTTTACAAGTATGCTTTGTTCATTGTTTGTTGATTGGTTAGATTTGGTGAGACATTTGGTTAGCTCAGGTACCAAGCCTAGTATAGGTTACTTATTGGTTGGCTCGGGTACCACGCCTGGTATAGGTTACTTATTAGTTAGCTCGGGTACCATACCCTGTACAGGTTACTTATTTGTTAGATTGGGTACCACACATGGTACAGGTTATTTATTAGTTGGCTCGGGTACCATGCCTAGTACAGGATACATATCAGTTGGCTCGGGTACCACACCTAGTATAGGAATTCAGAATGGTTAGCTCGGGTACTATGCCCGGTATGGGTTTGATTTACTTGAATTGATTGTATTCTTTTGATGGTTCCATAAATGGACCGAGTTGTATTCTTGAATTGTGATTATTGCGTATGGTCTATGAGAGGTCGTGTAATTATATTTAAATATGGGCTTGGTCTTAAAGTAGATCGGGATTGCATTTTAACACTAGGTAGGGTATAGGGATCCTTGGTGGGTCCAGGTAGGATAGAAAGTGTTTATGCTATTGTTACTTGCTCATTATTTAAGTTGGTTGTTGAATCTTTTCCCTGTGGTTGATAAGTTTAGAAGGAAGATTGAGAGTCTGGAAATATATTGTTACGGGTCTAATTGTTACTTATTGTTCTTCACATGTTGGGTTCCTGAGAGGGCTGGGATTTATTATTATTTGGCATATAGTTGGTCCTTGAAGGGCCGGGTTAGTGTGCTTAAATGACAAGGTTTTTCTTCTGTGAACCGATATCGTATGTTATTGGCGTAGATGATGTCCTAGGGATCCTTGTTTGGTCCGAGTTATGTAAAAAGGATATATGGTTGTTGTCACTAAGAATTGTCAATGTTGGTTAGACTTGCTACGTGCGGTTGATAAGCTAACGGAGAGACTCGTGGTCTGGTTATAATTTTGGCTGTTGTTAGTTGTCGAGTATGGCCCTGGGGGTCATTGGGGAGGTTTTGTACTAGTAGGTGGCGGTACGATAAGTGCGGTCTATGTCACTAGTAGTGGGGTTTACTCTGGGTTGTTGAGTCATAGTGGTTGACTAGGGTAAGGGAATGGTAGTCTGGGTATGGTCATAAATGTTGGGTGATGACAAGGTGACTAGGGAAGTCTAGGTGTCGAGGTGACTTAGGAAGTCTAGGTGACAAGATGACTTGGGAAGTCTAGGTGATAAGGTGACTTGGGAAGTCTAGGTGTTAAGGTGACTTGGGAATGTCCTAGGAGTCAGAGCCTAGCGTCTCATAGTGGTGGAGTTAGCAGCGGAAGGGATATGTAGGCTTGGGTTGGTACTGGGCTTGGTAAGGTGAATGTTGAAGAGCTGAATATTATAATTAATCGCACACTTTCCTTTGATTTTTATATGATGGTACGGAATGGATTCGGGTCGACCGATGATGCCTACCAGTATGTGTGTTTGTACTAATTCTACTCTTGCTATACCTTTTTGGGTATAGTATTATTGCAGGATTAGCGATGTTTCATAAGTATGGGACGACAGTGATATTCAACATCTTCTACTCTTGTTCCTATGGTGGAAGTTGTGTCATTCTTCATTTCTTTGTATTACTCCTGTAGTAGCTCTTGTACCGGCTTAGACTAGATCCTAGAGAGGTTTTGTTTCAAGTTGTAAGAATGTTATACAGTCTTAAATCTTGTAAGGGATTTTTCGCATTTATGTTTTTTGTATAAAAGAGGTTATTATGATATTACTGTATTTTCTGCATTGCCTATTAGATCGGGTGGTAAGGGTTATCCTATCTAGGTGGATTTGAGTAGGTGCCCGCATGGCTTGATAGTTGGGTCATGATGAATAGTATCAGAGCCTAGGTTACCAGTCTTCCAGTACAAGAGCAAAATATCAAATAGAGTCTTGCGGATTGGTGTGTTGACGTCCACTTCTAATCTTTAGGAAGCTATGAAACATGCTAGGAAACATCTCTTTTTTCATTCCTTTCATGTGGTTTGTTACTTGCTTGTATGGGTTAAGTCTAATTGGTATCTCTCGATTCCAATTGGTATCTCAACAAGGAAAAAAGGTGTCGTTTGACTCTGATTGAGATGACACAAACAAGGGAAATTGGAACCAGAAAGGTTCCAATTGGTATCTGGCCTTAGAGGCTGTGGTAAAGCATGGATAACCGACTAATGGTCATCCATAAGGCGAATAAAAGATATTATATGTGACTTGATTGTGCTGTGGCTTGAAATTTGAGACTATGTGTATTTTATTACTTGTATGACTGCAATCGTGTGGGATGAAATTGCTTGCCTTGTGGTGAATATTTTTGTCCAGGAGGAATCCTAACTTTATTTTGTGTGCTTGGGTTGGTAATAACTTTCTATGTGTACTTGAATTGATCAGTGAAGTGGTATTACAATTTGGAAATAGGCTTTCCATTGGTAAGAATGGTGAGGGAACAAGGTTTATGACTGTCGGGAAACTCTAGTTTCAGGACAGTCGGGATTGGTTGGGAACCATGGGGAAAAATGGCTATTATTGCTTGATAGCAGGAATTTCGGTAAGGAAATTTTTGTGGTAACTCATGATTGTGATTTAAGGAAATTTATTCTGACATTAAAATTTGTGATTTTCTTTAGTGATAAATTGCGTTATGCCTCAATAGAAATGGTTTGCATTACATTCGGGTATAGACTTACCATTGGTATAGATGGTAAGGGAACAAAAAGGGATTAATGACTGTGGGAAAGCTCTGGTTTTGGGATAATGAGGATTGGTTGGGAATCATAGAAAGGAAAAAGTTGGACTAGTAGTGTACGATAGCGGGAATGTGTTATTGTGCGCAGTTTTGGGTGTTTCATAACTGATTTTATGATAATGGGGTGTTAAATTCTCAACTATGCATAGTTGAGATTGGTCTTGAGGTAATATTTTAAGACCATAACATGTTTTCGGTGTTAGCGTTGAGACCAGGGAAGGGGAATGAGGGAATTTTTAAGAGAATGGTAAATTTTCTAGGCTACTACTTTGGGGATTGCCATAGAGGTGTGCAAGCCGCTTTAGCGGGATGGAAATGGCATAATTCCTGTCTTGTTTTCTCCTATTTTGTTTTTCATTCTCGAGTCATTTTAAATCGCTAATTGAGTTGCGAGCTATTGCAGGAATTAATTAGCATCCATGCGCAATGAGAGAAAAGGGTAGATATGATAGCCCGGGGTGTTGGTAAAATTTTGATTGACAATTGGTGGGAATGGTCACTCATGTGGAATCTGGCAAAAAAAAATGACCCGTAATTGACTGAGTAGTGTTGGACACTTCTCATAGGCTTATGTTATGAGGGTGATTATTGGATGGTTTATTATTGTATGGTTTAGAGATACTTTGTGTCTCTGGGCATAGTGTTGATAGGACCAAGGTGATATCATAATATGCGAGGGGCATAGTATCCCATAGAAGCTTCAGAATAGAGTTCGGGTTAGTAGAACTCCGGGTATAGAATATAACATAAAGGGATCTAGTTCTCGTGGCATGGGAAATTGTTTCATTCATTAAGCATGAAATTCTTTTGCTCTGGTGTTTTGATGAGGCTCCCAATTTCTTGTGCACTCGGGGAGGGTTAATCTAATTAGCCTTGTGCAGCCCAAAGGAAGGAATTCCTTGACAGAGAAGGATCAAATAAATTTTTTGATTGATTTGGGTACACTGAGAGTTTTAAAAGTTTTGGTGATTTGCATAAGGTTATGATTATGCTGTCATGGCAGAGCATAAGGTGCAAAGGGTGAGCTTATTCTTTTCTTTTCGTCTTAGAGATTGTTCGGGGATGAACGATGGGTAAATTAGTATCTGTTGCAATGACCTGTTCAGTCGTTACTAAGAGGCACCTCATTATGGGTGAGCTATTTGTGCGAAGAACGGGTTAGAAAAACTTTTAGGTTGGGGAGTTGGAAATTTTAGGCTAGGCTAGTCTTGGGAGAATTTTGAACGAGGTAAGGTCTAGGGAAATCTAAGAAAGAATTGGGTAAAATGTCTAAGATTGAGTTTCCATTAGCTAAGGCGTTAAGGAGTCTATAGGACCATTCGAAAGTAAATTCAGGTGAGTAGAACTCCTGATATCAAAGTTGATGTGAAAGGGTTGGTTCAAAATGTCAGGATTTCGAAGTGTGTTGTGAAATGGGCCATTTTTGGGGATTTTCCGAGGTTCTATTCTATGTCAACCACTAAACCAGTTGGCACTGCACTACAACGATGACCACTATAGCGGAGAAATTCCTGCTATAGCGGAAGTCAAAGGCAGTTAACCCGCTATAGTTGGTGGCTTCCGCTATGGCAGTACCGTTGTAGTGGTAATTAGGCCGCTCTAGCAGAATTATGGGACCAATAAACTCAGAACGGGTTTATAATTTCATTCTCTCTTATTCAAATCCAAAAAAGACGAGGGTTACTCCAAAAATCCTCCTAGGCTGTTCTAAGGCTTGGGAGCCATGGAGAGGGGAGATTCTAGCTAAAAGGACAAAAAACACGGATTCGGGCTTGTCAATCATCAAGGAACGCCTTCACGGAGCCAAAAAATTCATGTACAACTGCTTGGCATCCAGGTAGGCTAGGTTTTCTTCACCTTGAGTAGATATTAACCTTCTTTCATTTCGTATTATTATATAGATGAAAAGGAGAAATCATGCTTAGGCCTTCGGGCATGGAGTCTGGAGGAATATTGTATGGGTTGTTTATGGTTATTATATGATGTTTGATGATAGACTCCAGGGACTAGAGTGTCAGGAAGATTTAGGGAACTGGAAATGCTTGGATAGTTAAATGGCTAATAAAAAGGGAGTCTTCGTAAATAATTTGGTATAAATGTGTAGAATAACAAGAAGGGTTCATTTACTAAGGTTAAAGGAGGTCATCCCCATGTTGTATTTTGTAAAGGAGGTCATCCCCATGTTGTATTTTGTCTTGGAAGTAGTCTGAAAATGATGTAGCCACAAGTTAATTGTCAAAAAGAGGGTGAACAGGGATTTAATCTTCGGATGGGATGCAAGATTGAGTTATGTACCTGAGGTTGGGGGTAGGTGATGGTTGTTGTTTCCCAATATGCAATATGTGTTCATGTACTATCGCTTAGTATTGTGTGAGTTGGATGCTTAGGGAATGCGATAAGGAATGTCTGCCTATCCAGATTCAATCTTGTGAAATGAACTTGTTTTGTTGCTTGTTGGTTTACAAGTATGCGTTGTTCATTGTTTGTTGATTGGTTTGATTTTGTGTGACATTTGGTTGGCTTGGGTACCACGCCTGTTACAAGTTACTTATTGGTTGGCTCGGGTACCACGCCTGGTACAGGTTACTTATTAGTTGGCTCGGGTACCATGCCTGGTACAGGTTACTTATTGGTTAGTTCTGGTACCATGCCTTGTACAGGTTGCTTATTGGTTGGCTCAGGTACCACGCCTGGTACTGGATACTTATCGGTTGGCTCAAGTACCACGCCTTGTACGGGAATTCATAATGGTTAGCTCGAGTACCACGCCTGGTATGGGTTTGGATTTACTTCAATTGATTATATTCTTTTGATGGTTCTATGAGTGGACCGGGTTGTATTCTTGAATTATGATTATTGCATATGGTCCATGAGAGACCAGGTAATTATATTTAAAGGTGAGGTTGGTCTTAGAGTAGACCGGGATTGCATGTAAAAACTAAGTATGGTATACGGATCCTTGCTGGGTTCGGGAAGGATAGAAAGTGTTTATGCTATTGTTACTTGCTCATTGTTTAAGATGGTTGTTGAATCTGTTCCTTATGGTTGATAAGTTTAGAAGGAAGACTAAGAGTCTGGAAATATATTGTTACGGGTCTAATTGTTACTTATTGTTCTTCACATGTTGGGTTCCTTAGAGGTCTGGGATTTATTATTATTTGGCCTATAGTTGGTCCTTAAAGGGCTAGGTTAGTGTGCTTAAGTGATAAGGTGGTTCTTCTATAAACCGGGATCGCATGTTATTAGCGTAGATGATGTCCTAGAGATGCTTGTATGGTTCGGTTTATATAAAAAGGATATATAGTTGTTGTCACTGAGAATTCTCAATATCGGTTAGACTTGTTACATGCGGTTGATAAGCTAGGGGAGAGACTCGTGGTCTGGTTATAATGTTGGCTGTTATTACTTGCCGAGTATGACCCTGGGGTCATTGGGGCAGTTTTATACTAGTAGGTGGCAGTACGACGGGTGCGGTCTATGTCACTAGTAGTGTGGTTTACTTTGGGTTGTTGAGTCATAGTGGTTGACCGGGGTAAGGGAATGGTAGTCTGGGTATGGGCATAAATGTCAGGTAATGTCAAGTTGACTTGGGAAGTCTAGGTGTCAAGGTGACTTGGGAAGCCTATGTGTCAAGGTAACTTGGGAAGTCTAGGTGACAAGGTGACTTGGGAAGTCTAGGTGTCAAGGTGACTTGGGAATGTCCTAGGAGTCAAAGCCTAGCGTCTCATAGTGGTGGAGTTGGCATCGGAAGGGATAGGTAGGCTTGGGTTTGTACTGGACTTGGTAAGGTGAATGTTGAAGGGCTGAAATATTATAATTAATCGCACACTTTCCCTTGATTTTTATATGATGGTACAGAATGGATTTGGGTCGACCGATGATGCCTACTAGTACATGTATTTGTACTGATTCTACTATTGCTACACCTTTTTGGGTATAGTCTTGTTGCAGGATTGGTGATGTTTCATAGGTATGGGACGATGGTGATCTTTCAACAGCTTCTACTCTTGTTCCTACGGTGGAAGTTGTGTCATTTTACATTTTCTTGTATTACTCCTGTAGTAGCTCTTGTACCGGCTTAGACTAAATCCTAGAGAGGTTTTGTTTCAAGTTGTAAGTATAATTTACCGTCTTAAATCTTATAAGGGATTTTTCGCATTTATGTTTCTTGTATAAAATTTATTATGATATTACTTTATTTTCCGCATTACCTGTTGAATCGGGTGGTAATAGTTCTCCTAACTAGGTAGATTAGAGTAGGTACCCGCACGGCCCGGTAGTTGGGTCGTGACACCCTTCTATCCTTTTATTCTATATGAGTATTGTTTATCTTGTCATAATTTTGTTACTTGGGTTATGTCAACCCCTTCTATCCTTTTATTTAATGAAATATAATTTTCTATTTTTTTGTCATTTTAGTCTGTTGTATTTAGGTCTTTTTGTATATAATTCTTTTCATGCTGGATTTAATAATATAATATGAACGCAAAAATTTTAGCCTGATTTTAGAATATTAGTCTAATTGTAAAATTAAAAGACACAAGAAAAAAATACTTTCATGGGAAATAGAGAGTTTGGAGTATATTATGAGAAAGAGTAACAAGTTAACTCAAATGAAAAAAGTATCATTGTGAGAACTAAGTCCAAGAATATTTAATGAGTTGGAACTTGTTTAGCGTTTTTTACACATAGCAATAAGGTGGATTCCACATAATTTGAAATGGACTGATGAGTTTTGAAACACATTTTGTCACATTAAGAAAAAATTTGATATAGAGTCGCTCAAAGACGACAAAGATATTTCCTATAAAGCATTACACTTGACAAGATGAAAAAAACACGCCCATCAATATTAAAGTAATGAGGAGTTATTATATTTAAGCTTGGCATTGTTGAGACTAGAAGGTCTTTTTTTGTAATCAAATATTTTATTCATCCTCTGTTACTCCTTTTGAGCCATGTCATTTTTTTGACGCCCCTCTTTTGGAATAAAGTTTAGAGTTAAAAAAAAGTGAAAAGATCTATATCCCCAGAAAGTGAAAACTAGAGTAGTTTTATTTTTGAAATCAGAAAAAAAAAAGGTGAAAAACAATAAGAAAGAAAAATGAGGAAAAAATAAAAAAGCGGAAATAGAAGGAAAAGAAATAAAAATAATAAATCTTTTGTGTTTTTGTGGACTACATTTGACCTTATTTATTTAAAGGATATGCAGACAACCCTACTCTAGGGTTTTATCCCACCAAGTGAAAATAAAAATTTCTCAGTATCTGAAACAGGGGCAAAAGTTTTTTATTTATTTTGTATGAAGAGTCGATTTCAAAAGTTGTAAGTGAACTTTCATGCAATCCTTTCTTTTTAACACTATTCAAAAGCCTAGCAAATAAAGACCTTCAGATTAATCTTTGAGAATGCTGCACACCTCGAGTATTGTTTATCGTACGAAGAATAAAACTATGTTACTTGCACAACAAATTGAAGACAAAAATAAGAGATTCTTGATGGTAAAAACCTTCACGGGCGATGTAAGGTGATAGTGAATTGAGAGAACAAATAAAAAATGAGAGAGTTTTATCAGTGAAAACTTTGAAGGAAACTTTAAGACGATAGTAAGTTGAGAGAAAGATAAAAATGAGCGAGGTTTGTTAGTGAAAACTTTTCAAGGCATGACTAAATGAATGTGAGCCACGAATATGATGCAGTAGTCAGAGCATGTATTCCAGTCTTCAAAGTCTGAAGGTTTGAAAAGAATAAAATCTAGATTGGTTGAAGAGAACAAGACTTTTAATCTAAAATGCATGTCATGATCATTGAAGCTGGCTACAAACATTCAAAAAAGCCCCTTCTCTCCTTCCTTTCCTCAAAAGGGACATCTCTTGATAAATATTATTTTATTTTATTTTGTATTGATTTATACCTTTTGTTTAATTTTTTAAGTTAGTCTTTATCAAAATAATAAAGAAATGATTTCAAACTTTACTATCAACTTTTTAACTGTACAAAGCAAATTTTAATCATCACATCAAAGATGACATGAATCTAAGAACAACATGCACCAAAAGTTATTGCAGTTGATATGATCTAAGAATTCATCAAGAAACTTCAAAAGTATTCCTCAAAGAAAAGTCCACGAAATTATTCATGAATTTTTCGTAGTACTGAACAAAGACTATTGATCATGCACAACACGAATAAAGAGATCGTTAAAAAGCAAAGACAAGAATCTCTATGTACTTTGATTAACTACCAACATAGTTAGTTTTCTCAATAAATATGTCAGACGTAAAGTTGAGTCGCTAGGACATCAAGGCCACAAATCAATCAGCACAGTTAAAATAACAAATCTTTCTTTCTTGAATAGGAGAAATGTATACATGAAAGTTGTTTGAAAAATAAAAAACGTCATGAAAGGGAAGTTTCTCAATTTTTCACCTTTCCTTCTCATTTTGGCATGTAATAATGTTATTAATCTTTGCATTTTGTGAATATATGGAACAAACACCCTAATAGCATTTTAGGGAATAAAAACTCTCTCTTTTAACAAAGAAAACAAATATTCTTATTATATTTTGACCTTAGGGAATAATTACCCTAATGACATTTTGGGAAATAAATATTTAAAACATAGGAAATAAACACCCTTGTTGCATTTTTATCTTGGGAAAAAAATTTCTCTTTCCAAAATAAGGAATAAATAACCCTTGTTGCATTTTTACCTTAGGGAACAAACACCCTAATGATATTATACCCAAAAAAACCTTATTTTACCAATACAGAAAGAAAACACCCTTGTTGCATTTTTAACTTAGGAAACAAACATCCTTATTATATTTTTACCTTAGGGAACAAACACCTTAGTGGTATTTTAGGAAAGAAAAACTCTCTCTTTTCAACATAGGGAACAAATACTATCGTTGCATTTTGACCTTAGTGTGATGACCCTTCAGGTCATCTTTGCATTTACGTATTTATTGTACTGTTAGAGCTTTCCTGTAGTGACCCTAAGTCATTTATGACTTGTTGGGATCGGTAGTTTGGTGCCCTAGTCGTTTGTTTTGTTGTTTTGGTTGTTTGCCTATTGTAGAGCCTTAACTTAGAATATCATTGACTTTAGCCAACATTCTTAACTAACGTGCTTGGAATTTAATTCTGACAGTTTTGTTAGCTCCAGAGCATTGTGTTTGGTCTAGTTGGACTATAAGGTGAGGCCTGAGAACTTCCGATGTGAGTTTTGTGCTATTTTCTCTATTTTCAGGCCATTTGGAGTTGGAAGTATAATTTTGGGTAGCTTTCAATGATCGGAGCATCAGATTCAAAATCCGACGATTCCATCAGCTCTGGAATTTTGAGCTTGAGTTAGGTAGGTGGTTAGTTCAGGTTCCGGGTGAGCCGGGCTCATTTCGAGCCTTTGGGTTCTTATTAGTTAGTGTTGATTTGGGTCAACATTTCTCTGAAACGACCTCGTATGGATGTTTCGTTGATTCTGTTGAGTCTGGAACGTCATTTTCACTCTATCAGCATTATTAATTTTTGAATATCAGTTTCCGATTGTGCCGAAAAAGTCCCGTGGAGTTTTAGAAAAGTTGCAAAAAATATTGCAGGTTAGGCCTTCAGCGCCATCGGCGCTGGCCTAGCGCGATCGCTTTCAAGCACATTTTTGTTGGCCAGCGCGATTGCACTGTGATGGTGTCGTTAGTGCTGGCCATTTTCCAACAGCTATATATTTCTGAGTGTTCATTTTTCCAGCTATTTCTCTCAACTTTTCCAACTCTAAAACACATATACTCTCTACCAAATTGCTCCATATCAGTCCTAGCCTTGGGAAAATAATTTGTTCATCGATAATTCATGATCCTTCGATTCTTGGTGAGTCTTCTTACCCAACTTCCTTTCTCTTGTTATTTTCTAAAACCTCCATTGTTGCTCATTTCCAAAACCTTGGAAATTATCATAGAGGCTGCCTTATTGCGCTTGCATGTTCGTGGGTTCGAGGAATTTACCGTCTTGGCTTAATTTCTCTTGAGAGGGCTGTTTTGACGCCCTCCTCTTGGCCAATTGTGCTCAATTTTGGAGCATGTCTTCTTGGCATCTTGTGGTCATTGTGCTTCTTTCTGTTTTTGGTTTAGGGTTATGGGCCCCACAAGCCCACTTTTTACCCAGAATTTGACTCGGCTACACGTGTAGAGATATGGGTATCGTTAGACTCATCTTAATGTTTTATTTATATTTTGATTGTTTGATCATCATTCGGGGTTTCTCGTAGTGATTCGGGCTTAGATTTCGTTATCCCAATAGCTTGTCGTTGGATGACAAGTAGGTTGAGGTATAAACTCCTTAGACTTAGCAATATATCAGATAAAATTATACTAGCTGGCATCCTTGGGTTGGGCTATTAGGTTGATACCACAGACTCTGACTGCTTTCCATGATTCACCTCGTTTCTTTCCTCTGTTATGTGTAGTATTCCCCATAGTTGATATTATCACCCGTATGGTCCTATGTGGCCTTGTTTTGACTCTGGACCATATATGGTGGGTTATTCGGGGGTGCTCGTGAGTCCCGGGCATCGTTATCATGATATTATGCTGGCTATCTGTGTTGTAGAGCGATTGGATCCTGTGTAGGGCTGATAGGTTGATTGTGGGCTGCTAGGAGGATATTTGTGTTTGATCATATCATTTCCATGCATATAAAGAGGTTTTATCCAGGTTTTACTATGGTTTTGGCTTCAGGCCTACTGGGACTGATTTTCTAATCTGTACATGACCCTTGGGGCCCGTTTATAATGAAAATGAATTGGAAATGGTTTGACTTAACATGTGGATCTTCTTGGGGTAAAAGAGAATTATATTATGATTTCTATAACTAGTTTGACTATTACCGCTAGACTTGGCAGGGTCGGGGTGCTAGTTGAGTGTTCTTACTGATTTGAGATGGCTTTAGCCTCGGTTAGACCAAGCACCTGAGTTGACTTCTATTGTTTTAGACCCGGGCACTCTTGGAAGGGTTTTCGAGACATTTCCTACTGCTTTAGTCCTGGATAGGGTCTGGGCATGCATATTCGAGACTGGGTCTCTAGCTTGAACCCGGACTTACTCCAGATGATATGCTTTGATATTGAGTTTTAGTATAGGGTCCGGTACCTCCATGGACCTTGCCATTTTGGACCTAGGGCCTGGGGCTGCGTGTGTCAGAGGGAGGGTATACGGAGGAGTAGAGGTATACGGGCAGTGTTCTTCTATGGAACCTACCTTACAGGGCCTGATCGGTACCGGAGGGAGTACATACAGAGTTACCATTTCACCCTGAGATCTTCGTGCATCATATCATTCATTGTTTGAGACTCCACCCTTGTTTGATGTTTGTTAAGTGTACGCTCCAGTTGTATGGGTGGACAGAGGGTTTGTTTTTACTTTTTTGCATTCCTCGATTGTATGGGCGGCCTGGGGACTGTAGGTACACTCCTACTGCTTTATCGTGGTGTTATCCTCTACTATGGTTATAATTATGAGATTGTATACTACTAGGTTGTTAGTTCCTGGATTGAGATTGGTATGATCATTTTGGTTATTAATCCCTATTTTCCGAGCATATCTATCATTACTCTCCTTTTCCTTACCTTGTACTTGAGGTTATCGGTATATCGTCCACTTCTAAAACTTATTATGTATATATTGTTATTGCAAGGATCCAGGTGCGTCATTTATTACTCTCATTTGTGCCTGTTGTGTATATATTCTACTTGCTACCCTTGTATGTTATTTCTGTTGTCTTCCCTCTAGGCTAGTTCCTATGTGCTTTTTCATTGATTTCCGTGACTACTTATTTCTATTTTGTCTGTTACTACGCTTTTATCTTATATGTTCCTAGTAGGCCTATGATACTTACTGGGTACCTTATGCTTCGCATTTGGTGCTCATACTACACTCTACATCTTCTGGTACAGATCCTAGTGTGAGCCATTGCCGCTAGATTGTTGTGACTCGTGCTTGGAGATTTGGACAGTCCCGGACTGAGGGTGAGCTCTTGGTGACTGGATCTTGACTTTAGTTTGTCTTTTGTATATTTTGTACTCTCGTAGCTTCAGAGACATGATGTATATGTTAATTTGGACCCCGTGTACTCCTTATGTAGATCCGGCACTTGTACGCTATGATATCAGTTTTTGGGTTTGGTTTATCTTTCGCATATGTATATATATATATCCTTGTTATCTATTTCCTTCATCTTGTTCCCTTACTTCCGCTTATTAAATTGTTCTTCCACTTACACTGTTAGAATCTAGCCCATTATTAACCGTTCTGAGCTACGGAGATTGGTTCGCCTAATGGGAGGTTGTAGGTTCCATCATGAAAAAAAATAGGTCATGACAGCTTGGTATCAGAGCCCTAGGTTCACTGGTGTCATTGGGATAGGAGCCAATGTCTAGTAGTGTCTTACAGATCGGGGTGGAGATGTCCGTACTCAATCTTCGGGAGGCTATAGTGACATCTTAGGAAAAAATGGACTTTCTTGTTTCTATCTCGTGCGTAGTATTATTGGAAGTTTCTGGAAATCTCACTTATTCTGGTTCACTCTTCGACAGATGGTTCATCTGAGATCTTCAACTTCTGGAGGAGGAGAGCCTTTTGCCCATACACCGCCGACTCCAGCTAGGGGTCGGGGTTGTCATAGAGGTAGAGGTAGGGGTCGAGGACATCCCAGAGTAGCGGCACCTATTAGAGCTTCTAGAGTTGAGGTAGAGCCTGAGTATGATCATGAGCCCGAGTTTTTCCCTGAGCAATAGCGTATGGACCCGAGGGCAGCCCAGGTGCAACCAGTTCTAGTACAAGTTTCTATGTCAGCTTCAACCCCAGCTCATTCTGCGGATATTCAGGGGTTACTCTTTCAGTTTTGGGTATGATTAGGGAGAGACCTTATGAGGTAGCACATACTTTCGCTCAGAGGGAAGCCCTAGGTGTCCAGAATTCAGGAGTGCAGCCTGCTACTGTGGCTCTCCATGCTGAGGTAGTTATGATTCCATCAGCTGCACATCCTCTTGATTCTTGCCCTGCTATGACAGATGGGGAGCAGAAGGCCTTCGATAGATTTTTGAGGTTGACACCGCCAAGATTTGCTTGTACGTCGAGTTAGGACCCACATGATTTCATTACTACCTGTGAGGAGATATTGCATCATTTGGGGTTGTTGGAGACTCACGGGGTTGGCTACAATACTTAGCAGCTGGAGGGCACAGTGAAGTTATAGTGGAGGGACCAGGTTACTTTCCGACCTTTTACATCACCTCCTTTGTTTTGGTACGAGTTATATAAGGCCTTTATGGCCAAGTTCTTCCCCCAGAGCGACCGGGAGCATCGGAGAGAGGAGTTCAGTAGACTTTCTTAGGATTCTATGAGCGTCTCGGAACACGAGACCAATTCCCATCAACTCGCTCCATTTGGGGCCATGATTATGCCTACCGAGTCTGACAAGATCCGTAGATTTGTTTCAGGACTACAGAGAGAGTTTAGAGAGCCTGCAGAAATATTGGTTGCTAGTGATCGGTCTTTCCAAGCATTTGTGGACTATGCCCGTATTGTAGAGGATTCGTATCATCATGACACCGGGGCAAGAGATAAGAGGCCTCGATATCAGGGTGGCTACAGTGGTTCTAGACATGGTGATAGGGGATCAGGCCAGTGAGGCCAGGGTTATCAGCCACAACAACACTAGGGTCAGTCCAGCTGACCGGTGTAGGCTTCACTTCAGACCTCTGATAGTACTCAACTTGAGAAGGGTCAGAGCAGCCATCAGGGCTACAACGGTCAGTCTTCAAGGGGTACAGCTTCTGGGGCATCAGTCGTAGTGGCCATATGGGTCCTGCTGGTTCATCCTGATCGAGAAGGTTGTCAGGGGATTGTTTCACCTATGGTATTATTGGTCATTTTACTAGAGATTGCCCCAAGTAGGGTACAATTCAGCCAACCGGCTCAGCCTATTCCCTCAGTTTTGCCACCGGCTTGAGGGGGTGGTCAGGGTAGAGGTGGTGCTCCATATGGCAGAGCAGGTGGTAGGGATGGCGGTCGAGCAGGTGAAGTTCATCGTCAGTTTTATGAGGTCCCTGGGAGACCGGAGGTAGAGGCCTCGGATGCTATGATTACAGGTACGATTTTTGTATGCCATCAGTCTGCTATGGCTTTATTTGATCCTGGATTGACTTCCTATTTCTGTTTTGACCCAGTAGGAGATTCTTTAGTAGTGGATTAGATTGTGAGATCTTGTGGGATATCTGTTGGTGGTTTAGAGACTTGGGGTGATTTGGTGATTCTTGATATGTTATATTTTGATGTGATACTGGGCATGGACTGGTTATCTCCTCACCGCGTGGTTTTGGATTGTTATGCCAAGACCATTACCATAGTCGTGCCCAGTGTATCCCCAGTTATGTGGTAGGGTTCTGTCAGCCACGCACCGTCTGGAATCATCTCTTGTCTTCGAGCTAGGAAGTTAATTTCCCATGGGTTTCTAACTTATCTAGCATACGTCCGAGATGCTAGTGCTGACCCTTCATCTCCTGAGTCTGTTCTTATGGTTAGAGACTTCCTAGATGTGTTTCCTACCGACCTGCCAGGCCTTCCACCTGAGAGGGATATTTATTTTGCCATTGAGTTAGAGCCGGGCACCAGGCCCATTTCTATTCCTCATTACCGTATAGCTTCTGCTGAGTTGAGGGAGTTTAAGGAGCAGCTCCAGGATTTGTTAGCTAAGGGGTTTATTAGACCGAGTGTGTCACCTTGGGGTGCTCCTGTTCTCTTCGTGAAGAAGAAGGATGGGTCGATGCGGATGTGTATTAATTATCGGTAGCTGAATCAGGTGACAATGAAGAATAGGTATCTGATTCCTAGGATTGATGACTTATTTGATCAGCTTTAGGGTTCCGCCATGTTTTTGAAGATTGATTTGAGGTTTGGCTACCATCAGTTGAGGATTAGGGAAGAGGACATCCCTAAGACAACATTCAGGACACGTTATGGCCATTATGAGTTCCTGGTGATGTCTTTTTGGTTGACTAATTACCCCGCAACCTTTATGGATTTGATACATAGGGTTCTTTGTATGTACTTGGATATGTTCGTGATAGTCTTCATTGATGACATTCTGATATACTTGAGGACTAGAGATGAGCATGAGCAGCACTTGAGGACTATACTTCAGACTTTGAGAGATCATCAGCTTTATGCCAAGTTCTCAAAGTTTGAGTTTTGTCTTGGGTCAGTTGCATTCCTAGGGCACGTGGTATCTGAGGATGGGATTAGAGTTGATCCGGGTAAGATTTCAGTAGTTCATGATTGGCCTAGACCGACTACTCCTACCGAGGTTTGCAGCTTTGTTGGTTTAGCCGGGTACTACAGATGGTTTGTTGAGGGATTTTCTTCAATAGAAGAACCCTTAACTATGCTTACTAGGAAGGATGTTCCATTTCAATGGTCGGATCAGTGCGAGGATAGCTTCAAGAGACTTACGGCCTTATTGACTTTAGCTCTAGTTTTGACCTTGCCATCGAGGGTCAGAGTTTCACCGTATATTGTGATGCTTTCGGGGTTGGTATTAGGTGTGTGTTGATACAGGACGGCCGAGTGATAGAATATGCGTCGAGACAGCTGAAGGTTCACCAGTGCAACTACCTCACTCATGACTTGCAGTTGGTGGCTCAAGATCTGGAGGCACTACTTATATGGAGTTCATTGTGAAATATTCACTTATCACCATAGTCTTCAGTACATTATGATTCAGCGAGAGCTGAACTCGAGGCAGAGGAGATGGATTGAGTTGCTAAAGGACTACGATTTCACTATTCTATACCATCTGAGCAAGGCAAACATGGTAGCGGATGCCTTGAGTCGAAGGTCGGTGAGTATGGGCAGCCTAGCTTCACTTTCAGTTTCTTAGCGACCGTTGGCCTTGGACATCCTGGCCTTGGCTAACCATTTGGTTAGGCTTGACTTATCGGATCCTAGAAGAGTTCTCGCCAGTGTTAAGGTTTGTTCTACTCTAGTTGATTAGATTCAAAGCTGATAATTTGAGGATCAGAGTTTATGTGACCTTCTTGATCAGGTAGTTCGAAGTGAGGCCAGCCGGGCTACTTTTGGGTTCTGATGGTATTCTGAGTTTGGTGGTCGACTTTATGTTCCGAGGGTTGGAGATTTGATTCAGTTGATACTTCATGAGGCACATTGTTCTAGATACTCCATTAATCCTGGCGCGGTGAAGATGTATAGAGATTTGAGAAAGCATTACCGGTGAAGTAGTATGAAGCGGGACATAGCAGAGTTTGTATCTAGGTTCTTGAATTGTTACCTGGTGAAGTTTGAGCACATAATACTGAGTGGTTTGATGCAGAAACTTCCCATTTCTAAGTGGAAGTGGAAAGGTATTACTATAGACTTCGTTGTTGGTTTGCCTCATACTTCTCGGGGTTTTGATTCTATTTGGGTGATTGTGGATCGACTGAGTAAGTCAGCTTATTTCTTGCCAGTTCAGACTTCGTACAACGCTGAGAGGTTAGCGTAGATTTACATTTGTGAGGTTATTCGGTTGCACGGGGTCCCAACTTCTATCATTTCAGAGCACGACACTCAGTTCACATCTCAGTTCTGGAGAGCTAAACAGAGGGATTTGGGTACAGAGGTTCAGCCTGGTACTTTTTTCCATCCTCAGACAGATGGCTAGTCCGAGAGGACTATTCAGGTCCTGGAGGACATGCTTCGGGCTTGTGTTCTTGACTTTGGAGGTTCATGGAATCAGTTCATTCCTTTGGCTGAGTTTGATTATAATAATAGCTCTCATTCGAGCATCGACATGACACCTTTCGAGGCCTTGTATGGTAGGCATTGCAGATCGCCAATTGGTTGGTTTGATGGGTTAGAGTACAGACCACAGAGTACGGATTTGCTTAGAGATTCCTTGGACCGAGTCCGTTTGATTCAGGATAGACTCAGAGCAGCCCAGAGTACGCAGAAGAGCTACGCTGATCATAGACTTTGTGCCTTAGAGTTTAGGGTTGGTGACTTGGTTTTCCTTTGAGTATCGCTCGTGAAGGGCGTGATGAGATTTGGTCAGCGAGAAAAGCTTAGCCCCAGGTTCATTAGGCCGTTTGAGATTTTCCAGAGGGTTAGTAGTGTTGCCTACATGTTAGCTTTGACTTTGATATTTTTAGCTATTCACCCAGTTTTCCATATCTCGATGTTGCGCCGGTATATTCCAGATGAGTCTCATGTGTTGCACTGGGATTCAGTTAAGTTAGATGAGAGTTAATCCTTTGTTGAGAAGCCGATAGCTATTCTAGCCAGAGATATCAAGATATTGAGATCTAAGGAGATTCAAGTTGTGAAAGTTCAGTGGAGACATCGTCTTATCGAGGAGGCTACTTGGGAGACCGAGAGTGAGTTGTGTGCTTAGTATCCACAGCAGTTCGAGCATTCATGTACTCCTTCCTTTTTAACTTTAGAGGACGAAAGTCTTTTTAGTAGTGGATGTTGTGATGACCCTTTCGATCATCACATATTTATCGTACTGTTAGAGCTTCCCTTTAGTGAGCCCAAGTCATTTATGGCTTGCTGGGATCGGTAGTTTGGTGCCCTGGTCGTTTGTTTGGTTGTTTTGGTTGTTTGCATATTATAGAGCCTTAACTTAGAATATCATTGACTTTAGTCAATATTCTTAGCTAACGTGCTCAGAATTGAATTGTAATAGTTCTGTTAGCTCCGGAGCATTGTGTTTGGTCTAGTTGGACCTTTAGTCGAGGCCTGAGAACTTTCGGTGTGGGTTTTGTGTTGTTTTATCTGTTTTCAGGCCATTTAGAGTTGGAAGTGTAACTTTGTGTAGCTTTTGATGATCAGAGCATCAGATTTGAAATCCGACGATTCCATCAACTCCGGAATATTGAGTTTGGGTTAAGTAAGTGGTTGGTTTGGGTTCCGGGAGAGCCGGGCTCATTCCAAGCCTTTGGGTTCTTATTAGTTAGTGTTGACCTGGGTCAACATTTCTCCAAAATGACCTCGTATGGAAGTTTCATCGATTCCATTGAGTCTGGAACGTTGTTTCCACTCTATCAGCATTATTGGTTTTTAAATATTGGTTTCCGATTGTGCCCGGAAAGCCCAGTGGAGTTTTAGAAAAGTTGTAGAAAATATTGCAGGCCAAGCCTTCAGCGCCATCAGCGCTGGCCTAGCGCGATCGCGCTCAAGCGCATTTCGGCTGCCAGCGCGATTGCGCTATGATAGCACCGTTGGTGCTGGCCATTTTCCAGAAGCTATATATTTATGAGTGTTCGTTTTTCCAGCCATTTGTCTCAACTTTTCCAACTCTAAAACACATATACTCTCTACCAAATTGCTCCATATCAGTCCTAGCCTTGGGAAAATCATTTGTTCATCGGTAATTCATGATCCTTCGATTGTTGGTAAGTCTTCTTCCCCAATTTGCTTTCTCTTGTTCTTTTATAAAACCTCCATTATTGCTCGTTTCCAAAAGCTTGGAAATTATCATTGAGGCTGCCTTCTTGCACTTGCATGTTCGAGGGTTCGAGTAATTCACCATCTTGGCTTAATTTCTCGCCTTTTGGTAAGTAATCCTTGCCTAATTTCTGATTTTGTTCTTGAAATTCCAATTTTAAGCCTTCTCTTGAATGGGTTGTTTTGACGCCCTCCTCTTAGCCAATTGTGCCGAATTTTGGAGCATGTCTTCTTTGCATCATTGTGGTCATCGTTCTTCTTTCCATTATTGGTTTCCAGTTGTGGGCCCCACGAGCCTGCTTTTGACCCAAATTTTGACCTAGCTACAAGTGTAGAGATATGGGTATCGTTAGACTCGTCTTAATGTTTTATTTATGTTTTTGATAGTTTGATCATCGTTTAGGGTTTTTTGGAGTGATTCGGGCTTGGATTTTGTTGTCCCAGCAGCTTGCCGTCGGACGACAGGTAGGTTACGGTCTAAACTCCCTAAACTTAGCATATATCGGATAAAATTTTACTAGCTTGAATCCTTGGGTTGGGTTATTAGGTTGGTAACACAGACTCTGACCGCTTTTCATGATTCGCCTCATTTCTTTCCTCCATTGTGTGTAGTATTCCCCGTAGTTGATATTATCACCCTTATGATCCTGTGTGGCCTTATTTTGACTCTAGACCATAGATGATGGGTTATTCGGGGGTGCCCATGAGTCCCGAGCATCGTTATCATGATATTATGCAAGCTATATGTGTTGTAGAATGATTGGAGCCTGTGAAAGGCCTATAGGTTGATTGTGAGCTGCTGGGCGGCTATTTGTGTTTGATCATATCATTTCCATACATATAAAGAGGTTTTATCCACGTTTACTACGGTTTTGGCTTTGGGCCTACTTGGACTGGTTTTCTAAAATGTGCATGGCCCTGGGGCCCATTTTCGATGGAAATGAATTTGAAATGGTTTAACTTAACATGTGGATTTTCTTGGGGTATTAGAGAGTTAAATTATGATTTCTATCACTTGTTTTACTATTAATGCTAGACTCGGCAGGGCCGGGGTGCTAGTTGAGTTTTCTTACTAAATTGAAATGGCTTTAGCCTCGATCGGACCGAGCACCTGAGTTGACTTTCTACTGTTTTAGACCCGATTATGCCCGGGCACTGTTGGAGGGATTTTTGAGACATTTCCCACTGCTTTAGTCCTGGACAGGGTCTGGGCATGTATATTCGAGAGTGGGTCTCGAGCTTGAACCCGTACTTACTTCGGACGATATGCTTCGATACTGAGTTTTAGTATGGGGTCCGAGACGTCCATGGACCTTGTTGTTCCAGACCTGGGGGCTGGGGCTGTGTGTGCTTGAGGGAGGGTATACAACATAGTAGAGGTATACGGGCAGTGTCATTCCATAAAACGTACCTGTTGGGCCTGATCGGCACCAGAGGCTACATACAGAGTTAACATTTCACCCTGAGATCTTCATGCATGATAACATTCATTGTTTGAGATTCCACCCGTTTGCTATTTGTTGAGTGTACGCTCCGATTCTATGGGCGGCCGGAGGGTTTGTTTTCACTTGTTTGCGTTCCTTGGTTGTATGGGTGGCCGGAGGACAGTAGGTAGACTCTTGTTGCCTTATCGCGATGTAATCCCCTTCTACGGTTATAATTATGAGATTGTATACTTCTAGGTTGTTAGTTCCAGGATTGAGATGGTATGATCATTTTGGTTATTGATCCCTGTTTTTCGAGAATGTCTATCTTTACTGTCCTCTTCCTTCCCTTGTACTTGAGGTTACCGGTATACCGTCCACTTAAAATTTATTATGTATATATTGTTATTGCAAGGATCCCAGGTGCGTCATTTCTTACTTTCACCTGTGCTGTTGTATATATATTCTACTTGCTAGCCTTGTATGTTATTTTTGTTGTCTTCCCTTTGGGCTAGTTCCTGTGTACTTTTTCATAGATTTTCGTGACTACTTGCTTTTATTTTGTCTGTTACTATAATTTTATCTTATATATGTCCAGTCGGCCTATGATACCTACTGGGTACCTTATGCTCGTATCTGGTACTCATACTACACTCTGCATCTTCTGGTGAAGATCCTAGTGTGGGCCATTGCCGCTAGATCGATGTGAGTCGTGCCTGGTGATTTGGACCGTCCCGGACTGAGGGTGAGCTCTTGGCGACCGAAGCTTGACTTTAGTTTATCTTTTGTATATTTTGTACTCTCGTAGCTTCGGAGACATGATGTATATGTTATTTTGGACCCCTTGTACTCCTTATGTAGATCCGGCTCTTGTACACTATGATAACAAATTTTTGGTTTGGTCTAGCTTCCGCATATGTATATATATATCACTATTATCTATTTTCTTCATCTTGTTCCCTTGCTTCCACTTATTAAACTGTTCTTCCGCTTATATTGTTAGAATGTAGCCCATTACTAACCGTTTTGGGCTACGGGGATTGGTTCGCCTACTGGGGGGTTGTAGGTGTCATCATGACCGAGAAATCGGATCGTTACACTTAAAAAATAAATACCTTAGTGTCATTTTAGGGAACAAAAATTCTATATCTTTACAACATTGGGAACAAACAACGTAGTTGAATTTGACCTCAGGTAATAAATATTCCTAGTGATATTTTAGGAACAAGCTTTCTAATTTTCTCAACATAGGGAACATATACCTTTTAACCTCAGGAAACAAACACCAAAGTGATATTATAGGGAACAAGCATTCTATCTTTTTCAACATAGAAAACAAACACTTTTTGACCATAGGAAACAAACATCATAGTGACATTATAGGGGAAAAATATTGTATTTTTTTCTAGAAAAGAGAACACACCCTACTTGCAATTTCACCTTAGAAAACAAGAAATCTAGTGGCATTTTGGAAAACAAATATCCTATCTTTCTTCAACAATTAAAATAAACATCCTTGTTACATTTTAACCTCAGGGAACAAATATCCAAGTGATATATTAGGAAATAAACACCCTATTTTTTTTCATCAAAGAAAATTAAATAAATACCCTAGTTACATATTATTGAAAAAATCTTATTTTTTTCAGCACATGAAACAAACACCTTAGCGGTATTTTAGGAAACAAATACCCTTTGCTCTTTCATTTTTAGGCAATAAACCTAGTTGAATTTTAGATACGACATGCCCTATTTGAATATTTGTCATTGCGTTTTATTATGGAATAAAGAGTTCACAATTGCTCTAAAAACTCACAAAAATTTTTAATTGGAAATTTCAAAAAAAAAAAAAAAAAAATTGTTTGTGATGGCTTGCAGATTTTTCTCGCAAATAATGAAGATAATATCCTAGAATAAAATTAAGCTTTAAAATATTCAATCTCAAAGACTGGGAGAGTCATCTTTATTCAAATGCATGTAGTGGCCCAATGTCTTGAGATTTATTCCTTTTCAAATATTGATCAAGAAACATGTATTCTAGAATATTACATAAATTGTCATTTGGAAGAGCGTTTGTGACTCAGTCCAAGTTTCAAGTTCAAGTCTTCAATTTTAACTTCAAGATCAAATATTGAAATCAAGGTACCCACTAGAAGAGGATGAGGTGATAACTGAACATCCAAAATGGTGATCTAATGAAAGACTCAAGTATAGCAGAGGAGATAAGATCTTGTATATCGTTTTTTATTTATTATATTTTTATTTCTTGGTGTAATAACAGGAGTCACGGATTGAAACCTCGACGGGACCTCAAACTCATCATTCCATCATTTCATCTTCATGAACTATACGCGATCTGATTCCTTTATGACATAGAATATGTAGGATGTCCAACACTTGGACTCAGTTGCATTTTTTTCTTCTTTTCTTTTTTCCTTTTAAATAATGATCGTGTCAAAAATTGTGTCATTATCTAATTCTTTGTTTGATTTTTTTTTGTGTTTTCAGTCAAAGAGGGACAAACTGTAGACATGCGATTTTTGACTAAACCTAAGGTATTACATTGTTTAGCATTTAAATACTTTTTAGGACTAAATTAGATTTAAAAAATTCTCTTTTATTTTACTAAGTCGTACTTTTAAATAAATTGAAAACTACAAATGTAAACTCACATTTTAGTATAATTTTTGTTTTACTTTTCAAGAGATTTTTTTTTCAAAAATTACATTTTACTTTAATTAAGATATTAATAAATTAGCTAATAATTTTAGTATTTTCTTAGTAATAAATAAGCTAATAATTTTAGTATTTTCTTAGTTATATTTTATTTTAGTATAGCTATTTAACTCTTCTCATATTTTTTTTAATCCAATATAGTTAGCTAATATTCATATATTATATTTTATATATCTTTAAAAAAGCATAAAAAAATATATAAGGTAAAAGAAAATACAAAATTTTAAAAAAATACCCAACTCCACTATCCTAAAAAACTGTCCTCCTAACCTGCACAATACCCCTTCCCATGACCCCAACTCATACCACACAAACAAATGCGCACACACACATGACACAACACATAAAAATAAATACACACATAAACAACAGAAAAGCGGAGAAGGCACAAACAAAAGATTAGAGATAGAAAAATGATAGAATACAAAGCAAAAAAAGAAAAAAATTAAAACACAGAGAGCACGAAAGAGGAAAAAGGAGAACATAGAGAGCAACGACAAAGTAGAGTGGAAAAAGAAACATCAGAACAGAGAGAGCAACGATAAAGTAGCATCCTTCATCATTTTTTCCAAGAGATCATCATTTTCTAGGGGTAAAAGATTCATCGGGATGTCCAATTGCTGGTTCTGTTTGAAGTCACCGGCAAATGCTTCGGTTAAGATCTTTCCAGTTGTTTTAGTTGCTATAATATTGACTCAAGTTTATTAATATAAAGTTCCCTTTTATCTTTGTTATTTCAGTTATGTTTCATTTCAATGTGTTAAAATCTATTGTCTTTGTTAATCTTAGTTGATGTCATATATATTCCTTTTGATTTGTTGGCTGAGTTACTTGCTACGTGAATGAGTTATTGTAATAAGATTTACCCTATGAAGATAAAAATAATTGCCTTATGAACTCAAATATAATGATGTGAAAGACTTAAGTTTTGATGTAGTTATTTCTTTAATGTCAAAAGGAGTCATGGTTTAGATTAATTAAAGAAAATAATATTTTTTAAAAGAGAGAACTTCATTATACGGTCTTTAGGATTATGTCTCTTTCCTTTAAACTATTTCATGAATTCATGCTTGAATATTGTCACGATTCAAAATTGGGCCGTAATGGCGCCTACATAACCCCCGGTAGGCAAGCCAACTAAAGAATGCGGAAGTACATCAAAATATTTTAAACAACGAAAAGAGGGAGGGAAACATATGATTAGGGGGCCAACAATATAGATATAAACTAACAGAAATAAATATACAAAAATGGCCCCAAAATAATCGGGAAGACAAACATAAGCAAAGATTAACCCCGAACCTGGTGTCACCAGTACAAAAGCATCTAAAGTATGAAATAATGTTATACAATAAGTGTTGTCTATCCAAAATATAAAAATATAGAAAGAAATGTAGATGAAAAGCAGTAGAGGATCTCCAAATGCCGGGAGCTCACTGCGATCTGAATGGCAGCTGGCCATGAACGACTGGAGGGTCCACGAGGGTGGCTCATACTAGGTGCTATATCAAAAGAAGATGCAGAGTATAGTATGAGTGTCAAAGCAATGGGTACATGATGTACCGAGATTTCACGGTACTTTCGATGCTCAAAACTGAGAAATTTGGGAGTTCTTAGGTGTGTTTTGTTAGATATGATGCCTGTTTGCTATATGTGCAGGAAAAATTATTGAAAAGACAAAAAGTAAGAAAAAGTGTTATTTCTGGGCTATAAGTGTTGCCCCACAGGCGTGGGATCCACCACGGCCCGTGGAAACAAAATGCCAAAATGAAGCAGCAAGAATATAAGGCAAAAACCCATCACCCGACCAACTGAGATGGGCATCGGAGTCACCACGCGCCGTCACACTTGCTCGTGATAAATGAACCAGAGAAATCAAGGCAAGAACCTAAGTTCAGACGCCTAGTCACGATGCCCGTGGGAGCTATGATGGACATCTCACGTGCCCGTCAAAATAGACCAGAGCAGATGACAAAGTAGATGATTTGGCCGATGAGCTTCCCTCGACACCCGTGGGAGCCACGACGGCCCGTCAGCCTTGCCCATGGAAACTTGGCAGACTATTATGCACAATGGCAAGAAGACTCAATGGTCTGCCCACGATGCCCGTGACACTCACGATGGCTCGTGAGGCCTACCCGTTAGACGAACTGCATTTTAGCTCTCCTAGTTCTGTTAGGATTTGATCTTTATTGTCTATAAATACATTCCCTAGGGTTTTATTTCAGATGTTAAGAAATTGTTACGCAATTTTGGGACATCATAACTGATTGTTGGGAATATTATTCCATACTTTTGAGAATTCAATTACTTGTTCTTGATTATTGAAGTGTTCTTGAGAATTCAAAATTCGATTTTCTTTACTTATTATTGTAAGTTACAATCATGATCTCTTCATCTAAATCTGATTGTTCTATTACAACCATGAGTAGCTAAATCCACAACTAGGGTGGTGGGAACCATGAAGGATTAACAAAGTAGGCAAAGTACATAGTAGTCCTAGAACGGTGTTCATGCATGTATTTTTCTTTCCCTCACTTTGATTGCTTTTTAACGGTTGCAAACATTAGAACTTGCCTTATTCCTACTTGCTTGACCAAAGGGGTAACGAATGGGAAAGGGAATTACACAACAAAAATTTGAGGCTACCAACCCTCACATAATTAGCTTGAACTTGCCCAGGGAAAGCTAATCTGGGATCATTGGTAAGGGTTAGCAACGCAAACACCCGTTGACTGACCAAGTTGCGCGGTGACATTCTTCTATTTTAGTAACCATCCGCTTAGGAGAACCTAACTTACCAATCTTGCATTCATAGCACAAGACTGGATTTCTGGTACAACGCCTTACTGTGTTATTGTCATAACCTGATTTCTCAGGTCATGATGGCACCTACAGCCTCTCTCCTCATGTAGGCGTATCAATTCTCGTAACTCCGAACAGTTAGCAATGGGCTACTATCTAACAAGCATGCAGAAGAATGATGTAAATAGCGGAAGCAAAGGAACAAGATAAATAAAAAGCAACTGGAATATATATATATATATAGGAAAACTAATCATCCCCAAGACCTGGTATCACAGTATAAGAGCCGATACAAAATATACAGATTACAAAAGGTCTAAAAGAATATATACACATGTCTCTGAAATATAAAAGAGTACAAGATTCAAAAGATTAGCTAAAAGCTATGCCTCGATCGCCAGGAGCTCACCCTCAATATCATATAGTCGAAAATCACCCTGCACAAGTCTCCACGAGTCAGCGGTGATGGCCCACACTAGAATCTGCACCAGGAAGATGCAGAGTGTAGTATGAGCACTAATTGCAAAGCAATGGGTACCCACTAGGCATTATAGGCCGACTGAGCATATATAAGATATAAAAGCAATAATATAGCATAAATTAAAGAAGTAGTCACAAGAGCAACGAATAAGTACACGGAAGCTAGCACAAAAGAAATACAAGGAGAAAACAATTATGCTCGACTAGCTACTAGAAATATACATCATAGAACACGGGTGAAGGGAACAAGAATGCACCTGTGGTCCTTGCAATAACAAGATAAATAAAGAGTATTTAAGAATTAGGCAGTATATCGGTAACCTCAAGTGAAAAAGGGAAGGAAGGAAGACAATTAAAAAAGTTATGCTTGAAACCCAATTCTACCAACTAAATCATGACAATAATACAACTTTCAAAGTAGGAGTAATCAGCCAATAAACCAAGTGTAACCATGAAGGGAACCAGAATTATATACAACACAACTCCCAAAAGGGAATCATCGAATAAAAACCCAAATATAGCCATAATCGGAACCAGAAATGCGATAGGGTAAAAGTAAGTCTACCTACCATCTCAATGGGCTCCCACACACCCGAGGAACACATACAAGTGAAGACAAACCCTCCGGCATCCCATACTACTAGAGCGTACACTCAGAAAACAGTAAAGAAGGGTAAAATCAGACAAAATGAATGATATAATGCAATAGTGAAAACTATGTGGAACAGTAACTCTTTATATACCTCCTCCGGTGCCTACGAGCCCAGTAGGTAGGATCCATGGAAGGACACTGCCCATATACCTCAACTACACCGTATACCTCTCCTATGGTACACTCCGCATGTAGCCCCTGGTATGGATCGTCAAGGTCCATGGCGGTCCTCGATCACATACTAAATCTCAGAATCTCAATATAATTGTCCGGAGTGTACCCATATTCGAATAAGTAACCAAAGTCTCAAAAATGCATGCTCGGAACCTATCCGGGCCTAAAATAGTGAATCAAGTCTCAAAACCCCAACAAGGTTGCCCTGGGCATAATCGATTCAAAAACAGTAGTAAAACCAGTCCGATGCTTGGCTTGACCGAGTCTGGTATTGTTTCAAATCAGTAGGAAACCATGTCTAGTACTATGGCCCAGCCGAGTCTAGTATAAGTAGGAAAAGAGTGATAAATCATCTTTTTAACTCTTTCTTACCCCAAGAGATCCATGAAAATCAGTTCCAAACCATTTATAACTATTTTTACCGAAAAATGGGCCCTCAGGGCTATGCAAGGTTCAGAAAACCATTTATAGTGGGCCCGCAGCCAAATCAATAGTAAAACATGGAGGAGATCTCTTTACATGCATTATAATGGCATGCCCAATCAAAAATAGTAGCCCATCGACTCACAATCAACCTATTAGCCCTATACAGGCTCGAATCGCTCTACAACATAGATAATCAACTCTATAATAACAATATCGATGTCTGAGACTCGCGGACATTCCCAAGTAACCCACCATTTATTATCCAGAGTCAAAGAAAAGGCCACACAGGACCACAAGGGTGATACTACCAACTACAATCAAATACTACAATCACAGGAGCGAAGATAAGACGAATATGAAGAAGCGGACAAGGTTTGAGGGTGCCAAGCTAATAAGCCTAACCCAAGGATGCTAATTAGTACTATTATAACATATGTACGCAAAGTATAGAAGAGTTAAATCGTAACCTACCTGTTGTCCGATGAAAAGCTTCTAGAACGATGATGTCTAAGCTCGAACTACTCCGAGAAGCTCCGTATAGTAGTCACACTATCAAGAAGGAATTCTACGAATTAAAACAAGACTAATCGTACCCATATTCCTAAAAGTATAGTTGGGCCAAAATTTGGGTCACAAGCGGGCCCGTGTGCCCCACAACCCAAAGCCAGAAATGAAAGAGCGCATACTGATCACCACACTCTCGTGAGTGCATGCTCAGAATATTACAAGAAATTGTCTATGGAAATGGCTCAAAATAGCATACAATCTATAAGAACAACATAAGGAATCGTAGGGGAGAATTACAGAATTAAATGGATCAGAACTTACAATTATGATGGAGAAATAATCACAGGTAAGATAATCACACTCTAGCACCAAAAATATAGGTAATATGGAGAAAAGGGGAGCTTGGAGCTGATATTAATGAAGAATTGCATTTGAAGTGTTGAAAATGAAGAAGGAAGTTTATATACTGCTAGGGGCCCTTCTTCGTGATCGCGAAGGGACCCCATGCAGTCTTGAGGACCATGCTAGATAAGCCATCACGATCACGACGACTAGCCATGTAGTCACGAAGAACAAAAGAGGAGAGGCTTCATCACAATCGCGAGGACTAGCCATGTGGTCACGAAGAACAAAATAGGAGAGGCTTCATCACAATCGCGAGGACTAGCCATGTGGTCACGAAGAACAAAATAGGAGAGGCTTCATCACGATCGCGAGGAAGGATCTCGCGATCGCGTAGAGCAAAGAAGGCTGGGTCCATAGGCCCTTCATCGCAATCACATGAAGTGACCCTCACGGTCACGATGACCAATAAGACAGACTATCATGATCACATTGGCTTCCTTCATGGTCGCGATTAAGGCCATAGCCCTACACTTGCAACAGCAATAAGCAAAAATTTAAGGGGGAAAAGTCTCCAAATGGTCCCACTGGACTCATCTGGTACCTCGCGCGCACAAACAACTATGCTACCGTACCAGAAATAGCATTCCAGACTCAATGGACTAGAAGTAAAACCCAACGAAGGTGGGTTTAATGAAAAGTGGGCCCAACGCCCAAAACCAACTTTTAGACAAAATGAAACTCAATACCCCAAAATGAGTCCAAAAGCCTCGGGACCTGAACCAAAGGTCCCTTTAGCCCAAAGTCGACATTTCGGAGCTAATAATATTGTCGTAACTTCCATCCAAGGGCGTCTTCTCCGAATATTGAACAAAGTCAAACTTCCAAGTTCAACTGGCTAGAAAACACAAAAACCAACACAAAACAAAACTGAAAGCTCCTAGACCCCGACCAAAGGTCCATCTAGACCAAAATCTATACTCCAGAGCTAACGGAACTATCAAAATTCAATTCTGAGCATGTTTACCAAGAATGTTGACCGAAGTCAATGTTATCATAAGTTTAGGCTCTAAAATAGGGAGACGACCATAAAGACCAATCGAATAGCCAGGGTACCAAACCACCGATCCCAACAAGTCATAAATAACTTGGGGATACTACAGGCAAGCTCTAACACTACAAAGAAAGCACAAACATAGGAATGACTGGAAGGTTCATTACATCATCCACTACTAAAAAGGACTTTCTCCTCGAAAGACAAGAACAAGGGAGTACTTGAAGGCTCAAACAACTGCAGATACTGAGCACGTATCTCTTTCTCGGTCTCCCCAATAGCTACCTCAAATGGATAGTGCTTCACTGAACCTTAGCAAACAGAATCTCTCTAGACCTCAATCTCCTGATATCTTTGGCTAGAATAGCAACTGGCTCCTCAACAAAAGCCAAAATCTCATCCAACTGAACTGTATCCCACTGCAACATATGAGACTCATTTGGAATATACCGCCGCAACATTGACATATGGAAAATCGGGTACATAGCTGAAAACATCAGAGGCAAAGCTAACATATAGGCAACATTACCAACCCTATGAAGAATCTCAAATGGCCTAATATACTTGGAGCTAAGCTTGCCCTACCTACCAAATCTCATCACGCCCTTCATGGGTGATACATGGAGAAACACCAGGTCACCAACACTGAACTCCAAGGCATAAAGTCTATGATCAACATAGCTCTTCTACCTACTCTGAGCTGCCCGAAGTCTATCCTAAATGACTCAGACTCGATCTAAGGAATCACAAAGCAAATTTATACTCTATGGCCTGGATTCCAAACCATCAAACCAAACCACTGGCGATATGCAATGCCTACCATCCAACTCCTCAAATGGTGCCATGCCAACACTCAAATGGAAATTGTTATTATAAGAAAACTCCACCAATGGCATATACTAATCCCAAGAACCTATAAAGTCAAGAATACAAGCCTGTAGCATGTCCTTTAGGAACTGAATAGTCCTTTCGAACTAGCCATCTATCTGAGGGAAAAATGCGATACTAAGTTAAACCTCTGTACCCAGGTCTTGCTAAATCACCCTTCAAAACTGAGATGTGAACTCAGTGTCGCAGTTTGAAATGATAGAAGCTGAGACCCCATGTAAAGGAACAATCTCACAAAGGTAAATCTGAGCCAACCTCTCTGCACTGTAAGTAGAATGGACAAGTAGAAGTACATTAACTTAGTCAGCCAATCAACTATAACCCAAATAGAGTCAAACCCTCGAGGAGTATATAGCAATCAAACTATGAAATCAATAGTAATCCCCTCCCACTTCCACTTAGGAATGAGAAGTCGTTGTATCAAAGCACCAGGTCGCATGTGCTTGAACTTAACCTGCTGACAATTCAAGCACCGAGATAGAAACTCTGCTATGTTCGACCTCATAGCACTCCACCACTAAAGCTATCTCACATCTCTATATATCTTGGCTGCTCCAGGATGGATAGAATATCTAAAACAAGCTTCTCGGAGATTTAACTAAATTAGATCACCAACTCTCGGAACACAAAGATGACTATCAAACCTCAAATCACCATCTAAATATAGAGTAGATCGGGTGGCCTCACCTTGAACAACCTAATCATGAATATCACACAACCACCAATCCTCAAATTGACGACTCTGAATCTGATAAACCAAAGTAGCACAAACCTCTACACTGGAAAGAACTCTGCTCAGATCTGATAAGTCAATCCTAATCAAATGGTTCGCCAAGGATTGGATGTCTAAGGCCAATGGCCTCTCAAAAACAAAAAGTGAAGCTAGGCTGCTCATACTCACCATCTTCTGACTCAAGGCATCCGCTACCACATTTGCCTTACCTAGATGATATAGAATAGTGAAGGTATAGTCCTTCAGTAACTCAATCCATCTCCGCTACCTTGAGTTCATCTCTAGCTTACTCGTGATATACTGAAGACTATGGTGATTGGTGAAGATCTCACAATGAACCCCACATAGGTAATGCTTCTAAATCTTGAACGCAAAGACTTTCGCCGCAAACTCCAGGTCATGAGTAGGGTAGTTGCGCTTGTGAACCTTCAGTTGTCTCAATGCATAAGCTATAACTCGACCCTATTGCATTAATACACAACAAAGACAAACCCCTAAAGAATCAAAATCTACTGAGAAGCTCTGACACTCAACTGGAAAAGTCAACACTGGAGATGAAGTCAATAAGGCCTTAAGCCTCTGAAAATTATCCTCGCACTGATCCGACTACTGAAATAAGACATCCTTCCTAGTCAGCCTAGTAAAAGGTGCTGCTATGGAAGAAAACCCCTCGATGAACCTTCTATAGTACCTTGCTAACCCAACAAAGTTGTGAACCTCGGTAAGAGTAGTAGGTCTCGACTAATCACAAAGTGTTGATATCTTCCCCGAGTTCACTCTAATCCCATCCAAAGACACCACTGTCCTAGGAATGCTACTGACTCTAGCCAAAACTCACACTTTGAGAACTTGGTATAAAGTCGATTATTTGTCAAAGTCTGGAGTACAATCCTCAAGTGCTACTCATGATCATCTTAACTCCATAAGTATATCAGGATGTCATCTATGCAGACTATCACAAATGAGTCCAAATACAGGATGTGCACCCTAGGCATCAAGTCCATAAAAGTTGTGGGGCATTAGTGATAAATTCTCAAATGTACTCTCCAAGATGGAGGTATCAGCGATTGTCAAGCAAAACACATTTATAAGTACCCAATAGATGTCGGGGTTATACCCACAGAGATTTATAGATATCATAATGATGATTATAATGAAATGACTTCACTAAGAGAGTAAGTGTTTGAAAATATAAAAGTAAAGGATTGGGGGGAATTGGGATTCTTGCACAACAATCTCAATTCAAGCAAGACAGTAAACTAAAGCAGTTATACAAATTAGAGTAAACAACTACGGATGTGCATCTAATGGGGCACTAGTATGGGATAAGGTGATTACTTATTCACACAAATTCTCACTTATTGACATAGGCAACCTTGGTTATAGGTATGATTGTTAATCTCTCGATCAACAACCATATATACGACAATCCCCATTAAAGTCCTATCGGCTTACTAATAAGCAACCAAGCTAAAGCTTAGAGAGGTCATACTATATCTAGCTTAGGCCCTTAAATGGGGGATTCCGTCGATATGAGCTATTTCTAGCCTCAATCTAAATGAAAGCCCAAGTTCCCACTAGTAATTTCACATCCGAAGCTATGAAATTCTCTTTCAAGCAACAACATAACCAAGTTAGGAAAATCAATATTTGCAACCACCAATTTTAGGATTAAAACTTGGTAAACCTACTAGACCCATGTCAAATAAGCAATTATACGCAAGAATTAGCAACACCCACACCCATTTGTCAAGCACCCATTATCAACACATCCCTAGACAATGAAATTAGCTACTCATGCTAAAGGAAAGAGATATACCAAGTGGGTAATTCAGGTTCCTTTTCAATCAAGTGTAATTTCAATATCTAAGATCAGTTTTGCACACAAATGGTGAACTAAGAATCAGAAGAGAGAATTGATTGCAACCCTCTTCTTCTTCTTAGAGAGGAAGCTTATTCTCAAAGCTATAATTAGTCAAGAGTATTTAGAGCCGAAGAATTGTTTTACAATTGTGCCTATAATGGGTTTAAATACTTTCCCAATATGTCACTAAATTTTTGGACAAAAATGCCCTTCGGGTGGTGTGCGGTGCGACATGCCATTTGCATGTCATGATGTGTGTGTTGCACACCCTCTTTATTTGAACCAGTGACTCAGATAGCTTGGGTGATGTCATGTGAAGGAGGTACGATTCACACCATAAGTTTTGCGTGTCGCACAAGCGCCCCATCTCAAGGCAGAATCACCATCCTTTTTTATCTCCTCACACTTCACTCCTTTTAAGCTCTTTTTTGGTCCATTTCCTTATTTTTCCATCTTTGATCATATGTACTAGTATAGACATCAATAAAGTCCATAAGAACCTATAAATCTATTCAAATAATAGCAATAATTCATGGATAAAGGCTCAATAAGTTTGTAGATTACTGACTTATCAAACCCCCAAACTTGAACTGTTGCTTGTTCTCAAGAAAGATACTCACAAGGCAAGGAATGAATTATGCTCTAACTCAATAAAGGCACAAAAGACTTATCTATGCTAAAAATCAAGAAAAAGAATTAACAAAAAGACTCAAACAAAAAGACTCAACTAAAATGCTCATCTCAATTTGAACCATCACAATATCAAGGCAATTGGTCATTTCAAAACCTTTTACAAAAGGACATTATTTTTCATTCATAATCAGGGGAATTTTGTCATTCAAAACAAGACATTAAAGCTTCTCAAGTCATTGGCATGGACCATCAAGGTTTGCCTCGAGATTCGCCATATAAGTTGTCTCATTCATTCCTCTCAATTGAAATAAAGACTTCATGTTTCAATTTGAGTGCATGATGCAACTCACCATAAGAGAGAATCCCACTCACAATCATGCAATTTTCAAAACAAAAGGATTATAAGAGAACCAAGAAGACTCTCACTCTATCAAGGAGTTCAAGTGCACACACGTCGAACCATAGGCTTGCCCTTCATGTACATCGCCACTAATGTAAGGTAGCCAAGCTCAAAATCACCACGAACTTGTGGGTTACGATGTTGGTTAGGGCTAAGGTGAGGATTTCATTTGGTTCAAGTGACTACACCTCCCTAATGCTCTTTGTTATCATTTCAAACACCGCTCACATTTTTAAATTTCAACTTCACCTTATTTCTCCCTCACACAACCCAAGCTTCTCCGTTTCAATAATGATCATTCAACTCCTTGTATCACCTTCATTTGGTAGCACCTATTCTTGCATTTCATTTTGCTCATTGGATTGAACTTTTGAAGCAATTTTCAATTCAAACTTAAGGTACTACCTTGCACTTGAAGTGCATCTCTTTTCTTCTACTCATTTGATCACATACACCCCCAAACTTACGCATTTGCCTATGTTGTCTTTTCATTTCCCCCCCAAACATAGGCTTTTAGCCTACATTTCAATTTCAAGCAATTAGGGAGGATGGGTGCCAAGATAGAGGGATAGAGGTTCCACAAAGTTCAAGGTGTTAACAAGGTGACAAAGAACGGTCACAAGCTCAAAGGGGTTCACAAGGATTGATGTTGATGGAAGTCATTTGGGTGAAGTTGCTATCAAAAAGGGCCTAAGGTCGTCTTCCAAGCTCGGTCACCCCTAGAATTTCACCTTGAATCACATTCAGGGCAAGTTCTAGACAACATGCATGCATGAGAATCAAGGTAAAGCCTCACCACACAAGGCATCATGCCACAAGACTTCTCTCATTAGTCTCAAAATCAATTGGGACAAATGACTTTCGATAACATATTCTGAGTTCATTACACACTAATTTGTGAGTCAATCAAGCTAAAGAAAAAGTGTGCAAGTCATGACAAGAGAATGCTTTTCCTCAAAAATTCATTTCCCTTCTTCCTTTTATTTCCAAAAATGACTTGCCAAGGATTTTTTTTGGTGGGCCCATTTCGAGACAAGCAACTACAGACTCAATTTTAAACTAAAACTTGGTATTTTTCCTTAAGAAAGTCGCCTCTCAATCTACCACAGGGAAATACCAACCCGGTTCAACATAAAAACAAAAGAAAAAGAAAATAAACAAAACTTTTGCTCCTTGGGAAGGAACCGTGGTATTAAGAAAACCCTCGGAGTTTATTGCTAAACTACTATTAATAAGGCGATAACCAAATTGCATGCTCATGATTCATTTAAAAACAATCCTTGGTGTAGGCCTTTAGCGCATTTTCAAAGCACGGGTAGTGAAGTAATGTGGCGTGTAAGACCAACCCAGTAACATAATCATAACTAAAAACATCAAGCTCGGTGAGGGCACAATTAAAGCATCAATAACAACATGAGAGGCCGGTGAGGGCAATATTATCACAATCATCCAACATGCCCGACAAGGGCCAAATAGAATCTAGCAGAAGAAATAAAATGTCACGGCCCGACAAAGGCAATAGGAAATAATATCTCAAGGACAAACACGAGCAACCAGACTGCACAATAAAATAAGCACCAACCCCCAAACTTTAGACATAACATTGTCCCTAATGGGAATAAAGTTCATGCGAGGATTACTCTATGATATGGCATACGACACGCACTACGTGGTGTGCATTCGCATGGCCCAGTTCAAGTGGTCTTTGAAGTTCTATAACTTCACCAAAACAACAACAAAAGTAGAAAACAAAAAAGAAATACAAAGAAATAAAGATGGATGCTTGGGTTGCCTCCCAAGAAACGCTTGGCTTAATGTCACGTCTCAATGAAATACCTTTCAATCATGGTTCATCATGGGGAGTCACCCCTATGAAAGTGACTTCTTTCAGCACACCTAAATATTTCTTGACCCTCTGGCCATTCAATTTAAATCTAGATCTATTTTCTACTTCAAGTTTAATTGCCTCACTCAAGAAAGCTTGTGATACTTTGAAAGGACCGGACCACTTGGACTTTAACTTGCCCAACAATGGGTGAGGCCTAGGGTTGAATAGAAGCACCCACTCCCTGGGAGAAAATTCTAGTTTCAATATCCGCTGGTCATGAAAGTGTTTCATTTGAAAAGACCCACCAACTACTTCACGTTCCATCAGTCCTTTCTTGGTACACTTCTCTTTCATCAATATCTCATTGCTGGGCATTTGAGCGAAGGAACCTTTCATTGGAATATTGGTTTAGATTTTCTTTAACATGGAGTCAAACCCTCTAGATTGATCATCTTCTTTTCCTTATACCAAACATTGTGGGAAAGGAGGGGGCATTTAGGGAAGGGCTTGCACAATTTTGGAATCTTGTACTTTTAGCTCGTGGTCTTCTCAACACCATAGTTCATTCTACCCCTAGGGATGTATGCCGCATAACTCTTATCACTCTTAGATCTTGATGGGACCTCTTCAACAAGCACATTCATAGACTTTACATCTTTTCTACACTCAATTTGAGAGGCCAACCATTTTATTGTTTCTTCAAGAATCTTGATAGAGACAGAATGAGATGTTACGATTTGAGTAAGGAACAGAAGATCATACTTTAGCTCACAAATTCCCTTGTCGATCGACTCGACTTTCTCTAAAACTCTTTCAAGCAAAACATTCACTCTTGAGGTGACATCTCCATGGTTCTGACATTTATTCCCATATTGAAGACTCATATTGGAATCCATATCATGATTTTCAACAACTAATGTTTCTTCATCGACGAGTGGATAGATCTCATCATCCTCTAACTCTTTGGTTCCTCAATGCTAACGACATTTATGCTTTCTAACTTTTTCTCAATCACATGATTGGTGATAAATTTGAGAAGAATGCTGATGATTGTTAGCTCTCTACCTCTTCGTGCATTGTTTTTCTCCCATTCATTCAGTATAATAGCAAAGGTCACAACCATTGTTCCCTCGTCTCCACAAATATTCTAATCACGATTAACCTTAGTCACCCTCTCAAGCAACATCTTAGCGAATTTGAATGTTTGATCTATTAAAATCACCCCCAGCCAAATTATTGATAATAGTTTTATTTGTGGGGCTTAAAGAATGGTAGAAGTGTTGGAGAAGGATGTTATTCGGATGGCCGTGGGTCGAACACCTTGCTACCTTTCTCTTAAGTCTTAGCCAAGATTCATGGAGGGGTTCACCATAAAATTGTTCAAACATAGTGATTTTGTCTCTCAATTCTAGCATTTTGCCAATGGGAAAGAATTTCTCAAGGAATGTGGTACGCATACCATCCCAAGTAGTTACTACGCCCATGGGTAACTCTTCAAACCAAGTGATAGCTTCTCCCATGAGAGAAAGGGGAAATAAGCACAACCGGATGGAATCTTGAGTAATATTGGCTATAACAAATGGTTTACATACCTCCAAAAAGTGCCTTATGTGCCTATGGGCATCTTCAGAATGTAGCCCCCCGAATAGACCTTTCATGTGCAATAAATGGAGCATTGTGCTTGTAACTTGGAATATGGCATTTCCCACCGTAGGGGGTAGGCGGATTTCACCTATGTACCCTTGTACCAAATGCACATCAGGGTGTGCATCCATGACACCCTTGATGTGCTGCCATTCTACGGCACTTTCGACGCCTCTAAACTAAGAACAATCGTAAGTTTTCAAGCAACCGTTGTCGTTTTTGATGTTTTTATGTTATATTTGCAGGAAAGGGAGACAAACGTAGAAAAGGAAGGAAATACGATCAAAAGAGCGCTTCTGCCTAAGAGTGACGGCCCGTCTGACAGCCCGTCACTGACCTGATGGACCGTCACCTATTCCACCAAGATAAAACAAAGAAAAACACTGTAAGTCGTCACTGGGCGGACGACTTACCAGAAATTTCCAGCAAGTCATCACAGGCCCGACGACTTACCAGAATATTCATGTAAGTCATCGAGCAGGTGACGACTTACCTGAAAAAGTGCCTGGGAGCTCACTGTTTAGTGGTGACGGTCCGTCACCCAAACCGTCAAGTTGAGGCAGAACGCGCGACGCGGATTCCGAACATTTTTGGGTTTATTTCCTGGACTCCTATAAATACCCTATGTTAGGTTTATTTTATTCATTCATTAACAATACATTACAAGTTAATTACCAATACATTACCCAATAGTTTTAGGAGAGTTTTAGTCGACTTTTTGAGAGCAACAACACGTTTTCTTGGTCTTGAAATCGTGTTCTTGAATCGTTCTTGGGATCTTGGTTTTCTTGTTCTTGGATAATTGAAGATTGTTTTCATTATATTGTAAGAATCTTTTCCTCTTTATTATGAATACGACTCTCTTCTCTCTTCTTAATAGCATGATTAACTAAACTTCCCACAACTAGGGTTGTGGGAGCCATGGCAAAAGTAGCAATATAGATTCCGGGTAGCGTTGGGTTCAATATATGTTGTCACGTTGTTAATCATTCATTATTTAACGTTTTCTAGTGGTTGCAAACATTAGAACATGCCTAGGTTTAAATTTGCTTGAGTAAAGAGATTAAAACCGGGAAATTTGGTTAACTACGAGGATTCGAGACTACCAACTCTCGTCTTATGATTAATGCTGTAACTAGATTAATCTACTTGATGTTTAGGATTGAAATATAAAAGCTAACCTTTTCAAGTTCGAGAGAATTGAAAAGGAAATTCGTCTATTTGGTTGAGAAACGTTTAGATGATATCATTAATTCAATCACATCGTGACATACATATAAAAAGAACCTGGTTAAGCTTAGAATCGACATTGTTACCATCGCCATGGTAAACACTTCCCTAGTTCTCTCTCATATTGATTGCACTCGTATGTTATTATTTGCTTTTGTTCACGTTTTGATCACGCAAACCCCCCCTATTTACCGGAAAATATTGATTACTAGTCATCTACTTCACTAACGACTTAATTCGCACCTTATTCCCTGTGGGATCGACCCCAACCTCTGTTGGGTTCTATATTTGCCGACGACCGCTTACGCTTTTTAAATTGAGGTGTAGTTTGGGCGTTATCAAATTTTGGCGCCGTTGCCGGGGAATATGGTTGTTTATTAAGTCCGGTGTGTTTATTTGACTCTTAGTCATATTTCCTGCTTTTATTTTTATTTGTTGTTTTTGTTTTTACAGGGTACATAGTTGTGAATGCCAAGTACCCGAGGCTAGGGTGAACCAATAGTACCCTACGACCCCGAGCTTGCAAGAACGATAAGGAGAAACATGAATGAGCAACAACAAGAGGCAGCGAGACTCGTTGCAGCTCAGCAAGCCCAACAACGTGTGAATGCTGGTGGTCTTGAGGTCGACATAGAGTTGAATGATGAGGAGGTCGACTTAGATGGAGTTGGTGCCACAGGCGCTATTGCGTTTCCCCCGCTAGCACCTGGGGCCAAGTTCAACATCACTAGCACGATGATTCAGCTGTTGAATTTGAGAGGAGTGTTCCGTGGTGCTGCTGGTGACGATCCAAACCGGCACCTGATGAATTTTGTGGGTATCTGCAAGTCGTTCGAATTTCCTGGAGTAAGTCAGACAACGATCAGGCTCAGGTTGTTTTCGTTGTCTCTGTCTGATGAGGCAGCGTTATGTTTGACAGAGCTGACCCCCGACAATATCACAACTTGGGGAGAGTTGAAAGGAGCTTTCCTAGAAAGGTTCTTTCCTCCCTCTAGGATGATACAGTTGAGGGATGAGATTAGCAATTTCAGGCAACAACCTCACGAAGCTTTACATGAGACTTAGCTAAGGTTCAAGAAGAAGTTGACACAATGCCCGAACCATCAGCTTACCGACAACTTTTTGATGCAGACATTCTACAGGGCACTAAATTCGGCTACTAAGCCGACATTGGACAACGCAGCAGGTGGAGAATTCATGGATCTCACTTTTGTTGAGGCCACAACTACTTTGGACAGGCTCACCAAAACCAACAGGGCCTGGCATACACGGGATTCAGAGGTAGCAGCTAGCACTTATGCAGTTGGTGTGTCAGCAGAGCAGCGCAGGAAAGAGGAAGAACGGGACCATGACATGGCCCATCTAAAAACGCAAATGGACCTGCTGACCAAGCATTTGATGTCAGGGGGTATTGAGATGGTGAAAGTTGTGGGTTCCCAAGGTAGAGCAGCAGAGTTTGAATCTGATGAGGAGGCGAATTATTTGGGTGGTTTCCAGGCCAACGGGAAAGGAAACCAAGGTCGGAACTATCAGAAGGACAACTACTATGAAAAAGCTGGCTACAGAGATCATGACCAAGGAAACTGGAGGAATAACACTGATAGAGGTGGGTTGTATGTACCACCTGGTAATCGGGATAGAGCTAGCACCGAGACAGGAACGTCTAAACTGGAGAACATGATGGCGAAGATGCTGCTAAAGGTGGAATCTACTGACTCCGCGGTAAAGGAGATGAGGACCGAACTATCAACAATGAGTCAGGTAGTGGATTCACATTCCACCTCGATCAAGCAGTTAGAGCAACAAGTGGGTCAGATCTCGGCAGCTCTAAATCAAAGGAAGACAGGGACCCTGCCGAGTGACACTATTCAAAACCCGAGGAATGACGCAAGCTGTATGGCGATCACTACAAGAAGCGGTAGAACATTACCGGAATCACATCCGGTAATTCAGACTCAGGATGGTGAGATCGCGGACGACAAGGCGGTAGAGGAGGCGACTCAAAGACCCGCGGATGAAAGCAAGGAAGCTGAAAAACTTCCAACTATGATGCCTCGGCCACCGCCTCCTTTCCCACAGCGTTTGAAGAAGAAAGCGGACGATGGCAAGTTCCTGAATTTCATGACCATGCTTAAGCAGATATCAATAAACATCCCACTGGTGGAAGCGCTTGAACAAATGCCCGGATATGCCAAGTTCATGAAGGACTTGATTACCAAGAAGAGGTCAGTGAGCGTGGAACCAGAAGATAACCTCCACCACTGCAGTGCTATTTCCTCAAGATCGTTAGTGGACAAAAAGGAAGATCCAGGTGCTTTTACTGTTCCCTGTACTATCGGGAAGCTCAACTTCGGAAAAGCATTATGTGATCTTGGTGCTAGCATCAACTTGATGCCGCTAGCAATCTATAAACAATTGGGTTTGGGAGCTCCCAAACCAACGACCATGAGGGTGGTAATGGCTGACCGTTCAGTGAAGCGACCGGTGGGAATATTGTCTGATGTGCTGGTAAAGGTTGGTAAGCTTATATTCCCAGCTGACTTTGTGATCTTGGATTGCGAAGTGGACTTTGAAGTCCCCATAATCTTGGGATGACCATTGCTGGCCACTGCGAGAGTATTGGTTGACATGGAGAGAAACGAACTGACATTCAGGTTAAACAATAAATTTGTCAAGTTCGATGTGTGTAAATTGATGAAGCAACCAAGAGACATGAGAGTGGTCGCAGTCATAGATGTGGTTGAAGAAGCCCCTGCGGAGTTGCATATTGAGGAGAAGGGTCATGTCGAGACCCTAGTTGTTACAAGAATGAGGTTGCGATCGCAAGAAGGGAAACATGTCAAGGAAGGCGGTGAAAACAAATTGAGAAAGAGAAAACACCACAAGAAAACCAGCGATGAAAGAGCAAAGAAGTTGTTGCGACGAGCTGCGGAGCCGATAAAAGAGGAAGTTCGAGCTCAACGAAATGGGGTAGCTGGCAACGATTCCATAAAATTCGCCTGCTTTGGAGACCCAGGCGGTCTCCAACATCATGCCAGACTCTGAGCCCCATGGACTTCACAGGTATTCCTTTCTCTCACAGTTTTAGTTTTCACATGTATGCATTGGGGACAATGCATGAGTCTAAGTTGAGGGTGTTGGGATTACCTGTGAGTCTTTTACCACCGAGGGTTTTTGTTGCCATGTTTCTTTTCCCTCCGGTGTGCTATCTAGTAGAACCGGCACGTGTAGGTTGTCATTTAAATTTTAGTTTTTTTTTAGTGTCTATAGCAAGCATGGCGTTTTTTGTTGGAAAATATACTAAAAGGAGCCCCCTCTGAAAAAGTTGATTTTGTACTAATGTTTGAAACGATTGACTGTCTGGATCCTTGGATGTCATTGCGTGGTTATGATTGGAATAATTATGCTTAAGCCGAGTTGTTGTCTTGATAGTTGGTAGTGGTATGGTTTCTTGGTGCCAAGTGTGTGTGAGCGTATTTTTATAAATTCTTACTCTGTGCATGCATCTAGAACTTGCCCGGTCTATTTTGTTAAGTTTGAAGTTGGTGGCTTAGGAGAGGATCACAGGCCCTTTTTGTGTGCAGTCCACTTAACCTAAAAGACCGTCCAAATGTAAATAATCCCCTTGATCCCTGTTTGAGCCATAATTGACCATGTTCTTTCAATAACCCATCACCGTTCTTGTTTAACTTTGAATCCCTGTTTTGGCCCTGGTCCTCTTTGGACATCGTGCACCTCAACTCAGGCAATCAGCCTAAGTTGAGGGTGGCTACTATAGAGGTAAATGAGAATAAAAATAGGATGGATAAGATTGGTTGTGAATAGAATGAAAATTCCGGGTGTGTGTCTAAGAAAAAGATAAAGAAACGAAGAAAAACAAAATAAAGGAGATGAAAAAGAACGAAAAAGAAATAAAAAGAAGTGTCAAAATAAAGAGGCCGCACCTGTAGCTAGAAAGAAGGGAATAAGGAGGTGAATAAAGATGGGCAAAGTAAAGTTATGTGGAAATAATAGGTCGGTGAATCCAAGGAGGGTTTAGTCACTATTCCCCAAACGTATCCTACCTGCACCCAAAGCCGCATTACAAGCCAAAACAAGTCCTGTAGTGATCCTGAATGGCTTTCTGAAGAACTGAAATAGAATAGTAAGGGCAAGCTTATGGCATCGCATGTGCATCGTTTGAAATCATTTGTGAGTGTGAGCGTCTTACCTAGTCCTAAATCTTGTGTGTGGACTTCTTTGTGGTGAGGGCACCAAGATTTCTGTATCGTCTATTGACTGTTAGGATAGCTGTGCATGTGTATGCATAATATTCCATCATATCGGAATGACATGTTTGGATCCTTGCAAGTTAATGTTTCATACATTTGTGTGCTACTAGGGAGCTTGATTTGAAATTGAATAAGCATTGAATGACCATGAGTTGCTAGAGACACAAGTTTGTTTTCTTAGTTGAGTCGTATTATTGTTTTTGTGTCATGTTGCTTGAGGACAAGCGAATGTTTTAAGTTGAGGGTGTTGATGTGCCGCCATTCTACGGCACTTTCGACGCCTCTAAACTAAGAACAATCGTAAGTTTTCAAGCAACCGCTGTCGTTTTTGATGTTTTTATGTTATATTTGCAGGAAAGGCAGACAAAGATAAAACAATGAAAAACACTGTAAGTCGTCACTGGGCGGACGACTTACCAGAAATTTCCAGCAAGTCGTCACAGGCCCGACGACTTACCAGAATATTCATGTAAGTCATCGAGTAGGTGACGACTTACTTGAAAAAGTGCCTGGGAGCTCACTGTTTAGTGGTGACGGCCCGTCACATGCGTGACGGTCCGTCACCCAAACCGTCAAGTTGAGGCAGAACGCGCGACGCGGATTCCGAACGTTTTTGGGTTTATTTCCTGGACTCCTATAAATACCCTATGTTAGGTTTATTTTATTCATTCATTAACAATACATTACAAGTTAATTACCAATACATTACCCAATAGTTTTAGGAGAGTTTTAGTCGACTTTTTGAGAGCAACAACACGTTTTCTTGGTCTTGAAATCGTGTTCTTGAATCGTTCTTGGGATCTTGGTTTTCTTGTTCTTGGATAATTGAAGATTGTTTTCATTATATTGTAAGAATCTTTTCCTCTTTATTATGAATACGACTCTCTTCTCTCTTCTTAATAGCATGATTAACTAAACTTCCCACAACTAGGGTTGTGGGAGCCATGGCAAAAGTAGCAATATAGATTCCGGGTAGCGTTGGGTTCAATATATGTGTTGTCACGTTGTTAATCATTCATTATTTAACGTTTTCTAGTGGTTGCAAACATTAGAACATGCCTAGGTTTAAATTTGCTTGAGTAAAGAGATTAAAACCGGGAAATTTGGTTAACTACGAGGATTCGAGACTACCAACTCTCGTCTTATGATTAATGCTGTAACTAGATTAATCTACTTGATGTTTAGGATTGAAATATAAAAGCTAACCTTTTCAAGTTCGAGAGAATTGAAAAGGAAATTCGTCTATTTGGTTGAGAAACGTTTAGATGATGTCATTAATTCAATCACATCGTGACATACATATAAAAAGAACCCGGTTAAGCTTAGAATCAACATTGTTACCATCACCATGGTAAACACTTCCCTAGTTCTCTCTCATATTGATTGCACTCGTACGTTATTATTTGCTTTTGTTCACGTTTTGATCACGCAAACCCCCCCTATTTACCTGAAAATATTGATTACTAGTCATCTACTTCACTAACGACTTAATTCGCATCTTATTTCCTATGGGATCGACCCCAACCTCTGTTGGGTTCTATATTTGTCGACGACCGCTTACGCTTATTAAATTGAGGTGTAGTTTGGGCGTTATCAACCCTCAATGCTCTCCTTATCACCTACCTCGCTCATAGGCTAGCCTGCTCAAATACAACACAAACAACAAACAAATGTAAAAGAAACAAGCACTCTCTAAGTGATTTTGAATCTACAATAAAAAATAGCTATCAAATATTGTCCCCGGCAATGGCGCCATTTTTGATGAATGCTAAAACGTACTCTCCAAGATGGAGGTATCGACAATCGTCAAGAAAAACACATTTATAAGTACCCAACTGATGTTGGGATCGTACCCACAGAGACTTGTAGATAGCAAAATGATGATTGTAATGGAAGGACGTCACTAAGAGAGTAAGTGTTTGAAAAAACAAAAGTAAAGGATTGGGGGGAATTGGGATTCTGTCACAACAATCTCAATTCAAGCAAGACAATAAAGTAAATCGGGTATACAAATAAGAATACACGTCTAGGGATGTGCATCTAATGGGGCTCTAGTATGGGATTGGGTGATTGCTTATTCACGCAAATTCCCGCTTATTCACATAGGTAGCCTTGGTTATAGGTATGGTTTTTCATCTCTTGATCAACAACTATATATCTGACAATCTCGATTAAAGCACTATCGATTTACTAACAAGAAACCAAGCTAAAGCTTAGGGAGGTCATACTATATCTAGCTTAGACCCTTAAATGGGTGATTTCATCGATATGAGCTATTTCTAGCCTCAATCTAAATGGAAGCCCAAGTTCCCACAAGTAATTTCATATCTGAAGCTATGAAATTCTCTTTCAAGCAACAGTATAACCAAGTAAGGAAAATCAATGTTTGCAACCACCAATTTTAGGATTAAAACTTGGTAAAACTACTAGACCCATGTCAAATAAGCAACTATAAGCAAGAATTAGCAACACCCACAACCATTTGTCAAGCACTCATTATCAACACATCCCTAGACAATAAAATTAGCTATTCATGCTAAAGGAAAGATATATACCAAGTGGGTAATTAAAATTCCTCTTCATTCAAGTGTAATTTCAATATCTAAGCTCAGTTTTGTACACAAATGGTGAACTAAGATTTCGAAGAGAGAATTGATTGAAACCCTCTTCTTCTTCTTAGAGAGGAAACTTGTTCTCAAAGCTGAAATTGCTCAAGAGTATTCAGAGCTGAAGAATTATTTTTCAATTGTGCCTAAAATGGGTTTAAATACTTTCCCAAAATGTCACTAAATTTCTTAACAAAAATTCCCTTAGGGTGGTGTGTGGCGCGATGTGCACTTCGCACGTCATGATGTGCGCATCACACACCCTCTTCAGTTGAACTAGTGACTCAGTTAACTTGGGAGATTTCATGCGAAGGAGGTGCAGTTCGCCCCATGAGTTATGCATGTCGCACAAGCGCCGCATCTCAAGGCAGAATCACCATCATTTTCGATCATTTCACACTTCACTCCTTTTAAGGTCTATTTGGGTCCATTTCCTTATTTTTCCATCTTTGATAATATGTACCAGCATAGACATCAATAAAGGCCATAAGAACCTCTAAATCTATTCAAATCATAACAATAATTTATGGATAAAGGCTCAATAAGTTGGTAGATTACTGACTTATCAATTAGTCAACCAAAAAGACATCAGTAGGAACTCATAGTGGCCATAACGTGTCCTAAATACGGTCTTAAGGATGTCCTCCACCCTAATCCTAAACTGGTGGTAGCATGACCTCAAATGTATCTTTGAAAATACGGTTGAACCCTGAAGATGATCAAACAAGTCATCTATATGCGGCATTGGATACCTATTCTTCACAGTGACCTTATTCAACTGCATATAATCAATACACATCCTCATCGACCCATATTTCTTCTTCACAAACAGAACTGGTGAACCCCAAGGTGATACACTCATCCTAATGAAACCAATATCTAACAAGTCTTGGAGCTTCTCCTTAAGCTCCCTCAGCTCAGCTTGAGCCATATGGTACAGAGTAATAGAAATGTACCTGGTTCTCGGCTCTAACTCAATAGCGAAAATCAATATCTCTCTTAGGTGGAAGGCCTGGCAGGTTGGTCGGAAACACATCTAGGAAATCTCTAACCACAGGAACTGACTCAGGAGAAGAAGTGTCGGTGATAACATCTCACACATATGCTAGATAGGCCAAACACCTTTGAGAAATCAACTTCCTAGCTCAAAAACAAGAGATGATCCCAGACGGTGCACGGCTAATAGATACCTGCCACACAACTGGGGATATGTCGGGCATGGCTATGGTAACAGTCTTGGCATAACAATCCAAAACTTCTCGATGAGGGGATAACCAGTCCATGCCCAAAATCACTATCTAATATCATCAAATTACCCTAAGTCTCCAAATCACCAACAAAAATCATGCACGATCTCACAACATGATCCACTACTAAATAATCTCCTACTGGGGTTGAAATAGATACATGCATAGATAATGACTCAATAGCCAATCCCAAACAAGGCACATAATAGGCAGAAACATATGTGCAAGTGGATCCAATATCAAATAAAGCCAAAGTTGACTGACGGCATACATAAATTATACCTATGATCAACCCATCCGAGGCCTCTCCCGTGGTCGACCACCACCTGATTGATTCCCATCCCTACCACCTATCCCGCCATAAAGGGTACCTCCTCGACCCTGAACAACACCACCTCTAATTGGTGGATGCACTACTCTGATAGGCTGAGTTGGTTGAGTGGCTGGCCGAACTGTACTCCACTGGGGGCAATCTCTAGCATAGTGATTGATGATGCCACACTCATAACAAAGCACTAGTGGCCTACCCTTCCTGGATAAACTAGTTGTACCAATGTGAACACTATGACCTGATGCCCCAAAAGATGTACCCCTCGGAGTCTGACCACCGTAACCTTGCTAACTACTCTGACACTGCTCAAACTGAGATCCACTATAATCTTGAAGCAAAGCCTAAACTGGCTGGCTAGTTTGACCCTGGTGCTGCTATGGCTGATACCCTCGTCCCTACTGGCCTGAACCTCTACCACTATAATGGGAACCACTATAGATGCCCTGGTGATATGGCCTCTTATCTCTGGCCCCCGGATTACGATGGTGCAAATCGTCCATGGTTCGAACATGATCCATTATAGCCTGAAAGTATCGACCTCTAGCAACTAACACCTCAACTGTCTGTCGGAACTCTAATCTCAACCCCAAACAAATCTACAGACTTTGTCAGGTTCAGTAGGGATAATCATGGCCCCAAATAGAGCAAGCTAGTGAAAGTGAGTCTCGTACTCATATAAGGTCATAGATCCCTGCATAAGTCTAGTGAACAACTCTCTACGATGCTCTATGTCACTCTGTGGCAAGAAATTTTCCATAAAGGCCTCATAGAACTCTGACCAAGGTGACGAAGAATACGAAGATGGTATGCAAGCAACCTGGGCCCTCCACCATAACTTAGTTGGGCCGTCAAACTCTTAAGTCGTGTATCCAATACCATGAGTCTCCAACAAACCCAAATTGTGTAGCATCTCCTCACAAGTAGAGATAAAATCATAAGGATCCTGACCAGGTGTACCAGAGAATCTAGGCAGTGCTAATCTCATAAATCTTCCCAATGCCTTTTTCTCTGTCTCGATCATAGTTGGGAGAGGAGAAAAAGGTTGTGCAACAGAAGGAACTGGAATAACCTCAGCATGAGGAGCCATAGTAACAGGCTGCACCCCTAAACTCTAAACACCCATAGTTGCCCCCTGAGTGGATCTATATGTGCTACCTCTGAAGGCTGACCCTCGATCATACCCAATAACTGAAGAAGTAAACCATGAATATCTGACAAAGGAGCTGGGGCTAGAGCTTGCACAAAAGCTGGTGCTGGCACTGGTGGTACCTGGGTTGTCCCTCGGTCCACAGGCTTTTTCTATGGGACTAACTCGTACTCAATCTTGACCCTAGGAGCTCTAGCTAGTGCCACTTCTCGGGCACATCCTCATCCTCATCCTCTATGACTACCCCATCCCCTAGCTTGATTCAGGTGTGCCGAAGTCAAAGGCTCGCCCTCGCTCACTGCCAAAGACCTTGTACGAGCCATCTGCATAAGAGTTAAGTAGAACAAGTGAGTTTCTAGGAAACCATCTAGGATAAGACGCATGATATAGAAGCAAGAAAAGATCCATATTTCCTAAGATGCTACTGTAGCCTCCCGGAGATTAAGTACAAACGTCTCCGCCCCAATCAGCAGGACTCTACTACATATTGGCTCTTATACTGATGACACTGGTGAACCTAAACCTTGATACCAAGCTGTCACGACCAGATTTATCAGGTCATGATGGCACCTACAACCCCCCTTGTAGGCGTACCAATTCCCATAGCCCAGAAAGGTTAGCAATGGGCTACTATCTATCAAGCATGCGGAAGAACGATATAAATAACGGAAGCAAAGGATCAAGATAAAGAAATAAGCAATATATATATATATATATATATATATATATGAAAACTAATCATTCCAAGACCTGGTATCATAGTATAAGAGCCAATACTAAATTTACAAAGTACAAAAGGTCCAAAAAAGTATATACATATGTCTCTGAATAACAAAAGAGTACAAGATGCAAAAGATGAGCTAAAAGCTAAGCCCCGGTCGCTAGGAGCTCACCCTCAGTCTTGGATAGTCCAAAATTACCCTGCACGAGTCTTCACGAGTTAGCGTTGATGGCCCATATTAGGATCTACACTAGGAAGATGCAGAGTGTAGTATGAGCACCTATTAAAAAGAAACATTTACTGAATAGGCATCATAGGCCGACAGAGCGCATATTAGATATAAAAGCAATAATATAGAAGAAATCAATGAAGTAGTCATAGGAGAAATGAATAAGTACACGGAAGCTAGCACAGTAGGAATACAAGGAGAAAACAATCATGCTCGGCTAGGTACTAGAATTATACATCACAGAACACAGGTGAAGGGAAGAAGAACGCACTTGTGGTCCTTGCAATAACAAGATATATGAAGAGAGTTTAAGAAGTAGGCGGTATACCGGTAACCTCGAGTTAAAAAGGGAAGGAAGGAAGGCAATTAACAAAGTCATGCTTGAAACCCAATTCTACCAACTTAATCAAGAAAATAATACAACTTTCAAAGTAGGAGTAATCAGCCAATAATCCAGGTGTAACCATGAAGTGAACCATAAGTATATCCGATCAAATACTACAATCATAGGAGCAAAGATAAGACGGATATGAAGAAGCAGACATGGTCTGAGGGTACCAAGCTAATAAACCCAACCCAAGGATGCTAATTAGTACAATTATAGCATCTATACACAGTTTAGAAGAGTTAAATTATAACCTACCTATCGTCCAATGACAAGCTTCTAAAACAATGATGTCCAACCTTGAACTGCTCCGAGAATCTACGAACAGTAGTCACACTATCAAGAAGGAATTCTGCCACGACCCTATTTCTCGGTCATGATGGCACCTACAACCCCCGGTAGGTGAACCAATACCCGTAGCCCAGGACAGTTAGTAATGGGCTACTATCTAACAAATAAGGGAACAAGACGAAGAGAATAGATAAAAAGGATATAAGTATATACATATGCAGAAACTAAACCAAACCCCAAGACCTGGTATCATAGTATAGAGCCAAAACTACATACATGGAGTGCAAACGATCCAAAACAATATATACAGATGTCTCTGAGTGGTAATAGAGTACATAAAGCAAAAGATAAACTAAAGCTAAGCTCCGATCGCCAAGAGCTCAACCTCAGTCTGAAGTAGTCCCCAAAAGATCTCCAAGCACGAATCACAGCGATCTAACGGCGATGGCCCATGCTAGGATCTGCACCCAAAGATGCAGGGGAGTAACATACTGAATTGAAGCAAGCAGTCACAGAAATCAATGAAAGGTACACAGGAACTAGCCCAGAGGGAAATCAACAGAACCACATGTGAGGCCAGTAAGCAGAATATACACACCATAGGCACAGGTGAAAGTAATGAGTAACGCACCTGGGGTCCTTGCAATAATAGTGTATACATAATAAGTGTACGAAATGGACGGTATACCGGTAACCTCAAGTATAATAAGAGGGGAAGAGTAATGATAGGCATGCTCAGAGACGTGAATCAAACTCAACTAATCATATCAATCTAAAATCCAGAAACTAACAGTCTAGCAGGACCCAATTTCATAGTTAACCGTAACAGGGAACAATTCTGTAAGTAAATAGCAAGAGTCTACCTACAGTCCCCCGGCCGCCCATACAACCGAGGAACACAAACAAGTGAAAACAAACCCTCCGGCATCCCATACTACCAGAGCGTACAATCAACAAACAAGGGTGGAGCCTCAAACAATAAATGATATGATGCATGAAGATCTTAAGTGAAATGGTATCTCTGTATGTACCTCCTTCGGTGCCGATCGGGCCCAGCAGGTGGGTTCCATGGAAGGACACTGCCCGTATACCTCTACTCCACCGTATACCCTTCCTCTGGCACACGCAGCCCGAAGCCCCAAGTCCAGATGGAAAGGTCCATGGAGGTCCATGACCCCATACTAAAACTCAGTATCAAACATGTCGTCCGGAAGCAAGTCCGGGTTCAAGATAGAGACCCAGTCTCGAATATGCATGCCCAGACCCTGTCCAGGACTAAAGTAGTAGGAAAATATCTCAAAAACCCCTCCAAGGGTGACCGGGCATAACCGGGTCTAAACAGTAGAAAGTCATCTCAGGTGCTCGGTCCGACCGAGGCTAAAAATCATCTCAAGTAGCAAAAAAACTCAACTAGCACCCCAGCCCTGCCGAGTCTAGCGTTAATCGTAAAACTGGTGTTTTAAAACATAATTTTACTTTCTTTTACCCAGGAATATTCATAAGTTAAATCAAACCATTTCCAAATCATTTCCATTAAAAAAACAGCCCCTCGGGGCCATGCAAGGTTAGAAAATAGTGTCAGTAGGCTCGAAGCCAAAACCATAGTAAAACATGGATCAAACCTCTTTATATGCATGGAAATGGTATGATCACACACAATAGCTGCCGAACAGCTCACAATTAACCTATCGACCCTGCACAGGCCCACAGCTACTCAGCAAGCATAACCAGCCTAGAAGGATAATTCTATGCCCGGGACTCGCGGACATTCCCAAAATCCCACCTTCTATGTTCCAGAGTCAACAAGGCCTCACAGGACCACAAGGGTAAATAAAATATATCGGCAAGTACTACAAGCAACAGAGGAACAAAAGTAGGCGGACATGAATAAAGCGGTCGAGATCTATGGTGCCAACCTAATAACCCAACCCAAGGATGTCAGCTAGTATAATTTTATCCGATATATGCTAAGTCTAGGGATTTGAAACCATAACCTACCTGTCGTCCGATGACAAGCTGCTAGAACGATGATGTCCACAAACGAACCGCTCCGAGAAACTCCGAAATGAAATCAAACTCGAAATTAGGCTTGAATAACTTGACGTAGATAATTGATTTTCTTTCGGTAACCGAATAAATTGTTAAAATGATTTTTCTCCTAAATTTCTCCAATCATACGCATATGAATATGCAGCAAGTCATATTGGACCCTTAACTTATGTTTAATGGAAGAAGCATATATATTAAGCCTACCTTTCGCATTAAATGCTAGAATAGCTTAATAAAATAATACCATAAGCCATGTATTAGACACCTAGCAGCTACAAATATGTTGGCTGCTTTGCCTCACCTCCACGTGTTGTGGAGGTGGCAACATTTTAGTTATTTCCATCCCGTTATGTATGTATTCGGGTATTGAATAAATTCATGGTAAAATAAATATAACTTTTTTAATATACCATAATTAATAGAAAATCATTTCAAGTAAAACCTACTATATTATAATAATAATTTTTAACATAACTAAATTTACAACCTCCATTAAAATATTACAATGTACAAAAACCTTATAAAATAAATACATATACCATTATATCGTAACAAAAATATTCTTCATAAACCTTTAAAATATTTTAAAAAGGTAATAATAATATAACTTTTTACCAAATTCAACTTTCAAATAAAATATTTTCAAATACATGCGATGTTAATAAATTCTCAAACTTAGGCTCGCAATTCACCAACGCACGATTTGATACTCAAGAACTCTCTTGAATCCTCCCTTATGTTTTCTCACTGTTTCAGAACTGAAATGGCGTTTTAAAACGTGAAATTGAGGCTTAAAATTGATTTTTCCCCGATCCGGTTCGCGACCCGGTTCGCAACCCGGTTCCTGCCAGACAGTCCGCGGTAAAACAGTCATAACTTTTTACTCCGAGATCAGTTGGACGTGAGGTTTTGTGCGTTGGAAACTAGACTCGTAGACCTTCGATTTGGTATTTCGGGAGACTTCTAACCCTTAATATATTGGGAGAAAATCCCTGAGACATTATACCCAAAGTTCAGAAAATTTATTAAAGAAACTTACGATAACTTTTGCCGACTTACTTGTCTTCAAAACTTATCATACGACCAAACAAATGGACCCGGCACTGAAATACCGTCCCAACAAGCCTTAAGTGACTTGGGGCCGCTAGAAACAAGCTCTAACGGTTCAAGGAAAACGTATACGTGGAAATACCCGGAAGGGTCATTACATCATTCACTACTAAAAAGGACTTTCGTCCTCGAAAGTCAAGGTCAAGGGGGTACCTGAAGGCTCAATAGCTGCGGATACTGAACCCTCATATCTCTCTCAGTCTCCCAGGTAGCCTCCTCGACTGGACGGTGCCTCCACTGAACCTTAACAACCGGGATCTCTCGAGACCTCAATATCCTGACATCTCTGGCCAAAATAGCCGCCGGCTCCTCAACAGAGGCTAAACCCTCACCCAACTGAACTGAATCCCATTGAAACACATGAGACTCATCTGGGACATACCGATGCAACAATGAAACATGAAATACAGGATGTATAGCTGAAAATATCGGAGGCAAGGCTAACTGATAGGCAACGCTACCAACCCTCTGAAGAATCTCAAACGGCCCAATGTACCTGGGGCTAAGCTTGCCCCGCCTACCAAATCTCATCACGCCCTTCATGGGCGATACACGGAGAAACACCAAGTCACCGACACTAAACTCCAAGGCACGAAGCCTACGATCAGCATAACTCTTCTGCCTGCTCTGAGCTGCCCGAAGTCTGTCCTGAATCACTCGGACTCGATCTAAGTAATCTCGAAGCAAACTGTGCTCTGTGGCCTAGAACTAAAACCATCAAACCAACCTACCGGTGATCTGCAACGCCTGCCATACAAAGCCTCAAAAGGTGCCATGCCGATACTCGAATGGAAGCTGTTATTATAAGAAAACTCTGTCAAGGGAACAAACTGATCCCAAGAACCTCCAAAGTCAAGAACACAGGCCCGAAGCATGTCCTCCAGAATCTGAATGGTCTTCTCGGACTAGCCATCTGTCTGAGGGTGGAAAGCGGTACTAAGATGAACCTCTGTACCCAAATCTCGTTGAATAGCCCTCCAGAACTGAGATGTGAACTGAGTGCCACGGTCTGAAATAATAGAAGCTGGGACCCCATGCAACCGAACAATCTCACAAAGGTAGATCTGAGCTAACCTCTCTGCACCATAAGAAGTATGAACCGGTAAGAAATGTGCTGACTTAGTCAGCCTATCAACAATCACCCATATGGAATCAAACCCATGAGAAGTACGAGGCAAACCAACAACAAAGTCCATAGTAATCCCTTCCCACTTCCACTCAGGAATGGGAAGTCGCTGCATCAAACCACCAGGTCTCATGTGCTCAAACTTAACCTGCTGGCAGTTCAAGCACCAAGATACGAAATCCGCTATATCCCGCTTTATACCACTCAACCAGTAAAGTTGCCTCAAGTCTCTATACATCTTTGCTGTGCCAGGGTGAATGGAGTATCTAGTACAATGTTCCTCATGAAGTATCAACTGAATCAAATCACCAATCCTCGGAACACAAAGGTGACTATCAAACCTCCGAACCCCATATGAATCTAGAGTAGCCTGGCTGGTCTCACCCTGAACAACCCAATCACGAAGGTCACACAACTGCTAATCCTCAAACTGACGGCTCTAAATCTGATCAATCGAAGTAGAACGAACCTCAACACTGGCGAGAACTCTGCTAGGATCCGACAAGTCAAGCCTAACCAAAAGGTTAGCCAAGGACTGGATGTCCCAGGCCAACGGTCGCTCTGAAACTGAAAGAGAAGCTAGGCTACCCATACTCACTGCCTTCCGGCTCAAGGCATCCGCTACCACGTTTGCCTTGCCCGGATGATACATAATAGTGAAGTCATAGTCCTTCAGTAACTCGACCCATCTCCTCTGTCTCGAGTTCAACTCTCGCTGACTCGTGATATACTGAAGACTACGGTGATCGGTGAAGATCTCACAGTGAACTCCACATAGGTAATGCCTCCAGATCTTGAGCGCAAAAACTACCGCCGCCAACTCTAAGTCATGAGTGGGGTAGTTACGCTCGTGGACCTTCAGCTGCCTCGATGCATATGCTATTACACGACCCTGCTGCATCAACACACAACCAAGACCAACCCCAGAACCATCACAGTACACGGAGAAGCTCTTACCCTCAACCGGCAAAGTAAAAACTGGAGCTGAAGTCAATAAGGCCTTAAGCCTCTGGAAGCTATCCTCACACTGGTCCGACCACTGAAATGGGACATCCTTCCTAGTCAGCATAGTCAAGGGTGCTGCTATGAAAGAAAATCCCTCAACGAACAGTCTGTAGTAACCTGCTAACCCAATAAAGTTGCGAACCTCAGTAATAGTAGTAGGTCTAGGCCACTCACAAACCGCTGAAATCTTTCCCGGATAAACCCTAATCCCATCCTTAGACACCACGTGCCCTAGGAATGCAACTGACTCAAGCCAAAACTCGCACTTTAAGAACTTGGCATAAAGTCGATGATCTCTCAAAGTCTGGAGTATAACCCTCAAGTGCTGCTCATGCTCATCTCTACTACGCGAGTATACTAAGATGTCGTCTATAAAAACTATCACAAATGAGTCCAAATACGGGCCAAGAACCATGTGCATCAAGTTCATAAAGGTTGCGGGGGCATTAGTCAACCTAAAAGACATCACCAGGAACTCATAATCGCCATAACATGTCCTGAATGCTGTCATAGGGATGTCCTCCGCCCTAATCCTCAACTGATGGTAGCCAGACCTCAAATCAATCTTCAAAAACATGACTGAACCTTGAAGCTGGTCAAACAAATCATCAATCCTCGGCATAGGATACCTATTCTTCACTGTCACCCCATTCAACTGCCGATAATCAATACACATGCGCATCGACCCATCCTTCTTCTTCACGAAGAGAACAGGAGCACCCCACGGTGATACACTAGGTCTTATAAACCCCTTAGCTAACAGATCCTGGAGCTGCTCCTTAAGCTCCCTCAACTCAGTAGGAGCCATACGGTAAGGAGAAATAGAAATAGCCCTAGTGCTCGGCTCTAGATCAATAGCGAAATCAATATCTCTCTCAGGTGGAAGTCCTGGCAGGTCGGTAGGAAACACATCGATGAAGTCTCTAACCACAAGAACAGACTCAGGAGAAGTGGGGTTAGCACTAACATCTCGGACATATGCTAGATAAGCTAAACACCCATGGGAAATCAACTTCCTAGCTCGAAGACAAGAGATGATCCCAGATGGTGCATGGCTAACAGAACCCTGCCACACAACCGGGGATACACCGGGCACAACTATGGTAATGGTCTTGGCATAACAATCCAAAACCACACGGTGAGGGGATACCCAGTCCATGCCCAGTATCACATCAAAATATAGCATATCAAGAATCATCAAATCACCCCAACTCTCTGAATCACCAACATATAACATACAGGATCTCACAATCCGATCCACTACTAAAGAATTTCCTACTGGGGTCGAAACAGAAACAGGAACAGATAATGGCTCACTAGCCAACTCCAAACAAGGCACAAAGTAGGCAGATACATATGAACAAGTGGATCTAGAATCAAATAAAGCCATAGAACACTGATGGCACACAGAAATCGTACCTGTATTCACAGCATCTGAGGCCTCTACCTCTGGTCTCCTAGGGACCGCGTAAAATTGACGACGGCCTCCACCTGCCTGACCGCCATCCCTACCACCTGCTCTACCATGCGGAGCACCACCTCTACCCTGACGACCACCCCCTCTAGCCAGAGGCTGAACTGCTCGTAAAGGCTCGGCCAGCTGAACTGTACCCTGTTGAGGGCAATCTCTAGCAAAAAGACCAATTACACCACAAGTAAAACAAGCCCCTGATGGCCTACTCAGTCGAGATGAACTAGCGGATCCCGTATGACCACCACGACCTGATGCCCCAAAAACTGTACCCCTCGAAGACTGGCCGTTATAGCCCTGATGGCTGCTCTGACCCTGCTCGAACTGGGTACTACCGAAAGTCTGAAGGGAAGCCTGAACCGGTCAGCTGAACTGACCCTGGTGCTGCAGTGGCTGATAACTCCGGCTCCACTGGCCAGGACCTCTACCACCATATCTGGAACCACTATAAACACCCTGATGTCGAGGCCCCTTATCTCTGGACCCCTGATCATGTCGCTGTAAGTCCTCCACAGTACGGCCATAGTCCACGATAGCCTGAAATGACTGACCACCGGCAATCAATATCTCAGTTGGCTGCCTGATCTCTGGCCTTAAACCCCATACAAAACTGCAAATCCTATTTGCCTCGGTAGGAATGATCAAATTCACGCGATGTTAATAAATTCTCAAACTTAGGCTCGCAATTCACCAACGCATGATTTGATACTCAAGAACTCTCTTGGAATCCTCCCTTATGTTTTCTCACTGTTTCAGAACTGAAATGGCGTTTTAAAACGTGAAATTGAGGCTTAAAATCGATTTTGACCCGATCCGGTTCGCAACCCGGTTCCTGCCAGACAGTCCGCGGTAAAATAGTCATAACTTTTTACTCCGAGATCAGTTGGATGTGAGGTTTTGTGCATTGGAAACTAGACTCGTAGACCTTTGGTTTGATATTTTGGGGGATTTCTAACTCTTTATATATTGGGAGAAAATCCCTGAGACATTTTACCCAAAGTTCAAAAAATTTATTAAAGAAACTTATGATAACTTTTGCCGACTTACTTGTCTTCAAAACTTATCATACAACCAAACAAATGGACCCAGCACCGAAATACCGTCCTGACAAGCCTTAAGTGACTTGGGGCCGCTAGAAATAAGCTCTAACGGTTCAAGGAAAATGTATACGTGGAAATACCATGAAGGGTCATTACAAATTCTATGCGTTAAAACTAGACTAACCATACCTATATTGCTAAAAGTATAGCTGGGTCAAAATTTGGGTCACAGGCGAGCCCGTGGGATACACAACCCAAAGATAGAAACGGAAGAGCGCATATTGCTCAGAATATTAGAAGAAATTGGCCATGGAAATGGCTCAAAACAACCTACAATCTATAAAAACAACATAAGGAATTGAAGGGGAGAATTATGGAATTAAATGGATTAGAACTTACAATTATGATAGAGAAATGATCATGGGTAAGAAAATCACAATCTAGCACAAATAATTGAGGTAATATGGAGATAAGGGGATCTTAGAGCTGATATCAATAGAGAATTGCGGATTTGAAGTGTTGAAAAAGAACAAGGAAGTTTATATACTACCAGGGGTCCTTTTTTGCAATCGCAAAGGGACCCTACGCGGTCGCGAGGACCACACCGGCTAGGGCATAATTATAGAGAGGATTAGCCACGCGGTCACGAAGAACAAGAGAGGAGGGGATTCATCGCGGTTGTGAGGAAGGATCTCGCAATCTCATAGAGCAAAAGAGGTTGGGTACATAGGCCCTTCATCACGATCACGAGAAGGGACCCTTGCAATCACGATGACCAATGAGGTAGACCATCGCGATCGCGATGGCTTCCTTTGCAGTCACGATTAAGGCCATAGGCCTGCACCCGCAACAGCAACCAACAGAAACTTAAGGGGGAAAAAGTCTTTGGATAGGCCCACAGAACTTATCCAGGACCTCGCGCGCGCAAATAGACTATGCTACCACACCAAAAACAGCATTCCAGACTCAATGGAACAGATGGAAAACCCAACAGAGGTTGGTTTAACAAAAAGTGGGCCCAATGCCCAAAACTAACCTTTAGCCAAAATGAAACCCAATACCCAAAAATGAGTCTGAAAGGCTCGGGACCCAAACCAAAGGTCCTTCTAGCCCAAAGTTGACATTTTGGAGCTAACAGTACTATCAGAATTTCTATCCAAGGTTGTCTTCTCCGAATATTGACCAAAGTCAAGCTTTCATGTTCAACTAGCTAGAAAACACAAAAAACAACACAAAACAAAATTGAAAGCTCCCAAGCAACACAAAACAAAACCAAAAGCTCCCAGACCCCGACCAAGGATCTATCTAGACCAAAATCCATGATCAAAGCTAATAGAACTATCAGAATTGGATTTCAAGCATGTTTACCAAGAATGTCGACTGAAATCAATGATATCCTAAGTTTAGGCTCTAAAATAGGGAGACGACCATAAAGACCAATCAAACGGCCAGGGCACCAAACCACCAGTCCTAGCAAGTCATAAATGACTTTGGGATACTACAGGCAAGCTCTAACAAGACAAAGAAAGCATAAATGCGAGAATGACCAAAAGGGTAATTACAGTTATGAACTCATGGGGAACACTACCCTAGTCGCTTCCCTCATTGATTACAATACTTTAAACTGTTACTTTGTTACTTTTTAGAATATAAGTCACAAATATTAATTTTACTTTAAAACCCCCCATTGGCAAAATAAATAGCTAAGAGAGCAAATAAGCATAGTTGACCCTAGTCCTACCATATTCCCCGTGGAATTGACCCCAACCTTTATTGGGTTCTATATTTGAACAACGACCGCTTTATACTTCTTTTTGGAGGTGTAATTTGGGCATATCAAATTTAGGCACCGTTTCCAGGGAATACGATTTAGGATTAGCAGTTGTGTTTATTTGTTTGTTAGTCTTTATTTCCTAATTTACATTTTTTGTTGTTTTTGTTTAGTTCCACAGGTTGTACACTTGTACATACCTAGTACACAGAGTCAAGGCAATCTCATGATTCCATTCGATCCCCAACTCTAATGAACTCTGAGAAACATAGTGAAAGAGGGGATTGTCAAAACACCAGAATAGGCCACAACTCGTATGTTGGCCGAAGAACAGCAAAAGCTACAGGCAGAAGAAGTTACCCAAATCACGCAAGATGCTCAAGTTGTCACAGACCTAGCAAATCAAAATGTTGCAGCTGAACAAGCTAGGTCAGCAAGACAAGAAGCTACTCATCAACCAACACTAAATGCTCAAGCTTCGAGAGACAAGGTAGCCTGATACAATATACCTCAAGATCTAGTTGCACTGAGAGGGAATAGGGGTTGCAAGATTCAGCAACCCCCACACATCTCTCGCTACAATCTTGATGATAATGATGTCAATGTTGATGACACAGAAACAACAGGCCTCATAGTACTCCCACCTCGGCCTGAGGGTAAGAAGTTTGACATAATAAGCACTATGATTCAGTTGTTGAACCTGAAGGGTTTATTTGCTGGCAAGCCTACTGATGATGCAAATTTGCACTTGGTGAACATTGTGGGGATCTGCAAGGCTTACAATATGCTAGAAGTAGGTCAAGATGCTACTAAACTGAGGCTATTTTCATTCTCTTTGATTGGAGAAGCAATACTTTGGCTTACTAAACTTCCCGACAATTTGATATTCACATGGAGAGACTGAAAACTCAATTTCTGGAAAGCTTTTTCCCTCCTTCAAAGATGTTTAAGCTCAATCAAGAGATCTATAACTTCAAGCAGTTGAACACTGAAGCACTATACGAGACATGGCTTATGTTCAATAAGAAGCTTAAACAGGTGCCAAATCATAAGATATGTTTGGATAATCTGATGGAGATTTTCTACAGAGCATTAAATACAAATACCAAGGCGGTAGCTAATACAATCGCTGGGGGCGCATTCATGGAAAATACTTACACTGATGCTTCTGAGATACTTGATAGAGTTACAAAGATGAACAGGGCCTGCCATAGAAGAGACACTGAGAGTACAACAAGGACTTATGCTGTTGGGAAATCCATAGATGAGCAGAAGTTGAAGGATCTTAGACAGGATGTTGCAGGATTAAAGACAAGTGTGGATCTGATTGCAAAACAAATCCTTAATAATTGAGCTGAGAAGGTGAATGATGTAGGTTTTCAAGGTAAAGCACCAAGACATGATGGGTCCGAATCTGATGAAGAAGCCAACTATTTGAATAATCAGGTGGTGGGTTTCTAGGCTAATGACCAAGGGTCTAATCAGGATGCTTGGCATGGCTAAGGAAATCAAGGTTGGAATAGATATTAAGATGACAACAGGGATAGAGATAATAACTATAACTAGTCTGGCTATAGAGATAGGAGTCAGGGTAGAGATAAAGATGGTGAATGGAAAAAAAAGAGATAGCTACAACAATAATAGAAGTGGCCTGTATGTCCCTCCTGGTAACTATGAAGGAGAATCCAGTTAGCTAACTATAGAAAAGATATTGGCCAAGGTGTTGGAAAAGGTGGAATTGATGGTTGGTTACTTAGAGGAAATGTGTGCTGACATTTCAGGTATGAATCAAAAAGTAGAGTCACACACCGTCTCCATCAAGTAAATTGAACAACAGTTGGGTCAAATTTCTACAGCTTTGAATTAGCATCAGAAAGGCACACTTCCTAGCAATACAGTCCAGAATCCAAAAAATAATGGTCATTGTATGGCGGTGACTACTCGCGGCAGAAAGAAGACTGTTGACCCTTCTATCCCTATAGTTGTTGAGGAGCCGGCTAGACCTGAGAGAGATAGAACTGACATGGTAGTTGAGTTTGAAGACAAGGTTAGTGATGAGAGTCAAATAGTAAAGGAGTAGTTGCTACTAAAGGTAAGAAGATGAGGCTCCTAAAGTTGTCAAGCCTATGGCTGGACCTCCTGTACTTTCCCACAGAGACTAGCTAAGAAGGTCGAAGAAGGAAAGTACAAAAAAATCATATCTATGTTGAAGAAACTTTTGGTTAACATCCCTTTGGTTGAAGCACTAGAACAGATCCAGGATATGCGAAGTTCATAAAGGACTTACTGACAAAGAAGAGAACTGTCAGTTTTGAGCCTGCAGATAATTTGCACCATTGTAGTGCAATAGTTACTCGTTCTCTTATGTAGAAAAGGGAAGATCCTGGAGCTTTCACTATTCCTTGCACTATTGGAGCATTCTACTTTGCCAAGGCACTTTGTGATTTGGGTGCACACATTAATTTGATGCCATTGGTAGTGTTTAAATAATTGGTCTTGGGAACCCCTACACCGACGATAAAGTAGTTATTAATGGCAGATCGCTCTGTGAAGAGGCCAGTAGGTATCCTGTATGATGTACTTGTCAAAGTGGAGTCATTTATCTTCCTAGAAGACTTCATGATTTTAGACTGTGAGGTAGATTTTAAGGTCCCCGTCATTCTGGGTCAACCATTCCTGGCTAATGGATGTGCTTTAGTTGACTTGGAGATAGGGCATATGAAGTTTAGGGTGAATGATGAAGAAGTTACTTTCAACCTGTGCTAATAAATGAAGCACCATGATGACATGAGGGCATTTTCAGTCATCGATGTTATTGATGAGGAACAACCATTAGTGTCGGTTGAGGAGCGATTGGGTATTGAAGCACTTGCAGCTGTGAGCATGAATTTTTATGGGGAAGATATTGATGAATATGAAGACATGGTGGAAGCACATGCTGGTATGGGGTCTTACTCTTATGCTCTGAAAAAGCTTGATCTAGACTTGAAGAATAGAGTAACTCTACCAGCCAGACCATCTATTGAGGAGCCTCTAGTCTTAGAGCTCAAGGCACTTCCATCACATTTATGATATGTTTTCTTGGGAACCAAAAACACCTTGCTTGTGATTATTTCTACTGACTTAGGAGAAGGGCAAGTTGAGGCTCTTGTGTCTGTATTGAAGAGGTTCAAAAGGGCCATTGGATGGTTTATCATTGACATCATTGGCATTCCACTAAGCATATGGATGAACGAAATTTGGCTGAGCCAAATTTCATCCCCAGTATTGAGCATCAGCGTAGGTTGAATCAGCCTATGCAAGAGGTGGTCAAGAAAAGATTATCAAGTGGCTGGATGCGGTGTGGTTTATTCGATTGTAGAAAGTAAGTGGGTGAGTCTAGTCTAGTGTGTGCCTAAAAAGGGTGGAATCACTGTGGTTCCTAATTCTAAGAATGAGTTGATTCCTATAAGGCCAGTCACAAGCATGTGTGTTTGCATGGATTACAGAAAGCTGAATGCATGGACTAAGAAGGATTATTTTTCAATGTCATTTATGGATCAGATGTTAGACCGTCTTGCTGGTAGAGGATGGTATTGTTTTGTTAATGGTTACTCAGGATACAATCAGATTTTGATTGCTCCTAAAAACCAAGAGAATACCACTTTCACTTTTCCATATGGGGTATTTGCATTCAAAAGGATGTCATTCAGATTGTGTAATGCAACAACAACCTTTCATAAATGTATGATGTTGATCTTCTCAGACATGGTGGAGGACACTATCAATGTATTCATGGATGACTTCTCTATGGTAAGTGATTCGTTTGAAGATTGTTTAGCCCATCTAAGTTGTGTGTTTCAAAAATGTGAAGAATGCAACTTGGTGCTGAACTGGGAGAAGTGTCATTTTATGATCAAAGAAGGCATCGTGTTGGGTCACCATATTTCTATGAAGGGTATTGTGGTTGACAAGGCCAAGATTGAGATGATTGAAAAATTGCCTCCTCCAATCTCAATTAAGGGTGTTCGAAGCTTTTTAGGGCATGCTGGGTTCTATCGCAGGTTTATAAAGAACTTCTCAAAGATTGCACATCCCTTGTGCAAACTGTTAGAGAATGATGTGAAGTTTGTGTTTGATGAGGCGTGTTTGAATGCATTTGAGTGCTTAAAGTTGTAGTTGATCTCAGCACCCATTATTATTGCTCCTGAATTGTCTGAGCCATTCGAGGTGATGTGTGATACTAGTAGAGTATCGCTAGGAACAGTCCTAGGCCAAAGATGAGAGAGGATTCTTTACCCAATTTTCTATGCTAGCAAAGCACTGAACGCCGCTCAAAAGAACTACATTGTGACAGAACATGAGTTGCTAGCTGTGGTGTTTGCATTTGAGAAGTTCAGATCTTATTTCGTTGGCACCAAAGGTGATTGTTCACATAGACCATGAAGCTCTAAGGTATCTTATGGCAAAGAAGGATGCAAAGCCTATGTTAATTCGTTGGGTGCTACTGTTGCAAGAATTTGACTTTAAAGTCAAGGACCACAAAAATACTCAAAATGAGTTGGCTAATCACTTATATAGACTATAGGATTAGGCTATGTTGCTACTGAAAGATGAGCTAGATATTGATAATGCTTTCCCAGATGAGCAAGTTGTGGCTGCTTCTCAGGATCTAATCCCATGGTATGAAGATATTGCTAATTACTTAGCAAGTGATATAGTTCCTCCTGACCTGACCATCCATCAACAAAGGAAGTTCATGTCTGATATGAAGAAAGTTTTCTGGGAAGAGCCTTATTTGTTCGGTGTATGCGGTGACACCATGATTCATAGATGCATAGCTGAAATAGAGATAGAAGATATATGTGAGACGTTCCATTCATCTTTTGTAGGGGGACATCATGGTGGCACCCAGACAACCCACAAGATTCTGCAATGCGGCTACTATTGGCCTACCCTCCACAAGGATACTATTGTCCTACCCTCCACAGTCTTACGAAAACGTGAATATCTCTCTATTCTGAAGTCGTATGGACAAACGATTTAGTGCGTTGAAAACTAGACTCATAGACCTTCAATTTTGTATATTGGGGGCCCATTAATTATTTATATATTGGGATAAAAACTTCAACACATTTAACTCAAATTCTAAGAGAATTCCTTAAAGGAAAGTTACCATAACTTTTTCGGACTTTTATTTTGCAACTTCCTTGACTTTAAAACTTAACATACAACAATTGTACAATTAAAATAACTCATAAAATATCCTCCCTAACATGTTAATACCTTAGTATTTTCCAAAAAGTATGAGATAATTGAAATGTTCAAACAGGTGGAGTGTTAAATCCTCCCCATCTTAGGAACATTCATCCTCGAATGAAGAGAATGTACATGGCATCACCGAAATATCACATGAACTTGTAAACTACCAAAGTTACGTACCTCAACGACTCAAATGAGGGTCTACTATCTATCTATTTTGAACATCATATAAAGGAGTGAACAAGTGGGGATATCTGGACTTCATGTCCTCTTCAGCTTCACACGTCATCTCCTCGATATTATAGTTCTGCCACAACACTTTCAGTAAAGCTATATCGTTATTTCACAATCTCTAAATCTGGCGGCCTATTATCGCAATAGGGACTTCGTCATAAGATAGTTCCTTTGAGATTTGTATATCTGTTATCGGTACTAATATGTTGGATCTCTATTACACTTTCTAACATAGAAACAAGAAAGGCTGGATGCAACTCTAGCTGGTAAGTAACTCTCCCTACCCATTGCACAATACGATAAGGTCCAATATCTCGGGGGCTTAACTTTTCCTTCCTACCAAATTATATAACGCCTTTTATCGATAAAACCTTCAAAAATTCCTAATCATTAACATTGAACTCTATGTCTCATTTACTAACATTGAATATGAGTTTTGGCGGCTATGAACTAATAACAACCGCTATCTGATCCATTTAACCTTTTCCACGGCATGTTGTACTATGTCAGGTCCAAACAATATTAACTCTCTAACCTTGAACCAATCAATAGGGGATCATTATTTCTGCCCATATAAAGCCTTGTATGGTGTATAACGATGCTAGAATGATAGTTGTTATTATAAGCATACTCAATAAGTAACATGTGATCATACTAGTTCCCATCGAAATCTAGCACACACACCCATAATATGTTCTTGAGCGTTTGGATCATGCATTCCACTTGGCATCAATCTAAGGATGAAAAGCCATACTAAGATTAACTTGATTCCCCAAACCTTTGCAGAAGGATCTTCGTAAATATATTGTAAACTACTCCCTTTTATTTGAAATAATCAATACTGGGACACCATGAAGTGTGACTATCTCTCTATGTATAGACCAACATAATCTTTAGCAAGAATGTAGCCTTGACTGGCATGAAATGGGCCAATTTTGTCAACCTATCAACAATCACCCAAATAGAATCATACTTCCATTATGGACGAGGCAAATGTGGGACAAAATTAATATTTATCTCCTCCCACTTCCAAAGTTGAATATCTATATCATGACTTAGCCCACTAGGCTTCTGATGCTTTACCTTTACCTACTGATAATTTGGGTACTATGCCACGAACTCAGTTATGTCCCTCTTTATTCTCAGCTACCAATAAATCTCCTTAATATTATGATACATTTTTTGTAGATCTTGGATGAATAGAATAATGAGAATGGTGTGCCTCTTCCATAATTTACTGCTGAAGCTTTGCAACATCCAAAACATATAATCGATCTCCATATCTGAGGAACCTATCTCATGCAACATCAGTTGCTAATGACTCACATTGTTGAGCCTTTCCTCTGAGCTACTCTAAGATGGGATCCTTGTATTGTCATGCCTTCACCTCCACAACTAGCAATGATACAGTGGTTTCTTGATCTATGACCCCAGCATCATCAAAGTCTGATAATCTATTCCCCAAACTAGCTAACTGATGGAGCTCTCAAAACATCTCTTGCTTCTCCGCTCCCAAATATAATAGATTGTTAATAGATTTAGAACTAAGGTCCTCCACTACTATATTGGCTTTCCCTAGACAGTATAAGATATCCATGTCATAGTCTTTAAATAATTCAAGCTATCGAAACCATCGCAGGTTCAACTCTTTCTGTCTAAAAATACACTGGAGGCTTTTATGACCTGTATGAATATTAACATTAATGACACACAAGTAATGACTCTAAATCTTCAGGGCGTGAATAAATGTAGCTAACTCTAAATGGTGGGTCGGGTATTTCTTCTCATTCTTCTGTAACCGTCTAGAAGCATAAGTAATTACCTTTTCGTGTTGCATTAAAACACAAACCAGCCTTACGCTTAAAGCATCACAATACATTGTGTAGACCTCTGGCCCCTCTGGTATGGTCAGAACAACTATTGAAGTCAATCTATCTTTCAACTCTTGGAAACTCCACTTGCAGGCTGAAGTGTCGCTACTTGGCCCAGCGTTATCGAGAAAAGGTTTTGTTTCCTTTCTTTCAGTTGTTGGATGCGCAAAACAACCTATTCCCCTTTACGACGACTTGGTGACCTTTGATACGTTACACCTGGTGGTCAACTAAAACTTAGTTGCTCTCTGATTCAGCTTTATCAAAGGAATTGAAAGTGAAGAAAATCCTTCCATAAACCTTTTGTAATACATTGCTAACCCCAGAAAGATACAAACTTCTATCATGGTCATGGGTCTAGGCCAAGTCTTCACAGCCTCAATCTTTTGTAAGTCAACCTGAATACCAGCATCTGATATAATAAGGGCCAACAAGGCCATATAATGCAACCAGAACTCACACTTCGGGAACTTAGCATACAACCTTTAATCTCAAAGTACCTGAAGCACTTTTTGGACATGGTCTCTATGCTTGGTCTCTGAATGAAATATATCAGAATATAGTCAATAAACACAATGACAACAAGCCTAAAAAAGTCTTGTATATACTGTTCATCAAGTTCATAAATACTATTGGGGTGTTTGCCAACCTAAAAGACATCATAAGAAACTCAAAATGGCCATATCATAGCCTTGAGGCTGCCTTTTGAATATCACTCTCTTGAAGAAGTACATGGTTGTAACCTAGATGTAAGTCAATCTTTGAGAAGCATCGGGCATCCTGTAGTTTGTAAAAAAAAAACCAGCAATCCTTTGTAGTGGATATTTGTTCTTTATAGTCACCTTATTCTATTTTCGGTAGTCTATACACTTTTGCAACAAGTTGCCTTTCTTCCAATCAAATAACATTGATGCTCCCCATGGTGTCGCACTAGGCTTGATGAATCCTTTATCTAATAAATCTTTCAATTGTTCATTCAATTCCTTCAATTCTGTTGGTACATTTCTATATGGGGTAATTGATATCGGATGGGCATCTGGTAATGTAGCGATAGCAAAATCAATCTCTCATTCTAGGGGAATACTAGGAATCTTATCTGGAAATGAATCTGGAAACTCATTAACTACTGGAATAAACTGAATAGTTGATGGGTTAACATCAATATCTTAAACTTAGACAGTATGGTAAATGCAGCGTTTGGTGATTATTTTTCTTGCCTGATGATAGGAAACAAACTTGCCTTTTGGCGTTGCTGCATTAAACTTCCACTCTTGAACTACTTCCCTTGGAAGGTGGAATCTAACAGTCTTTGCTCGATAGTCAACATTGGTATAACAAGATGCCAGCCAACCCATGCCCATAATAATATTCAAAGCCAAGCATCTCTAACTCTAACAGAGTATGTTTGAGCGTTATCAAATGGCGCAAATAACGCTCAAACGTACTCTCCAAGATTGAGGTATCGGCGATCGTTATGCAAAACATAATTTATATTACCCGATGGGAGTCAGGGTCGATCCCACAGAGAACTGTAGATTATCTAAAGCAAATGTAGGAAGGAATTCATAATAAGAATAAATTGCACAAATAACAAATAGTGTAAAAAGGGGGGAATTGGGAATCTGTCACAATTTGAATTCCAAACAAAGCAATAAGTTAAAATGTGAGGTGTAAATAATAGAGAGAGGAATACTAAGGATGTGCTTCCGATGGGACTCGATTACGGGTAAACGTACTTGCTAAATTGCATAAATTCCTACTAAATAACGTAGGTAGCATTGGTTTTAGGCATGGTTGTTTATCTCTTGATCAAATAATCATATATCCAACGGTTTCTATTCAAACACCATTTCTTAATCAATAACCAACCAAATGCTTGGGGAGGTCACACTATTTCTAGCTTAGACCCTTAAATGGGTGTTTTCGGCAAATTGAGATATTTCTATTCTCAATCTAAGTGGAATCCCAAGCACCCACTAGCAATTTCACATTTGAAATTGTAAACCCCTTTCTCAAGCAAGAACACAATCAAGTAGAGTAAATCAATGTTTGCAACCACCAATTTTACAGTTAAAATATGGTGAAATCACTAAACCCATGTTATATTAGCAACTATAAACACAAATAAGCAAGACCCACACCATTTTATCAAGTACCCATCATCAACACATCCTTAGACAAGGAAACTTAGTCACTCATGCTAAAGGAAGAAGAAAGTATACCCATAGGGAAATTCAAATTCCTTTTCATTAATTATAGCAATAATCCAATATCCAAGCTCAAATTTACAAGCCCAAGGTTGAAGATTGAGAGAATAAATTGAAACCCTATTCTCCAGGTCTAAGTCAAGCTTTTTTGGCGCATAAGAGTAGGACCCCATACCCGCAAGTGCTTCCATTATGTCGTCATATTCGACAATATTATCCCCATCAAAATTCATGATCATGGTTGTAAGTGCCTCAACACCAAGCCTCTCCTTAGTAGGTATTATTAGCTGCTCCTCATCAACTACATCAATAATTGATACAAAACGCATATTATCATGGTGCTTCATTGACTGACATAGGTTAAAGGTGACTTCCTCATCATTCAACCTGAACTTCATTTGGCATGTCTCCAAGTTGACTAAAGCATGTTCGGTGGCAAGGAATGGTTGCCCCAAGAAGATGGGGACCTAAAAAGCTACCTCACAGTCCAAAATCACAAAGTCCACCAGAAAGATAAATGATTCTACTTTGACAAGCACATCATAAGGAATACCCACTGGTCTCTTCACAGTGTGATCTTCTATCAAAAGTTGCATTGTCATCGGTGTAGGGGCTCCCAAGACCAATTATTTAAATACTCCCAATGGCTTGAGGTTAATACTTGCACCCAGATCACATAATGCCTTGGAGAAATAGAATGCTCCTATGGTGCATGGGATAGTGAAACTCCCAGATCCTTCTTCTTCTGTACTAGAGAATGAAAGGCTATTGCACTATAATGGTGCAAATTATCAGCTCGCTCAAAACTCTTAATCCTCTTCTTAGTCACAAGATCCTTCATGAACCTTGTGTATCCATGCATCTACTCTAATGCTTCAACCAAAGGAATGTTTACTGATAACTGCTTCAGCATGGAGATGAACTTTCTATACTTTTCTTCCTCAGCTTTCTTGGCTAGTCTCTATGGAAAAGGTGGAGGAGGTCACGACATGGGCTTTAGAACTTGTGAGACCTCCTTCTCCTTTCTGACAGCAACTACAGGTTTTTCACTATTCACTTTTTAATTAACAACTGTATCCTCAGAATCAGCTGCAACCTCAGCATCATTATCTTTGGGTTCGGCTGGATCATCAACTACTATAGGAACCAGAGGATCCACAGTCTGCTTTCCACTTCTAGTAGTCACAACCATGCATTGCCCATCATTCTTTAGATTTTAGACTGTGTTGCTAGGTAGCAAATTTTATTTAGGTTGTCATCACTTACCTCTACCTTCTTTAACACCCAGACTAACATGTCTTCCATTTTTTATAAGTTGGGGGCCCCTTCATGATTTCCAGGTGTAAATATAAAGACCAATTCTATCATTTTTGTAACCCTTCTTCTTTTTCCAGTCACCATATCTATATCTACCCCTTCTCCTATTTGTATACCCAGACTGGTTGTAGTAGTTGTCTCTATCTATGTATCTGTCTCTATTTCAACCTTGATTTCCTTGACCATGCCAAGTGTCCTAGTTGGACCCTTGGTCGTTGGCCCAGAAACTCGCCACCTGATCATTTAGAAAGTTAGCCTCTTCATCAGATTTGGACTCATCTTGCCTTATTGCTTTACCTTGTGAACCCACAACATTCACCTTCTCAGCTCTGTTATTGATGACATATTTCAAAATTAAATCAATACTTGTCTTTAATCTTGCGACCTCTTGGCTAAGCTCCTATAATTATTTCTGGTCTATGGACTTTCCAATAGCATAAGTTCTGGCTAGACTTTTGATAACGGTCAAGTTACACTCTCCATATGGAGGTAATAGAGATCGTCAGAGCAAAACAAAATTTATAATTCCCGATGGGAGTCAGGGTCGATCTCACAGAGAAATGATTGAGTCGCCTATAAGATTGTCGTATATCAATCACCAATCGAGTCAATGTTCAAATAACAATAAAAAGTAAATTGGGGGGAAAACAGGGAATTGGGAAATCTGTAACAATTCGCAATTCAAGCAAAAGACTTAAAGTAAAAATGGTTTTGTATCAAGAGAGAGGACGACTAGGGGTATGTTTCTAATGGAACTTAAGTATGGGTTAAGGTACTCGCTTAATTGAGCAAATTCTCGTTAAATGACATGGATAGCATTGGTTTTAATTATGAATGTTAATCTTTCAATCCAACAATCATATTTTCGATGTTCTTTTTTCAAACACCATGGTTTCAACAATAACCAACCAATTTTAGGATTGGGGAAGTCACACTATTTCTAGCTTAGACTCTTAAATTGGTGTTTCCAATGATTGAACTATTTCTAGCTTCAATCTAGGTGGAAATGCCAAGTACCCACTAGTGAATTCTCATCCAAAATTATGAACCTCTTTTTCAAACAAGAACACAATCAAGTAATTTCAATCAATGTTTGCTACCATTAATTTTAGAGTTAAAACATGGAGAATTCACTAGACCCATATCAATTTAGCAATTACAAGCAGAATTAAACAAGACTCATACCTAATTTCAAACACCCATCATCAATACACCCCTAGACAAGGACACTAGCTACTCATGAGAAAGGAAATAGAGAAGATACCAAATGGGTAGTTCAATTTCCCTTTCATTAAAAAAGCTAATAACCAATATTTAAGCTCAATAATACAAAAATAATGTATCCAAGGGTGAAGATGGAGAGAATGAAGTGAAACCCTCTATCTTTCCTTGAGAGAGAAAACTTGTTCAATACTCAATAATGTTAAAAAACTATCCAAAACTGTGAAAAACTATGCCTAAGTTGGGTTTTAGAAGCTTCTTCATTCATCACATAAAAGTGGATAAAAATGCCCCTCGGGAGCTGTGCGCCGTGATGTGCATTTTGTACGTCTCATTGTGCACATCGCACAGCTCTGTCCCAGTAAACCACTGACTATAGCCAAACATCAGGTATTATGCAAAGTGGGGTGCAGACCGCACTAAGCATTGTGCATGTTGCACTGTGGCCATACCTTTTAGAATATTCTTCTTCTTCCATTGATCTTCATGCGAAAGGAGGTGCGGACCGCACGATGCATTGTTTTTGTCGCACGGCAGCCATACCTCTCGGTATAATCTTTATCTCTCTTGATCAACTTCACATTTCAAATCCTTTTGAGCTCTTTTGGGTCCAATACCTTATTTTCTTTTTTTGACCAAGAGTACCTGCATTCATATCAATAAAGGCCATAAGAACCTCTAAATCTCATCAAAACATGAAAATAGTTCATGATTAAAGACTCAATAAGTTTGTAGATTACTGACTTATCAAACTCCCAAACTTGAACTATTGCTTGTCCTCAAGCAAGATACTCACAAGGCAAGGAATGAATTATGCTTTAAAATCAATCAAGGCACATAAGATTAATCTATCCTAAAAACTATGAAAATAACAAATAAAAAGACTCAAACAAAGGACTCAACTACAATTCTCATCTCAATTTGGATCACCACATTCTCATGGCAAATGATCATTTCAAAGCTTTCATTAAAAGGACTTCATTTCTCATTAAAAATCAAAGGAATTTATCATTAACAACAAGATTAGCAAGCATCTCAAGTCATTGGCATGCACCATCAAGGTTTGCCTCTAGATTTGCCACACAACTTGTCTCATTCATTCCTCTCAATTGATATAAAGACTTCATATTTCAATTCGAGTACATGATGCCACTTACCATAAGAGAGAATCCCACTCACAATCATGCAATTCATAATACAAAGGATTATAAGAGAACCAAAATGACTCTCACTCTCTCAAGGAAATTCAAGTGCACACATGTCAAACCATAGGTTTGCCCTTCATGTAAATCGCCACTAATGTAGAGTGATCAAGCTCAGAATCACTAAGGACTTGCATGTTATGATGTTGGCTAGGGCTAAGGTAATCCTAACCTTAGCTAATGCTCAAGTGACTAAACCTCCCTAACCCTCTTTGTTATCATTTTGAACACTGCTCACATTTTTGGATTTTTGACTTCACCTTGTCTCTCCCTCACACAACCTAAGATTTTCCCTTGGACTTGATCATTCAACCTCCTTATATCACCTTTGCTTGGTAGCACCAATTCTTTTCTTTTCAATTTGCTCATTGCATTGGATTTGGAGCAATTTTAAATTCAAATATAAGGTGCTACTTTGCACTTAAAGTGCATTCCTTTTCTTCTCCACATTGAATACATACACCCTCAAACTTAGGCTTTTTCCTATGCTATCATTTCAATTCCCCCCCCCCCCCCCCAAACTTAGGTTGTTCACCTATGTTTCACTTTCGAGTCACTAGGAAGGATGGGTGCAAGAATAGAGGTTCCAAAAAATGGTCAAGGTGTTAACAAGGTGCCAAGGAACGGTCACAAGCTCAAAGGGGTTCACTAGGATCAATGTCAAGGGAAGTCATTTAGGTAAAGTCGTTATTCAAAAAGGGTCTAACATCATCTTTCAAGCTCGGTCACATCTAGGATTTTTCCATGAATCACATCTGGGGAAAGTTCTAGATGACACACATGCATAAGAATCAAAGGATAGCCTCACCACACATGGCATCAGATAACAAGAATTTTCAACATTAGTCTCAAAATCAATTGGGATAAATGACTTTTGAAAAGCTATTCTGAGTTCATTACATACTCATTTGTGAATCAATCAAGCCAAATCAAGAGTGTGCAAGTCATGACAAGAAAATGTTTTTCTTAAAATTCATTTTCTCTCTTTGCATTGATTTTCAAAAACTTCTTGCCAAGATAAATTATTCGGTGGTCCATTTCGAGACATGCAAAGCACGTACTCAATCTAAAACTTAAACTTGGCATTTTCCCTTAAGAAAGTTGCCTCTTAATCTATCATAAAGAAACACCAAATTGGTTCGACACAAAAATAAAAGAAAAAGAAAAAGATGGAAAACGTTTGCTCCTTGGAAAAGAATTGTGGTATGAAGAAAACACTTGGAGTTTATTGCTACTCTACTATTAACAAGCTGACTACAACTTAAGTGCTTGATAAGTCAGTAATCTACCAACTTATTGAGCCTTTAATCATGAATTATTGCTATATTTTGTTCAGAGTGAGAGGTTCTTATGGCTTTATTGATGTGAATGCAGGTACTCTTGGTCAAGAGTAGAAAACAAGGAATTGGATCCAAAAGAGCTCAAAAGAAGTTAAAGTGTGAAGTTATCAAGAGAGGCAAAGATTCTTACTTGTGGTGCAGCCGTTGTGCAATACGTACACTGCTTGGTGTGGTCTGCACCTTCCTCCACATGGAGCTCAGAAAAAGAAGAAGAATCTGCTAAGGGGTGCAGCCGCTGTGCGATGCGCACTCTGCCTAGTAGAGCTGAGTGATGCACACAACGAGACGTGCAAAATGCATGTCATGGCGCACAACTCTTGAGGGGCACTTATATCCATTTTTATGTGACGAATTGGGAACCTTCTAAAACCCAATTTAGGCATAGTTTTTGAGAGTTCTTGATAGTTATTGAATAGTTTGGTATTGTTGAACAAGTATTCTCTCCCAAGGCAAGATACAGGGTTTTATCCAATTCTCTCCATCTTCAACCTTGGATTTATAAATTGAGCTTGGATATTGGAAACTTCTTCCATTAATAAAATGGAATTTGAATTACCCATTTGGTATTTCTTCTTATTCATTTAGCATGAGTGGCTAAGTCTCATTTTCTAGGGGTGTTTTGATGATGGGTGCTTAATATTGGGTGTGGGTCTTGCCTAATTATGATTATAATTACTAAATTGATATTGGTCTAGTGAATTGTCCATGTTTTAACTCTCAAATTAATGGTTGCAAACATTGATTGAAATTACTTGATTGTGTTCTTGTAAGAAGGGGGTTAATAATTTTGGATGAGAATTTACTAGTGGGTACTTGGTATTCCATTTAGATTGAGGCTAGAAATAGCTCAATTCATCGAAAATACCCATTTAAGAGTCTAAGCTAGAAATAGTGTGACTTCCCCAAGCATATGTTGGTTGGTTTTTGTGTAAACAATGGTGCTCTAACATAGACCATTGGAAATGTGTTGTTAGATGGAAAGATTAGCATTCACACTTAAAACCAATGTTGCCCATGTTATTTATAAAGAATTTGCATAATTGGACAAGTACCCTATCCCATGTTTGAACCTCATCGGACGCATACCCCTAGTCATTCTCTCACTTTATACAAACTCTTGCTTATTTTACATTTTTGCTTGAATTGCAAATTGTGACAAATTTCCCAATTCTCCTATTTTCCCCCCAATTTCATTTTATTGTTATTTGAACATGAACTCTATTGGTGATTGATATACGTAAATCCTTTAGGCAACTCTACCATTCCATATGGGATCGACCCCGACTCCCTTCGGGAATTATAAATTTTGTTTTACTTAACGATCGTTTTCACCTTTGTATGGAAAGTGTTACTTGAGCGTTATCTGTGCTCATGAATCATTTGAAAACAAGCCTTGGCATACGCCCTTAGCGCATTTACAAGACACAGGTAGTGAAACAATGGAATTATATAGGACCAACCTGGTAACATAATCAAAATTTTAAAACATCAAGCCCGGCGAGGGCACAGTTAAGCACTAATCAACAAACTAAAATAAAGAAAAGGCCCGGCAAGGGCAATGTCACAATCATCTAAAACATGTCTGAAAAAGGCCAAATAAATTGTCTAACAGGGAAATAAAATCCCGACAAGGGCAATGAAATATCTCAAAGCCCAACACGGGCAACCAAAAGCAATATCATAACACCACCTCCCCCTTGAAAATAAGGATTTCCCTCAATGCTTTAAGCTCAAACAAGTAAAGAAAGGGGTGCAACAACTCCCTGGGAGGACTACGCCTCACCATCATCTGATGCCTCTGTACTAGTGCTAGCACCTCCCTTTTGGGAGTGTGAAGTGAGTGTGGACTCTCAGAGCTCCTGCTAAAACTCTGGGTTTGAATCATCATCCAACGTTGCCTCATCATCATCATAAACTGCAAGCAAGTCATCCAAAGGACCGAGAGTATGTCAGGGCGTAGGCATGGCACTCAAATCAGCCTCTACAACTGGGGCCTTTCCTTTTGCTTTATCAACATCCTTCTGAATTGCCTTGACAACCCCCTCAATGATGTCCACTCTCTAGCAGAGCTTGCTCACACTATCTACCACTCCCTTAAATTGGGCAGCCTATTAGCTAAATCATTCAACTGCCTATCATGATTATAGGTCTTGTTAACCATATCTTGGAGGCTACTATAGGTCACTGGTCCTCTAGGTGCAGCAACTGCTGGGGGAGGTGCATCTAAGGCTACCCGAGAAGGAGAGGAAGTATTTTCTTCAGCATCGGAATCATTAACCTCAACCTCCTCTGAGGGATCCATCATACGCCTCTTAAACCTAGGAGCATCCTTGTATGTTTTCCTATCAAGGTCAATCACACCAACAACATTGGTAACTTTGTCACAGCTGAAGTAGGGGATAGCCGTTTTAGCACAAAGCTTTCTAATGAGCATCGGGAAAGGGAACAAATCACCACCCCTGCATGATTTTCTCTTTATTACCATGGCCGCAATTTCCCCAAAGTTTACATGTTCCCCTATCACAATAGCGGCAATTAGAATGGCTCTATCCTGAATTATTCTCTGATTATTCTGTGATGGCAAGAATCGGATGCGGATGAGGTCATACCTGAGATGGGCTTTGACGTACAAAGTTCTCCTCAGAATATCACCCCCCATAGTGGCCCATATAGGAGTGTTAGGAGCAAGAATACGGGCAGTCTCCTGATATGGATTTGGTTCAGCAATCAACTTAGCCAAGAGAGTAGGTGCAGGCTCGATTAGGTTACCCCAATAAATGGCATTTATGTCAGCTAGAGTGATGTGAACTTTCTTTCCTCGAACGATGACTGAGTCCAAATTAGGGAACCTTTCCACATTTCCCTTATACCCTTTGGCATCCTACATGGCTTGATAGGCAGCGAAGAATTCTCGAACTACTTGCTCATAGTACCCTATGGGTACATCTTGTATTTTTTGTCACTCTTGGTCAATGAACTGTTGGTGAATATTGGGTAACTCCTCCCTGACTGTAGCTAAGTTGAAGCTCTGCTCCTCGTTGAAGGTTCATTTCTTATCACGGTCATAGATGACCTTCATGCCTTCAACCCCAAAATAAAGTCTTGCCTCTTCCACAGTTGATAGTTTCTTTGGGTTGCGCCCTATGTTTCCCCTGCTAGAAGACATAGTCTTCACGTGGATATTGTGAGTACTCAAAGTAAAAAGGAAAATCTTTTTGTATTTTTGGCATATGTGAAAGAAGAAAATCTAAAAAGAAGTTAACTAATTAAAAATAATGGAATGCACTGAAGGAAAAAAACAAAACAGGCATGCAAACCACGTGCGAAATACACCAAGGGTTGTGCACATCGCACATGCTTTCTCATGAGCTACAAGAAATCTATAGTTATTTCTTCTCTAAGGTGCAAAAGCTAGTGCGAACCGCACCAGTTGAAGTGTGTGTTGCACCATGCTTCACCCCTTAAATTATTGAACTGGCAGTATTTATCCATAGTGTGTGGTGCCTTGTGTATTTTGCATGTCAAGATCTACGCGTCGCATACGAAATACACAAGGAAACCGTTGGAACTTTTTGGTTCCTTGTGTTCTTGTGTGTTACTCATGCAATTCGTAGAGCACGATCTGCGTTAAGCACTTGACACCAAGCAAAAATACCAGTAACTAACAATTGGGCAAAACATAATATTACCACTAAATCATCCGAGTACTCAGACTTCCCCAGAATCCATTCAGACAATTTAAAACCAAAAGAAGAACTTAACGACTTCCTTTAAGAAAGACGTTACCCCGCTTATCATTGGGAACATCAAGACTTCAATTGCAAACCAGCAGGCACATTCATTTAACAACAATTTCATGCCCCCCAAACCAATATCATCCAGTCAATAAGAATAATCAATTAGATTAGAACATGGGCACAATGGTAGTAACAATTTTAGCCTCAAACATCACATTCTAACACAAACCTCTTGAAGATGATGATTTTCCCTTAAGAATGACGTCACTCAATCTATCATAGGGTCAAATCATGCACCAACACAAGTGGGTTACTCAGACTTCACCCAAAACATAAATTTTTAAGGCTAATAATTAACAAAAACAACATGCATCATCATAACTTCAAGTTCTACCAAGTTAATCCTAAGCAAAATCAATAATATAACCCAGAATTAGGGATCTAAATTTTTTGGATTCACCCAAAATCAACATGGCAGATTTAATGAGCATGCTTCACAATATGGGTTCTCAATCAACATAAAAACATGTATTTAAAGTCAGGAAATTTACCATAAGTGAAGATTAAAAGGTATGGAGCAAAAATTGAATCTTTTGAAGGCCAACAATGGAGACCCAACTCTTTCCCGGAGAGAGACGGCAGCGACAGCGGTGATGAGTGGAAGCAGAGACTTGGGTGAGAAGAGGAGAAGAGTTTGGGAGAATTTGAGGGAGAATTGTGGAGGTTTGTTGAGAAGTATGGTAGAAAAGGAGAAGGTGGCGATTTAAAAGAGGAAAAAGAAAAAGAAAAGTCACCGAGTTGGTCTCTGGGTTGGGTCGGTCAATAGGTAAGTCAACAAAAATTTTAAAACTTACCTTGGTGCATCGCGACGTATGACCCACACAAGTCAATGTGTGTCTCACATGTCACTTCGCACCAGTCGTATTTGTACCTAAATTTTCCTAGCTTTCAGCTTGGTGGTGTGATGAAGGTGCGATGTGCACTTTGGCATGTGCAAAACACACAGCCTCGCGACATCACCTCCAACTTTTAGTTTTTTCTTTAGTTTTTTGATTTGGGGTGTTTTGCCCCATGCGATGCACACAATGGCATGTGCGGACTGCATGGGCCTCCGCACATCCCCTTTTTGCCTTGTTTTTCCACTTGGTCATTTTTCCTCACCATGCATTCTTAAAAACACACCAAAAATAACAAAATTGTAATAAAAATAAAGTAAAGACACTTGAGTTACCTCCCAAGAAGCGCTTGATTTTACGTTGCAGCTCAACGATTGTACCACAATCCTCAATCATTATCGGAGAGCATGCCAATCTGATTGGCTTGGCCCCATCCCAAGAAAGGGAATTTCTCATTCAACATCCTCATAGCATTATCGTGTTGCCCACATGGAAACATCATAGGCTTAGGTACCTCATTCATCACATACTCCTCATGTTCATCCACATGCTTGCCCTCAATGTTAATCACGGACACTACTCGAAGTTCATCCGGGGGTCTCGCGGGTTGGCATACATTAAAGGTCACCACCTCGCTCCCCATTCAAAATTTAAGCTCTACGAGTTTAACATCAACTAAAGCTCTCCCTGTGGCCAATAATGGTCTCCCCAATATGATGGGTACCTCAATATCCACCTCACAATCCAAGATCACAAAGTCAGCCGGTAAGATGAGCTTGTCAACCTTGATCAATTCATTAAATCAGATCCCTACTGGACGTCTGATGGACCTATCAGCTATGAGATATCACATAGATGTAGGCTTGGGAGTTCCCAAGCCTAACTTCTTGAATATAACTAGGGGCATCAAGTTGATACTTTCCCCTAAATCGTACAAAGCCTTTCGGAACACAAATAACCCAATAGTGCAAGGAATGGTTAATGCACCTCGGTCTTCCTATTTTGTAGCAATATTGCTTGTCAACACAATGCTACAGATATGTGAGACTTCCATGGTACCCACGTCAATAACACGCTTCTTTTTTAGAAGATCCTTTATGAATTTTGCATACCCGGGCATTTGCATTAGGGCCTCGACCAAAGGGATATTAATAGAAAGTTTGCTAAACATATCAGTGAACTTTTTGAATTGATTCTCCTTCTTCTTTTTGGCCAATCTTTGCGGGTATGGAGGAGGTTCTTTAGGTAGTGTTGTTGGAACACTTGGAACATTAGGAGCATCCTCCTCAATATCTATAGCCACTTGAGAAGGAGCATCAACCTCCTTCTCCTCTTCCTAAGCATCATCATTCATAAGAACATTGGGTGTGCTAAGCTTCAACACAACTTTTGGCTTTTCATCATTAATATCTCAGCCTCTCTTATAAATGTCAGCTCTAGAACAACCTCCACACTAGGCTTCTTCACCATACCACTCACTGCTCTTTGTGATAATAGCCATGGCCATCACTTTTCAGATTCACCATTGTGTCAGGATTCATTTGAGTGACAAGTGGTTCATTTGTGCCTCGAGATACTTGATAGAAGCTGAGTGTGAGCTCACCATTTGGTGAAGGGTTGACACTTCACTCTTAAGATCCTTCACTCTGCTATCAGTTGATTCAACCTTCTTCAAGACACAGGACAACATAACTTCAGTTTTTGATTGCCCGGGGTTTCTCATGAAAGGTTGAAATATAGCATCAACCTTAGGAGGAGGTACATATGGATTAGAACTCCGCTGACTATATCTTTCACCCTCTTTGTCACAATCCCTCCAATTTCTATCTCGCTCTTTATCCTTAATCTAACCTTGATTCTTGTCGCTCAAGCGATAATACCTGGTATGAGAACCCACCAACAAGTAGCAAATTTTTCTATCCACGATCGTGAACACCGCATCTTCGCTAGCTTGAAGCTCCAAAGTATTCAAGGCATTCACACTTTAAGTATTACTGATCCCCATCACGTGCTTGGCTAAGAGATCAATTTATGTTAGAATTTTGGCCATAGCTTCATCTCTTTCCTCATTTTTATGGCGTATTTTATTTTTCAAAATAGATGAGGTCATACCCGTGGGAGCATCAGCCTCCCTCGTGTGCCAAGCATGATTCATCTTGGTCAATCTTTCTAGAAGATCCAAGGTGATACCATATTGTTGATCCACGAAGGTACCACCCGTGAGGTTGTTGGCCACAGACTAGTTCATTGAATTCAAATCCCGATAAAAGCTTTGTAGAAGGAAATCATCTAGCAATCCGTGATTGAGGCACAACAAGAGTTTCTTTTTAAATCTCAGCCACGCCTCATGTAATGGTTCATCTTGGAGTTGGAAAAAGTTTGTTATATCATCCCTCAATTGTATCATTCTTAAGGGAGGGAAGAATCTCACCATAAATGCTTTGACAAGACCATTCCATGTGGTGATTGAGCCTTCCAGAAGCTCCTCTAAATATGTCATGGCCTCTCCCGTGAGATATAAGGTAAAAAAGCAGAGCTGGATGGACTCTTGAGGAATGTTGTGGAATATAAAGGGCTGGAAAATTTTGATGAAATTCCAAATATGCCTATTTGCTTCCTCATGCGTAGCCCCTCTGAATAACCTCTTTATTTGTATGAGGTGGAGCATGGTACTAGTGACATGAAACACGACATTGCCCACCATGGGAGGTAGGTGGATTACACCTACCCTTCCTTGAATATCGAGCTCAGGGGATGCATCCATGAATCTGTCTACACTTTCATTGTCGCCCACTTTGCTCATGAGATACCTGCCCAACAATCAAAAACAACAAAACAAAGTAAAATGAACAAAAACTCACAAAATGACTTCAAACATCAATCAAAAGGCTACGCAAAACCAAGTCTCTGGCAACAGCGTCATATTTGATAACGCTCAAATAACACTCTTCATATGGAGGTGATAGTGATCGTCAGAGCAAAACAAAATTTATAATTCCCAATGGGAGTCGGAGTCGATCCCACAGAGAAGTGGTAGAGTCACCGATAAGATTATCGTATATCAATCACCAATAGAGTCAATGTTCAAACAACAATAAAAAGTAAATTGGGGGGGGGGAATAGGGAATTGGGAAATCTATCACAATTCGCAATTCAAGCAAAAGACTTAAAGTAAAAATGGTTTTATATCAAGAAAGAGGATGACTAGGGGTATGTTTTCGATGGGACTTAAGCATGGGTTGAGGTACTCGCTTAATTATGTAAGTTCTTGTTTAACGACATGGATAGCATTGATTTTAATTATGAATGTCAATCTTTTAATCCAACAATCATATTTTCAATGGTCTTTGTTCAAGCACCATGGTTTCAACAATAACCACCCAATTTTAGGCTTGGGAAAGTCACACTATTTCTAGATTAGACTCTTAAATGGGTGTTTTCAGTGATTGAACTATTTCTAGCCTCAATCTAGGTGGAAATCCCAAGTATCCATTAGTGAATTCTCATCCAAAATTATAAATCTTTTTTTCAAGCAAGAACATAATCAAGTAATTTCAATCAATGTTTGCAATCATTAATTTTAGAGTTAAAACATGGAGAATTCACTAGACCCATATCAATTTAGCAATTACAAGCACAATTAAACAAGACCCATACCCAATTTTAAATATTCATCATCACCGCATCCCTAGACAAGGAGACTAGCCACTCATGCAAAAGGAAATAAAAAAGATACCAAATGGGTAGTTCAATTTTGCTTTCACTAAAGAAGCTAATAACCAATATCCAAGCTCAATAATACAAAAATGGTGAATCCAAGGGTGAAGATTGAGAGAATCTAGTGAAACCCTCTATCTTTTCTTGGGAGAGAAAACTTGTTCAATACTCAATATTGTTCAAAAACTATCAAACACTGTGAAAAACTATGCCTAAATTAGGTTTTAGAAGGTTCCCAATTCGTCACATAAAAGTAGACAAAAATGCCCCTTGGAAACTATGCGCCGCTATGTGCATTTTTCACATCTTATTGTGCACATCGCACAGCTCTGTCTCGGCAGACCAGTGACTCCAGCCAAACTTTGGGTGTTATGCGAAGTGGAGTGTAGACCGTACCAGGCATTGTGCATGTGGCATAATAGATTCACCCTTTAGAAGATTTTTCTTCTTCTATTGATCTTCATGCGAAGGGAGGTACGAACCACCAAGCATTGTGCGTATTGCACGGTAGCTGCACCTCTCGTCAGAATCTTCATCTCTTCTGATCAATTTCACACTTTAACTCCTTTTGAGCTCTTTTGCGTCTAATTCCCTGTTTTCTTTTTTTGACCAAGAGTACCTACATTCATATCAATAAAGGCCATAAGAACCTCTTGGTAATAATTCATGATTAAAGGCTCAATAAGTTGGTAAATTACTGACTTATCAACTTTCAGAATCTCTCGTGTGCCAAGCCATGTTCATCTTTGTAACTCTATCTAGATATTCAGAAGCTTCTATATAAGTATTTTCCATGAAATCTCCCTAGTGACTATGTCAGCTACTGCCTTGGTGTTTGCATTCAGTGCCCTATAGAAGATCTCTATCAAAGTCTCTCTTACAATCTTGTGATTTGGCACCTGTTTCAACTTCTTATTAATCATAAGCCATGTCTCATAGAGTGCTTCGGTGTTCAACTACTTGAAATTTTAGATCTTATATTTGAGCTGCAATATCTTTGATAGTGGAAAGAACCTCTCCAAGAACTGGCTTCTCCATTCTCTCCATATAATGATATAATTTTCAAGAAGTTCCACTAACCAAAGTGTTGCTTCTTCAGTCAGAGAGACTGGGAATAGCCTCAGTCTGATTGCATCTTGACATACGCCTGGAAGCTTGTATGCTTTTCAAATTCTTGTGAAATTCATCAAGTGCAATTTAGCATCATCAGTTGGTTTGCTAGCAAATAATCCCTTCAGGTTCAACAACTGGATCATAGTACTTGTGATATCGAACTTAGAACCAGTGGGTAGTGGTGACAACACTATAGGCCTGTTGTTCTCGCATCATTAAGATTGGCATCTTTATCATCAAGATCGTAGTGAGGGATGTGTTGGGGTTGATGTTGTTGGTGAACCCTATTACTTCTCTGTCCAACTGGGTCTTGGTTAACATTATGTCGGGCTACCTCCTTCCTTGCGGCTTGGGCATTTAATGCGGCTTGATGGGCAGCCTGTTGCCTTGCTTGCTCAGTTGCAGCATTCTTATTTGCTTATTCTGCGGCATCTTAAGCATCTTGAGAAGCTTGTGCTCCTTGTATCCTTTGTTGTTATTCGGCCAATATTCGAGTTGTGGCCTATTCTGGTGTCTCAACAGCCCCGTTCTTCACATGTTTCTCAGAGTTTGTGGAGTTCAATATCAAGTGGAATTAGGGGATTTCCTTGACTTTATGCACTGGTCATGTACAAGTGTGCAACCTACAAAATAAAACAACAACAACAACAGAAGAAGTAAATTAGGAAATAAGGACTAAGAGTCAAATAAACATAATTGCTCTTAATCCTACACCGTATTCCCCGACAATTATGCCAAAATTTGATATGCCAAAATTAAACCTCCAAAAAAAAGTATAAAGCGGTCATTGGTCAAATATAAAACCTAACCAAGGTTAGGGTCGATCCCACAGAGAATATGGTAGGACCTAGGTCAACTGTATGTTATTTGTGCTCTTAGCCATCTTTTTTTCCTAATGGGGGGGTTTAAGTAAAAAATAATGTTTGTAAAATATCAAGTAACAAGTAACAGAGTATTGATTTCAATTTTAGTTAATTAGTAAGATAAGTGATTAGGGCAGTGTTCCCCATAAGCTCATAATGCAGTAAGGCATTGTACTAGTAATCTAGTCTAGTGCTCTGCATGCAAGATCAGTAATTTGGGTTCTCCTAAGTGGATGTTTACCAAAATATAAGAATGTCACCACGCAACTTGATCAGTCGGCGGGTGTTTGCTTTCCTAACCCTTACCAGTGATCCCAGATTAGCTATCCCTGGGCAAGTTCAAGCTAATTAGATTAGGTCTGAGAGTTCTAATATTGGCCACCGTTAAAAAGCAATCAAAGTGAAGGGAAGAATAATACATGCATGAAAACTGTTTTGGAATTACTAAGTACTAGCCTACCTTTTTAATCCATCATGGTTCCCACAACCCTAGTTTTGAATTTATCTACTCATAGTTGTAAGAATATAATCAAATTCATATGAATAAATCATAATTATAACTTACAATAAGAAGTAAAGAAATTCAAAATCTTGAATTCTCAAGAACACATCAATAATTAAGAATTAATGATTGAATTCTCAAAAGTATGTAAAAATAATGTGAACAATATGTTATGATGCCCCAAAGAATTCATAACAATAATATAAAATCCTAAGGAAGGTATTTATAAACAACACAGACCAAATCCTATAAGTATTGGGAGAGCTGAACGCGACACTTCTTATGGGATGATCCCATAGGCCATCATGGCTACCATGGCCTATCATAGATGGTCATCTGAACTTCCTCTTACACCTTAGGCTTTCTGTAAAATCTCCACGGGCAGAGAAGATGGGCCGTCGTGGCTCTTACGGCCTATCAGAGTCCATCATCGGCTAAGACATCTTGTCTTCCATTTGCTCTGGTCCATTCTAACGGCCAGTTATGACATTCTATCACATTCTCCATGGGCATCATGACTGGGCATCTGGGACCTACATCTTTCCTTTGTCTCTCTAGAACAATCCCACAGCCAGGTATAACGGCCCCTGATGCTTTTAACGCCCATCTCATTAGGTCGTGGGATGGGTTCAACCTTTGTCAATTTCACTATCTTGTTCTCATGCCACCTTCCCACAGGCCGTTGTGGATCTCACGCTTGTGGGGAATTTATTTTAGCCCAAAAATGGTGGTTTTTCAGTCCTTTTTGTTTTTTCAACACTTTTCCCTGCACAAGTAGCAAATGGGCATCATATCTAACAAAACAGACTTAACAACTCCCAAAATCTTTAATTTTAAGCATAAAAATTGCCATGAAATCCCAGAACATCAGTTAATGGGGTAAAACCCATGGGTTTTTTGCTTATTTCACGCTAGAATTCACCTTCACGAAGTCAAAGTTTGCATTCGTGCCTCTGTAGCAGTTGCTTGGCATCCAAGTAGGCTAGATTTAATTAACTAGACTAGACTTGGGTTATTAAGCATGGTATGACGTAGATTAATGGAAGATTGCATGCTTAGGCCTTCAAGTATGGCGTTTGGATGGACTAAACAGATGGAAACCCAGTTAATTAGGTGGGAAATGGTTGTTAGGTTGTGATATTGAAATTGTTCATGAAGTTATGTGTTTATATTATTGTTGTTCATTCTTGAATGATGTACTTGGAATTCGGGCTAAACCAATATAAATGCTTGTTCTTAGAGGGTGCTTAGCGTTGATGGATTCCAAAGAATCTATGGTGGTAACCAGAGGAATGGGGAACTAGTAATGTTCCAATTGTAGGATGACAGTTTGGGGTGGGATATGTCACCGAGTGCATATTCTAGATGTAGGTGATGGTTTAAATGTAGTTAAAATCCAATTTTTGTTATGGGTACATGATAACTATTCCTTAGTATTTGTTGTACAATGCATGTTCAAGGAAAGTGAATGACTATTTGATATCTTAGGTGTTAATCATATGAAATGATTGTTTAATTGAAAGCTTGTGGGTTTTTACAAGTGTTGTTTTTGTTATCATTGTGGTTGTGATTGTTTTGATATCTGTCATTAATGTGGAATGTTTTGTTATTTGGACATCTCCACGGGATTGGTTTATATAAGGTTGGTAGACACTTGATGTCTAAGATTTGGTATATGTAGAAGAGCTCATCCCCTGCAGGTCATGGCTAGCGGGCGACCATAAGACCCTTAGCATGTGAGTATAGGAATTTAATGAGTGTGACGGTTCCTTGATTGAACCGAGGATTATGTGCTTTCTTGATATACATGTTGGTTCATTGAGTGAATCGGGGATTATGTGCCTTACTTGATACATATGTTGGTTTCTTGAGTTGGACTGGGCTTAACTATTTACTTAATATACATGTTGGTTCCTTGAGTTGGATCGGGCTTAACTGTTTACTTGATATACATGTTGGTTCCTTGATATTTACGTCTCTTCTCTTACATTTTTTGTGTCTTTCATTTATAATATGAGGCTATTTATTGTATGAATTTTCTATTATTCATGTTGATTGAGGCATAATGGACTTTGGGACAAAATAAACTAAAAGTGAGCTAAAGGGAGGAACAAGCCTCAGATACCAAAAATGCGGCCAAATGACCACAAAAGTACCAAAAATGCGGCCAAATGACCACAAAAGTGGATGTCAACTTCCACAAATGCATCCAAAGACCGCAAAAGTTGAAGTCAGCATGCCAGTCAAAGTCCATAAATACAGAACTCTTTCGCAAAAGCAGAGCTTTGGTCAATAGTGAAAGTACCGCAAATGTGATGCTTTTTTTGAAAAAATAAAAAACGGGCTTCAGCTATGGCCAGATCAGTCTTTTCACATTTTAAAAAAACCCAATCCACATAAAACACCTCCCAGCCATTTTAGGAAATGATTATTGATCTTTGTCCATTGAGAGACCTATCTTGGCAAGCTTGGAGAGAAAGTTCAACACCCTACACCATTGGAGTGAAGATTGGATGCTTTTATTGTAAAATTCTTAGTTCTTTTCTTCAACTCTTTGTTTGTATTTCTATAGGTGTGGTGGTTGATTTAAGATTTGGATATTGTGTTAGAGATAAACAATATGTGGGTTTGAATTCTTATCTTGTACTTTTATAATTAATTAAATATTTTCTAGTTTGTGAATTGTGTCTTTGATTATCTAATTAATCTTGTGCTTGAATTGATTCTAAAGGGAGTGATCAACCCTTGGACTTGTCTTTTTTATTTTGATTTGGCTTGAAAGAGTGAATCAAAGTTGGGAAAAGGTAAATTAGCACTAACTTGAGGCTTTAAACCTCATTTTAAGGATTTGGGGCTAGAAATAGTTAAATCCTAGTGTTTCCGTATTTGGAATATCCTTATTAATACTTAGCTACATTCAAAAGAACTAGTTGAGAAATAGTCACCAATTATCGAGAGATATTGGTGGATACTTTAGATTTGAAGGCTTATTTTAATTGATCCGTGATTAACTAGTAAGTAGTTAATTAATTTGTAATGGATTGTATGGATTTGAACTAAATCTCATTCCCGAATCTCCCTTGCTATTCTTGTGTCGAGAAGGTCGTTGGTGTGGTCAACCGATCCTTTATATTGTAATTCTCAATTTTAAACAAAAACCCTAATAAGTTTATTTCTTTTTGCTCTTTGAACTTTAGTAAGCTACTTTAATTCCTTATTTTCTCAATTGCCTCAATATTGTTCTCCGTGGATTTGACCCCGATATCCATTGGGTTACTTATTATTTTGCTTAACAATCATTTTCATCTCCTTTGGGAGAGTTGTTTTGAACGTCATAAAAAATGGCGTTGTTGCCGGGGAATAATTTGGCGTATTGAGTTAGTTTCAAATTTGATCTTACTTGCTCTAGTTCAATTTTGTGAATATTTGTTTTTATTTTAGTTAGTTTTATTTATGTTGATTGATTGATTCTATGGTATCTCAGAATGCAAATAGTTTTTGTGGTTACACCCCATATTATAATAATCCATGTTGTTATTGTAGAGGACCCCACTATTGGCAAAATTGTGGAATTGTCCTAGGAGAGGGAGGTATCCACCTTCTCGATCCTATGATAGGCATTATTGCTATTCATGTGGTGAATGATATGGACATTGAGGTAATTGCCCTAATTATCATTCCCCCTTCCCCTTTTATGCTAACAATGGTGCTAGTGGTGCTTGTGATCTTGATAGGAATCATTACTTGGAACATGATGAACTAAGTGCCCGATTCAAGAGAATGGAGGCAATTCTCCAAGCCTTCCTCGAGAGGCAAGAACAAAAATACCAGATCTAAAGAATGGAAGCAATGCTCCAAGACTTCTTCGATAGACAATCTTAGAAGGAAGAGGAAGAAAATCTTGCTAAATAATCCATGGTGGATTTTTCTACTCCTTTAGATCAAGTTGGTGAAGGAGAGCCTCCAAGCCTATTAAATGATGCACAATTGCTTGTTAACCACAGTGAAAGTTTTGGAGTTGAAGAGGTGTCTCACCTTGAAGTAGAGAAGCAAAAAGTTGAAGAAGAAGTCTCTAGTCCTCCATATGAAGAAATTGGGATGTTTTGGAGAGATAACACGAGGAGAAATGAAAAAATATGAGCAAGTCTTGAACATTTGGGTCGATCAGATTCCACATGGGGATGAAGAAGATTTTCAAAAATGGAATTACCCGTGAGGGATTTTGTGCTAGTTGTGCTTAAGCCCCAACATGAGGAAAACCTTGACTTAGATGAAATCGTGTGTCATGCCCCGAGGCTATCACCTAGACGCAACACGGTGCTTAGTGTCATAAGTGACCCCAAGCTAACTCATGGTCTGGCATGTACTAAGCATTTCTGAATAACATACTAACTATACAAAAGCTAGACTGGTTTAAATGAAATACTCTTGAAAAAATAATCCATTAATATTTGAAGTATAAATATATGTAAAAGTCTTAAGGTAAATAATGACTAAAAAAGATGAACTAATAATATGTCTGAAAGCCTCTATCTGAAGTGAGTTGCTGGGACAACCCCAACTAACTCTAAAAATATGAAAACTGTAAATAAACACTGAATAAATAAACATAAGTATCATCCTCAAACTATGAGGACTCACCACTGAGTCGCTGGATAATAAATAGAGAATCGCACTAAATGTGATCTCGATGTTGAGCGCCTGAACCTATATCATAATAGGATGTAGTACAAAAGTAGGCGTCAGTACTTTGAATGTACTAAGAATGTGGAATATTCTACACTCTATATGTAGAATTATATATTGAATGATGATACAATAATCTAAACATGACGAGTAAACTGAGACATGAGACTGAAAGGTAACTGATGCAATGACCAAGTATTTAACATGTACTGTAAAATGTTGAACTGAACTGAATAGCTGACTACTGAATACATGGTCAATGCAAGTACTAAATTTGGACTGTGGGAGCTACTGTTAACCGACATACCCTAAGTTGAGCTAACTATGGGGCCAACTTGTAAACCTGGATGGGAGGGTGTTCATACCTTGCCAAGGGTACAAACATACACTAGCATGGATTCACTAATCTGATGTCCAACAAAGAACTAGGGTGTCAAGCCTGATCTGACGGCTGACCCATTTAGAACCTACAGTGGAACCATAGTTCTAGGACTTAGGGACTTCTACTAAAGGTCTCATCCTAAACTGAAGGGTAAGTCTTCATCCCTTCGTCCACTTGGTGCTAAGTATACTCCCAACTTATTATGCAAGTAATAAATACAAATTGATATCCTGGATAGCTCAAATACTGATTTTTCTAAGAATGCATAATAATACTGAAAATTGATAGCATTCTAATCATGAAGTATGATTGACTGAGATATCTGACTAACATGTATGAATTTAAAGCACTGAAATTAATAACATGCTAGGGTTGTAGAATTATGAGTATATAACTACCCTAGATTCATAAGAAAATATGTAATGGATTCCATACACAACAATGGAAACTGAGATACAACAAGTTCATAGAATTCAGGAACTCTAGGTCTGAAGAATTAACTGGAGACTGAAGATACTGAATTTCTTAGGGACTCAATGGGTGAAAGGATACCCATTGATGAAATCCCACATACCCGGAGGTAATATTCATGGAAGAATCCTTGGATTTGGGGCCTGAACTTGGGAGAACCTTCTGCTTGTTCTTGAGAAGAAGGAACGCTCTTTTTATCCTTTTTCTCCTAAGTGCCAACTTAATCTGAGGGAATGAGGGGGTTTGGGTAGTTTTAGGCTAATAATCCAACTTAGGCTAGTCAAAACGTCGTATCTTAGCCTTTAAAAGGGATATAAAAAGTCTAGAATACCCCTGAAATTAAATTAGAAAATTGCAGGAAAAATTCATAACCTGAGTTTCACGAGTGGGAACCACGGCCCATGGAACACTATCGTGGTTCCTGAATATTTTGTCATGTTGCAGGTCTGATAACCACGGATGAGTTTCACGGGTCATAGACCCATCCATGGCTCATGGAACCTGCCCGTGGTTCTTGAGGGATTATTGGCCCTTGGGTCTAATTTCTATGACCCTAGTTCACGGCTCGTGGACTGTTCCAGGATCAGTGGATCCTGGTCGTGGTTCTCAGACCAAGTGCTTGGACTCTGATTTGATTTCCACGGGCTCAATCCATGGCTCGTGGATCTGCCTCGTGAATCTGGTTGGCACTTGGACAGTTTCACACTTAGAAATTCTGGACTGGTTCTAGGCTTAAATTTCATGGAGTTTTAGATCGTGAGCTAAGAATGGTTGTTGAACCAAGACCACCGACTTGAAGCATATGGGGAAAAACGAAAAAGAATTCTTCCAATGTTGGAGAAATTTCTCAGAAGGCATGATAAAAGAAGTCAAAAAGAGGAGCTACTTGAAATTGCTATCCAGAATTTGAATACCAAATTGAATGCTCATATTGAAACATGTACGGTAGTGGATAGTGTTGACACCCAATTTTTTTCCTCCACATTTCTAATTAATTTTGAAATTCTATTATTTTAAATAATTTTGAAATAATTATTTTTATAATATTTTAACAATTTCAAAATAATTTTTATATATATATATTTCATATTATATGAAATTATATAAATTTTACATAAGAAAATATTTTGGAAATTATTTTCAAATAAAAATCATAGTCAAGTTCAAAATGTACTTTATTTTCCTTCAAAAATATTTAAAATCAAGAAATAGTTATATAATTAATTCTTTGATTTTAAATAGGTTAATTATGTATATTTAAAAGATAATTATTCTTAATTGTTCAATATAGAAGCTCTTTTAATTAACTAGGGACTTAATTCATCTTATTTCAATTTCATCCTAATGTCCCTAGTTTAATTGATTTGGCCATAATTTAAATTATTTGGCTATCATTTCAATGAAAATCGGCCATATTTGTAAACAAATTTGATCAAATCCTCAACTTATTTTTTAAGCCCCAACTTCAGCTTATACTTAGCCTAAATTTTAATTCTTAGTCCAACATTTTGCCCCAAAACCTGGCCCACTCTCCTATGTTCAGCTTAAACACACACCCCATACACACACTACTCATATATTTTCCCTCAACCTCACACGGTACCACGGGCGTTAAAAATAACCACACCTTCGCGCCCAGTACAATTCCCAAAACTCCTTCAACTCTTCTTCTTCTTCATTCCTTTCTCAATACTAGCAAAGAAACCCAGAAGCTCCAAGCTGCGTCAAGCAACAACCAAATGACAGTGACAATACCACCAATATGACAGTACTACCTTTACTTTTAAAATTGAAGTGTTGTGTGGCTTTCGTTAAGTAAATACAAGATTGAATAAGAAAGACTAACATTGGGGCTCTCATGTGATCTTTCCTCTTATAAAATTCCCTCTTTATGTAACTAACGATATAAATTTGGTTGTCTTTGCTTCATCCATACTTGAGTTTGAATATCGGATAGTGTTTATTCATGATTGAGATGCTTACTTTGGTGGTCTGCAGTACCATCTTCATTGGTAATGTGTGGTTTGAAAAGAAAAGATGCCTAGTCTAGTTATTAACACCCTATTTTGGCTAATTATCAATGTTACTGCATCTAATAGTGTTTCATCCTTTTAAGAAGCATCTGTCTCTTCCAATCTTAGAATTAGGATTGTTTTTATCATGTAACGTAGCTGAACTCCTAGTCTTAAACTTAATTGTTCTTCATAAGTTTAGTATAGCTAAGTTCCATTTTCCTGAAAGCATGGTTTCACTATGATCTGAATTTAGAGCTAAAAGGCAGATCCGGAACTATATTTTAGACCATGTATCTTCTTCAGAACTATCCAAGTATAGATGTATAAAAATCATTGCGTTGCTGCTAAAATAGATAAATAAATAAATCTTTGAGAATTGAGCTTAGTTCTACAATTGTTCCAACGTAGTTAGGTGATAGTATGATCCTTTAGGGTATTTAGCTTGTTTAAAATGTTGATTGTATCCCAAAATTATTAAAGCTATCCAAACTTGATATTTTTCCTCCCTTTTCTTCTATTTATCTTATCTACTGCATGTAGCTTCGGTCCTTGATTACATTTCTTTGATGTGTAAAATTAGTTACAAAAGAAAGTGTATGTTTGCTACGTGATTAATTTTCAGATCCCTCTCATGGATTCACTCTTGTCTTGAGATTAAGGTTTCAAGTAACCGATTGGTTTTATCTTTAAGAGTAGTTAAATTCAACAATGCCTTCTCATTTGCTCCACTGTTACGTCTTTAAGGAAACAAGTTTCTATTGGTGGCTAATGTAGACGACTCTAGATTTTCGTGTTTGAAAATAGTGAAGGTGGAACATGTTAAGGATTAGTTGCTTTAAGTCTATCTTCGAGAAATTGCTTTGTTGCCTGTGAGTTTGGCTTAGGAATGGAAGCATATGATATTACCATAGGAGAATTTGAATTACTTGTTTGTGTTTTCATGTTTTAGGAATAATCTTTGTTATTTCAGCTACCCCTCATAATAATCCTTATCACTTTTTTTCTTTGCATGTAAACACTCTGTCGATTCCATTCGGACCCATCACCTGCATTTCTTATGGGTCAAGCATCATATCCTTGAGTCAGCCTTCATCCAAGACAAGGAAAGGAAGCTAATATACAGGGTGTACAGACGATATACAGGAGAAGGGGAGCAAGTGTACAACTTTATACACTGATATACTAGGAACATACATTGAGAGAGCAGCCGATACACACGTAAAATGAATCAAAGTCCATAAAATTTAAGGGTCCAAAGATCTGGACATCTTTCAAGTGGGCCGAAACAGGGGCCCAATCTCAGCCTTACTCCATTTTATTTGTTAATTGTTTGTAATTAACGCTAACTTTAACTAATCTAAATAAATCCTCTAATTATTGCCATTTTAATTTTTATCCTTCCTTTTCCCTTACTAGTTTGGATTTCTTGTTTAATTCGTCTTTGTTAAAAATAAAATAAAAATGAACTCATGCGTTAAATTTCATTTGAAACTTGGAAATATTTTCCTTTCTAATAATCCTTCTCTTAAATCAGTTTTCTTAAATATGTTAAGAGAGGATTTTCTTCGTTTGTCAACTCCCTCAAAATTAGCTAAAGTGAAATTTCTTTTTTTTAATGCTTAAAGATTTCTTTTGAGAAGCAATTTTCATTTATTTCGAGTCTCTCTAAAATAACTTCCTTTGTTTTAACTCTAAATATATTTTCATGAATTAATTGAAATGATTCTTTGTTTTCACTTATTTTTTTGCATGCCACTTCCTTGATTTTGGCATAGCAGAAATTACTTTCTTTCAAATGCGTTCTTACTCCATTTATGTGATAAGTAGTTCTATGTAAGCTCAAAGGGATTCCTTGATATTAGAAAATATTTTCAAAGTTGAATTCTCATAAAAGTTAAATTAGTAAATATCTCTTTAATTTTTCTACATGTTTAATATGTACTTTTTAAAAAAGATTTTAGCTTAAAATTGGGATTTTCACCCACTTCATTTGGTAAATTCCTCTTTTCTTTAAAATCATCTTTTATAACTTATTTTCTTCACAACTTAATTTATTCACAAAAGGGAATTAAATTCAAATCTTTTCTTATTCAAATGGATTTTCCTTTAGCCAAAATGAATTGTTTCGCTTTGAATGAAGTAATGTAACTTTCTTTCTTTAAAATCATTTTTGAATAAATCTTCGTATTTTCCTAAATTTAATTATTTGCAAAATTAGCCACTTTTACAAGTTAGTCAAAATTATTCTTTGGTCAATCATTTTTCAAACGGACGTTCTTAAGTGCTTTAAAACCATCTTATAACGTTGCTTGAACCCTTACCCATTTTCTCTAATTTTAATAATTTATTTTTGTTTTTTAGTCTTTGAAATTTCTTTTAAGTTTTCTTAATTTCTTTATAAATATTAAGTGGCGACTCTGTTTATTTTAGAATTATTTTAAAACTTTCTTTTAAGTTTGAAATGATTTTAAGGTGTCAAAACTATATTCTTTTAAATTTAGTTCCTTTTTGGAAAAGGATAAAAACAAAAATGACGACTCTTCTGGGGATTTATTTAGGTTCCAACCAAATTTGAACTTTATTGACTAACTTTGTGTGACTAACTATTTGAAATATTGTAATAGTTAGTATATTTTGATTATTATTTACTTATGTATTTATTTATCGCAAATATATTATCATTGCATTTCATGGCATCTTTCCCCACATGGCATGCAATTTTATTTATCTTTAAGAGATGCTCATGATCACGTGCCCTCTTTTCATAAATAACACTTTCTCAAAAATATAATAGTTTACGGGTACGTTATGTGTCCAATGGCTATCGTATTTTTAATCCAAGTTCTCCGCTTGGGACCCGGTCTATTTTAAAGCAAACCCACTCTAGACACCTAGGGTAGATCAAAACCTAAACCCAACTTTTAGGCATTGACCTAGGATGGCCTAATACCTAAGGGGTATTGAGTACATTAGAAAAGAACACCTTGCGTCTATTGTCCACGAGTCAATATAAGACGTTGATCCCATATTTGTTTAATTGAAGGATGTGATGTTGGATTGTAAGAACCATTGTCACTCAGGGTTGGGAGTTATTTAGGTGGTTTCTCTCATTGTAATCAAGAGAAGATCTTCATCTGAAAGGCTTTCAGAAATTACAAGAAGTTCGAGAATGAAGAACCTTCCATGATGGCCTAGTTTAGGAATGTACCCTCTACATTGGACTGATATTTATTGCACATCTCTTTCCTTATTTTGAGTCCCCATTAAATTTAATTTGTATAAAAACAAATTGGGGCAATGGAAAGTCTTAAAAGTGGCATACATATCCTTCAGTTCGTTAGGCTTACTTTTGGTATAAAAGGTCACATTCATGTTAGGACGCGATGATATATTGATGTGCTATATAATCTACTTTCTTCGTGACTATTTGACTTATATGTTTAAATATATTTATTTTGCTTCAAACTCGATTGGTCCGTTATTCCATTCCCAAGTCTTAGAGCGTCACTAGGCATATAAAATTCAGAGATCCAAGATTTTCTAAAAAAACTTTCCAAAAACCCACTTTCAATTCCGATACTGGAAACCATACATTCTTGAAGTTCTATATTCTAAAGGTTTTTAGAAAAATCATCAGGTCATCGTCGAATTCACGTGGACCACGTCATTCCTACAAGAATCACTTTTATGGAAAAGTACCACCCGTCCTCATCCATTTTGTGGCCAAACGAATACTCACCAAATTCAAAGTTGATTAAAATCCTAGAATCCCTTCATTCCTAAAATTTTTCCAAACATACTTACTCCTAACACTATTCTTTGTCAAAAGGCTGACTTGTTTTGAACATGAAATCAGGAAAAAGTATGGACGTTCATAATATAGTAAATGACTTGGTCAGTAACAAAGAAACAAAAGATCACAAGTTAAAGTCACTTCAAGATAAGGTTGCAATGTTGGAAACCAAGATTGAAAAAATTAAAGACATGATTGGAGACATCAAGAGAAGATAACAGATCTTCAAAAATCATCTAACACAGAACATCACTTCACGAGGTCTTTTCCCCAAACTATGTATAATATCAATCGGTCATCGAGTTGACAAGTCTCTTGGTTGAAGAAAGGATTCACTTGAAGGCATACTTAACAATGGATACTCAACAATGGAATTAGGTGCCCATCGAATTATCCGATAAGAGAAGAGCATAATCAACAATCAAATCATTCCGAGATCACGAGGCAAGTGAACAAAGAAAATTGCATGCTAAAGAGAAAGTCTTTAAACTCTTCTACTTATTTGAAGACAAACAAACTTCAAATAACCAAAGATGGACTTCAACGATCAGATGAGGAGGAGATTGGTTTAGCCCAAGCATAAATCAGAGATGCTATGAAGGATTGAGAATCGATCAGTGTTAAAGCATTTAGTCACCCTTAGAGTTTTACCCCGTTAGTTAAGACACCTTCTGTCATATACGAGAGATTAAGAGCAGCAGGAATCTTACAACTAATATGGGGCAACATCCCTAAAAATTTACCATCGCATATTGACACATCCAAACGGTGTTCTTATCATTCAGGAAAGACAGGTCATACCACCGATTAATGTGGGAACTTAAGTTAAGCTATTCAGAGTTTGTTAGATAATTTTCAAATAATTCAGGTGTTAGGGCCTGAAATTCAGTTCGTATAGTACTGAGACCCGACTATCATTCCACCTATCATTCCACGACTCGTGCTAAGCAAATTCTATCGCAAATTCACTACTATTGCAGAGTCTTATGCAAGCCTATTTAATAGGTTTAATAGTGCTAAGGTAGTACAACCCATTTTCATTAGGTAAGGGCATCCTTATAAAAAGAATGGGTAGAAAAGAAAATTGGATATGACAAAATCATGCGCTTACCATTCAGAAGTTTTTAGACATGATATCAAAGAATGTTACACATTTATGAATAAAATTGAAGATTTGATCGAATCAGGGCAGATCAAGGAGGAGATCCTTACAACTAATCGGGGAGAGAGTTCGAAATTAAGCACCGGGGATGGTCACTAAAAGTTATAGGGTCCAACAGGATGAGTTATGCATAGATTCAAGGTTATTATTTTATATTTCCAGCAATGTTGTCCTTTAATTTTCTATTCTCGATGTAATTATGTGCAACCTAAATCCCATGGAGGGATACTTAGGAAACTCATATAGAGTTTTTCATGGGAGGGTAGAATATATCTAAGAATTTTCCTTGTAAGAGGAACTATGTCAGACCTGATTACCTCCAGAGGGATACGTAGGAATCCAATATAAGGCTCGGTCTCTTTTTTGTAGAATTTTAAGATTCCCCCAAAAATTAGGAGTGAAATTTAGAATACGATTTTATGAGACAAATGTCTTTGACATATCCTAATACTTGGGATGTATTAGTATTCTCAAAATAAAGTAATCATTAGCACAAATGGAGCTTAGCAAAATAGGAGGATCAGATCGGGGTTGATTTTTGGAGTTCAACATGAGTCGGCCTTTTGGAACCAATTGTCCTACTCCTTTTATTTGTTTATTCTCGAACTTTAGTGCTCACTAGACAATAGTACACTCTTTCCCATTCACTCCTTAAATGTCATCCTTACTCAAATTTCGGACCAATCTTGTTTTAAGCAAAACATGTATTATTTGATTATGTCGTTATTTGATTAATCATTATAATCGATGAACTAACGCTTTTGCCTTTTGAGTTGTTCTTTTATTTTTAAAAGGAAGAGACTTATTTGTGTTGGTAAACAAATGAGCCTACTTCAAAAGACCAAATCTAACCACATCATCTGGCTTTATGGCAAAGAAAAAGAGAAAAGGTGAAATGACTGGTACGACATCAGGGAACAAGACAAGGGTGACCGCCATCACTTTGCAAAACTCTGAAGCCTCAGATCAGGGTAACTGCACCAAAAATGATGACTTCACTGCATATTTGGTACAATAGGTTTCTGACCTATAAGAATAATTGCAATTACCAAGGATCTAATTAAATAGCTGGAATAACAAACACATTCCCTAGTACACAAAACCTCTGTCTTCCATCCCGCTGCTAAGCTCATATACTCCTTTTGGATCAAACAATAGGGGGCCATAGCACTGACCTCTTTTTTTTATTGATTCAATACAATAGGGGAAAAGATCGTACAGTTCCCTACCGAGACAAACTCTCAACGGATCCTCCGCACGCTGTAAAAACCATCTCCAGATGTATACTACAAAACCCACAAATCTCATTCCTAGTACACCTATCAAAGACCTAATTACTACAAATCATCCACTTGTGGAACCCTCTCATGTCCCCCCCCCTCCGTGGGTCAATCAAAATAAAATACCTAATACTACCTACTATCAGAATGCCATACTCCCATATCAAGTTCCATTGCCTACAGATCAAAATGACATACCTCCGTACTAAACTCAATTACCAATCTGCCAAAATATCATACCATCAAGTCAAACTCCACTTCTTACTTATCTAAATCATCCTACTCTTAAAAACCATCCCACTAACTTGCACACTATCAACCAAGCTATGCCTTCTCTGATAATCCATACCTCAAAAGATGCTACTCAAGTTCAAACTAAACTTGATCATTATGATAAAATTGAGAAATAATGGAAAGAGAGAGGAAGAACGCGAGCAAAGGATGATCATAATAAAAGAGATGGTCTCCAAGTTGTGAACGATGCTGGTCATCACAGGATTTCATAGGACTGAAGTATGAGGACCTTTGCATACATCCAAATTTAAATCTGCTCGAGGGCTATAAAGTGCCAAAGTTTGATACCTTCAATGGGAATGGAAATCCTATGATTAATCTCCGAGTTTATTATGACAAGCTCATTGGGTTAATCCAAAATGAAGCACTATTAAGGAGATTGCTTTGCCAAAGTTTGAGTGGGGAAGCTATGGAATGGTATACATTTTAAGATTTATGCAAATGGACAACATGGAGATATATAGCCAAAGCTTTTGTGGAAGTATTCCAATTTAACATCGAGGCGGCTCCCGACCGATACTACTTGGAAAAGATAAAGAAGAAACCCATGGAGGTTTTTTGTGAATATGATATCCATTGGAGGAAAATAGCCACAAAATTACAACCACCCATGAGTGAATAAGAGTTGACCTCTACTTTCATCAAGGCTCAAGAACCTGAGTATTCTGATAGGATGATTGCTTTGATGGGAAAAAAATTCTCAGAACTCATCAAAGTAGGGGAAGCTTTGGAGGACGCCTTTAAGTCTGGGAAGATCACTACACTGCATGCTGTTGAGAATAGCCCAAATGGCGCTATGGAAGTGTCAAAAGGAATGAAAGAAGAAATGTTTGTTGTCAAGGCTACCCATATGTACTCGACCTCATGGAGGCAATATCAGGGCCATTATGCCACCCAAAAAACACTATTTTTTTGGGAATTTTAAGAAGCCTCCCAAAGTATTCACACCGTTGATGGAATCTCAAACTCAACTTTATGAAAGTTTGAACATAGCGGGCCTTCTTTATCCTATCAAAGGAAGAGCAACCAATCTTTTGGGAAAATTTTACAGGGCTGACCAAAAATACGCCTATCATTCAGGAGCAGTTGGGCATGATACAGAGGGTTGCAGACCCTTAAGCACAAAATCCAAAACATGATTGACAACCAGCTAATCACAATTGATAAAGCTCCCCCAAATGATAACATATTTTATACTTAAAAGTATGATCAAAACATTGTAAATGAGGTCATTTAAAGATATTCACCACCAGGGGTCAAAAGAAGTGTGCTTTAAAACTGGGAAGAGCCCTACATATAAATTCATCGCTTTCTCTTCTATGTAAATGCACATTATTGATTTTTCCTACTATTATTGCACCTTTCCTTGTAACATGAACTATATTGGACCTAATTTCTGCTTCAACGAGATACGTAGGTGCCACACTGGTTCGGTCATAACCCCCATAAAATTTCCATTTCCCTTTGCAATGAAAATTAGGGCATAGTTTTTGAGGAGGTCTTAAAAAATTCACAAGAAAGAGATTATTCTCAGCAAGCCAAAACTGGAGATCATGCCAAAGAAACTACGCAGGATTTTTTGAGGGACCTCAAAAATTCTACAAAATAATATATATCTCATAAATCAAGCTTGAAGATCACATCGGAGTATGCAGCTGGGGTAGAATTTTGAGGAGGGTCCTCAAGATTCCATGATAAGTGACATCAAAATTCACAAGAGTTCTTTTGTGCACCAGACTGGGCAAAATGTATTAGGAAGTTCCTTGAAAATTCAACCAATATGGCATTTCAAAACTGAACGAGTTTGCAAATCCAAGCATAAGGAGCATCAAGACAAGCAAGGCCAACACAAATCAGTTTCTCAAACTAAGAATTTTTCTTTGAGTGGTGGAACGACCAAGTCAAAAAGCTGACAATGCCAAAACCATCAAAGATGGCAAAGGCTTTTTTCGCACCCACCGTGGCCTCGCCATAATAAATTTGGATAAAAAAAATTCTCATTATATATCTTGGATTATGCATGTTACTTTATTATAATTCGTAATGCTTTCTTTTAATTTTGCAGGTAAAGTGCCAGGTAAACAACTAAGACCATGGGATATGTCCTTCGGACCATCACACAAATCATCGCAAGCAAAATGCCTTAATCCCTGACTTTATGTCCCTTATTTTATTATAGCAACTTCATCACACTACTAACGATTGTATTTGAAATCCTTAGGTACTGTTAGCCAAATCTGATTTCTTGTGATGAGAGTTAGAGATAGGTCCCCAAATTTGAATAATCAAGTCATAGAATCACCAGATGCAAGTTTTAGGTGGGAACTACGTTTGACCTGGTTCCTGCTTCAACGAGATACGTAGGTTCCATAATAACTTGGTCATATTACCCTAGTGAATGGAAACTGAGGCAAAATTTTTGAAAGAGAAATCTCAAAAATTTACAAGGCAAAGATCATTCTCCAGCAAGTTAGAATGCAGATTGTGCCACACAGCAATTGAGATGAATCTCGAATTCTTAATCCCTACAAAGTGTCAAATCTCTTATCAATGAGATGAGATTCATCATAAAACCATTAACTAGGGAAGAAATTTTGAGGGAGACCTCAAAATTTCCACCAAGCTTGGTTTGAGAGTTCAAAAAATAAATACCGAAGAATTCCCCAGCACTAGGAGAACAGATTCTACATCAGAAATCCCCAGCTGCGACAAAATCCGAGGAGAACTAATACCCATCTATGATAGATTTCTCAAAATATCATTTCTAAACTCCCCATCTAGAATGATGAAGCATCTCCAGAGCTCGCCAGCAATGTGTCAGATATATCAAGACCTCGAGTGAAAAACATTTGTTGAGCTAGTGGATGATATGACAAGATTGGCAGAGATTTTTCTAAATCATTCCTTCAAAAGGAGTCAAGTCGACAAAAAATCGAGGATGGAGAACACCCAGAGATGATAAAGCAAGGAGCAAAAGATCAAAGAAGGTCAACACATATCTGTTTTGCCAAAAAATTGACAATTTTTTGTGGATGCAGGTTATCCTAAGAAGTGTCAGAAATAGACAAAAATCCCTTATTGTTTAGCATATTCAAAATAATGCAATGAGACTGGACTCCCAAAAATCGGCAAGAAAGAGCCAAAACGATGGGAAAGAGCCAAAAGAGGCAGATTTTCCTAGAATTGACAAATTTTCTTGAAGGTTCCAGGGACCACTAGATAAGGTATATCGACAAAATCCTCTCCAAATCCCCATTAAATCAAGGATCACGATAAATACATGATGTTTAAAAGTGGCATTTATACTTGTACACAGACACGGGTTCAGCCATTCATATACATTCGGAATAACCTCTTATTTGTCTATCCACCTCAAAAAGAGGATGAAGCTTGCAAACAAAGCTATTTTTATTATCATTATGAACGCTTTCTTTAAAGTTCTTCTTGAAGTTAACTGTGACCACTAGTAAAAGCGACATTGTGTCTACTATTAATTTGCCTTGCGCGCAGGTACATGCAAAAAAATCAACATGATGACATAAAAACTAAAGGTGATGTCTTTTGCAATTGCTATATATGCTATTGCACAATCATCCACACCGTGTAACAAGGACTATGTCGCAAAGACCATACTGCAAGGGTCATGCTACAAGGGCCATCATCAATTACTGTAGGCTTATGTTCATTGTGAAGACTATTTTCTTTTCTATTTGGTTTCGAAGAGGATGACATACAAAGACATCCCCAAGTCACATTTTATGCAAGATCAACCCAAGAGGATTTATATCCAATATCGCATAGAGATGATGGAGTCTCACATTGAGGATACTTGTGCATTCATATTCATTATCATGTAGAGGCGATGGAGCCTCGCATTGAGAGTATTTCTATCCCTTTTTGAATGGAGATGGTGGAGTCTAACATCAAGGATATTCATGCATCTTGAAGATGTATTTATATTTGATGTGTGGTAAAGGCCTTTGCTACCGCAAATATCAAATGATGCTTGTAAGGATAAAGAAAGAATACAGTCTAAAGGATGTCTATAAGTCGCAATCTAAAATTGGATGATTAAATAGATTTTCCCAAACTTGGCAGACCAAGAGTTATCTTTCAGATGCAGCAAATTCTGAAATTGGATAGTGTGCAAGATCACCCAAGAGTTGGCAATTCGAGGGTAATTCATAAGTTGCAACAATATCCAAAATTGGATAAAAGTGCAAGACTACCAAAAATTAACAGTCCAAGGGTTACCTATAAGCAGTGATATATCCATGTTGATATTGTGTAGGACTACCCAAAAGCTAATAATGCAAGGGAAATCTGTAAGTTGTGTTACATCTAAAATCAAATAAAAGTGCAGGATTAGCTAAAAATTGACAATTCATAGAAAATATATAAGCCGCCTCTATCCAAAGACAGATGTTGTGCAAGATTGCCTAAGGTTTGACAATTCAAGTGATATTTATAAGTTGCATCGATACAAAAGATGCGCAAGGCTTACCCAAAATTGCATACAAAGATTATCACGGATAGCTAAGAGGCTATCATATCAGAGACTATTACAAGCAATCACAAAGACTATCATATTCGATGGCTAAGAAGGTCATCATGTTCGAAGAAATAATTACATTCAACCACTACTAAGGAAATCCTATTCAATGGCCAAGAAGGTCATCACATTCAAAGAATTATCATGCTCAATTGCCATAAAGGCAATCATGTTTGACAGCAGCGAGGATTGTTATGTCTGTTATCACAAAGTTGTTACAAATGGCTATGAGGGCCACACTTCGATATTGGGTTGACCCCTCATAAACTGTCTATATATTTGCTTGCCCACTCGAGAGACTATACTTGAAATTGAGTTTGGGTCACCACCCCCCCCCATAAGTGTTCTATATACTTGCTCACCCGATCGAGGGCTATATTAGGTCGACCCCTTATAAGCGGTCTATATATTTGCTTTCCCACTCGAGGGCATATACTGGAAATTGTATTTGGGTCGACCCCCCATAAGCAGTCTATATACTTCCTCACCCGATTGAGGGCTATATTGGGTTGACCCCCTATAAGTGATCTATATATTTGCTTTCCCACTCGAGGGCCTATACTTGAAATTGTGTTTGTGTTGACCCCTGATAAGTGGTCTATATACTTGCTCACCCAATCAAGGTCTATGTTGGGTCGACCCTCTATAAGTGGTCTATATATTTGATTGCCCACTCGAGGGCCTATACTTGAAATGGTGTTTGGGTTGACACCCGATAAGTGGTCTATATATTTTCTCACCAGATCAAGGGCTATGTTTGGTCGTCCACCCCATAAGTAGTCTAGGTATTTGCTTGCCCACTCGAGGGCCTATACTTAAACTGTGTTGGGTCATCCACTTCATAAGTGGAATATTTATGTGGATACATCCACCTCTCTTTGGTAGCTTTATATATTCGCCAATATGATGCTTATTTTTCTAGTTTGGGTCATCCCTCCTAAAAAGTGGTCATTAGGCTAATCGCATGCATGTTTCGCTTTATTTTTGCATTCAGCCTAAATTGCAATCATTAGGCTAACTTTGTCACTATGAGATGCCTATTTTGTAATATTGAGTCATCCAACTCATTATAGTTGGATTAATATCGAGCCATCCACCTCGTTACAGTTGGATTAATATCGAGCCATCCACCTTGTTATAGTTGGGTTAATATCAAGTCATCTACCTCGTTACAGTTTGATTAATATCAAGCAATCCACCTTGTTACAATTGGATTAATATCAAGCTATCCACCTCATTACAGTTAGATTAATATCGAGCAATCTACATCGATACAGTTGGATTATTATTGAATCATCCACCTCATTACTGTCAGATTAATATCGATCCATCCACCTTGTTACAGTTAGATTATTATTGAGCCATCCACCTTGTTACAGTTGGAATATAATCGATCCATCCACCTCATTATAGTTAGATTATTGACACTTTAAAGCCACAATAATGGGAATGAGCAAAGTGTTCAAGTCAAAGCAATAGGAATGTGCAAATGTTAACACTCTTAAGTTGAAATAACGAGAATGTGCAAAGTGTTTAAGTCACAATAGTGGGAATGCGCACCAGGTACATCATTGCCATGTACCAATAATAGGAATATACAAGCAGTCACAAGATCATCATATACTATAATGACCTATTCCATCATTATGAGTAAGCTATTCATGCAAAGAATCAGGTTGGAAAACTTCTGGGTTTGGGAGTTGAAAATTTTTGGGCTAGGCTAGTCTGGAATGGATTCTGAGGGAGGTATGGTCTAGGGTAATCCGGGCAAGGATTGGGTAAAATATCTTAGGTTGGGCTAGTTTTTCTGTTAGCTAAGGCGTTAAGGAGTCAGGAGGATATTTCAAAAGTGAATTCGGGTGAGTAGAACTCCTAATATCAAAGTTGGCATGAAAGGGTTGGTTCAGAATGTCAAAATTTGAAGTGTGTTATAAAATAGGCAATTTTAGGGGATTTCTCGATGTTGTGTTCTGTGTCAACTGCTATAAAGGTTTATACTATGCTATGGTGATGACTGATATAGCGGAGAAATTCTCGCTATAGCAAAAGTCAAGGCAGTCAGCACCGCAATAATAGGTGGGTTCTGCTACGGTAGCACCTCTATAGTGGAGTGGGGATTCCTATAGCAGAGTAAGTCACTGTAAATGCAGAAACTTCCCAACAAATGTTCAGAATTGTTCAAGAATATTTTAGGGAAGGGAAGAGGCAATTTGGGTTACTTTAACTCATTTTTTCACCAAAAACCATCGTGAAGGTAAGGATTTTACTCCCCTACTTTAGTACTTTAATTCTTGGACCTTAGAATCGATAGTTGTGGGATTGGGGGAAGGTTTGCCTTCACCTAAGATTGTAGAATCTAGTGTAATAATGATTCTAAGGTGTAGAAATTCTTGGGTTGTGATTACATTTACTTATTCATGATTAAACCACCATAATTTGCTTAATGTATTCGTAAAAATTATAGTTTTAGGTGAATTAATGGTGGGAAGGTGCAAGGATGGGTGGAATGATCATAGGTTGGCCTGGGGATTAGGATTAAATATAATCCAGGGAATATTAGGCTACTTTGATTGATTATGGTATTGTGTGCAATGATTATTAGACAAACGGCAAGCAAAAGCTTTAGGAAACGGTAAGGCTCCAGTCCAATAGAGATTTTAGGCTATTCGAGGTAGGTGATGGTTGTTGTTTTCCCATTTGCAATATGTGTACATGGTAACTATTGCTTAGTATTGTATGTTCATTACATGGTTTAGGGAATGGAATTATGAATGTCTAAATACTCGATAGTCAATCATGTGAAATAAACTTGTCTTTGTTGCTTGTGGGTTTACAAGTATGATTGTGTTCATTATTGTTGACTTTTGGATTATGTATGTTATTTGGTTATCTTGGGTACCAGGCATGGTATGGGATACAAATTAGTTGGCTTGGGTACCATGTCTAGTACAGTTTCTAAAATGGTTGGCTTAGGTACCACGCCTAGTATGGGTTTGTTTATATTTGTTTGGTTGTGTTCTGTGTTTTGTCTCATGAGTGGATCGGGTTATTTCTTGAATTGTGATTGTTTCATATTGGTCCATGAGTGGTCGAATGGTTTTACTTAATTGTGGGGTTGGTCCTTGTATAGACTGGGATTGCATATTGAACACTGTAGGTATTGTCCTAAGGATCTTTGGTTGGTCCAGGTTACTTGAAAAGGGTTGGTTTATTTGTAATCATTTTTGTTTATGGTAGTGGTTGGCATGTTTCATGTAGTTGGTAAGTTAGGTGGAGAACTATGAGTCTAGGTTATAATTGTGTACTGGTTATACATGTTTTGTCCTGCCTTTATCAGCTTTAGTTTAATGTTCATATGTTGTTTATTAGAGTTGGCCGATGATCCTACCAGTACACTGTTGTTTGTGTATTGATACTACACTTGCTTTCCTTTTGTGAGTACATGACATATTCTGGCGGCTGCTACGCAACCTCAGTTGTAGTCTTGACGTTTCCAGAATCTAAGGGTGAGCTACTTCTTTCGGGATAGCATGGTTTCATCTAGTTTGCTTCTAGTCCATAGTTTCGGACTTAGACTTCTTATTCTTGGGGTTGCATCCCCGCACTCAAGACATTAGTAGATGTTTTGGTACACGACTTTTAGATTCTAGGGTGTTTTCTGGAGGATCTTTATTATTAGCATTTTTACCTATGAATGCTAGTTTAATTTAATGCATCTGGTTTTGAGCTGTCAATTTGCTAAGTATTAGTTGATTTATTAGTTCTCTCATCCGAGGTTTTTTGGTGGGTGCCATTCGTGGCAGTTTAGGTCATGACAAAGATGGTATTAGAGCCCTAGGTTTATTGATCTTGTCGTACCAAAATGGGTCTAGTAGAGTCTTACAGAATGGTATGAAGACGTTTGTACTTTTCTTCGAGAGGCTATAGGACTTTAGAAAACTCTCTCTTATTTCTTCCTTCGTGCTATAACTCGATTCCAATTGGTATCTTGTGATCCAAATTGGAATCTGACTCCCTTCACTCTTTTGTCCGCAGATGGTTGACACCAGGGTAATAGAGCAAGGGTAGCGGTTCCAGTTGTGAGGCTGGCAGCCAGAGGGAGAGGAAGGGGCATAGGTAGGGGAAGGGGCAGAGAAAGAGCAACACCCGCCAGGGGTGGAGCTCAGGCAACGGCTGAATTAAGAGCGGCAACCCCTTCCCCACCCCAAGATCCTGTTGAGAAGGAAGTTGAGATTGTGCTTGAGAAGGGTGCGTAGCAGGAGGGGGCTGCACCGATTAAAGGTACAGGTCTTCCCCCTATATCGCTTGAGGTATTTTAGCAGGTGTGGGCTTTTCTGAGTGGGCTGGAAGGTACCAGAGCTGCCCCTACTGGGATAGAAGATCAGGTTCTGGGTGCTCATCCAGCTATTACAGTGTCCCCAGGATAGATGCGGCATCGAGTACTGATGCTTTCTTCCATATGAAGCTAGGACGTGTTTTGACTGCAATCGAGAACGTGTTGCGGACCACGTTCTTGAAATTGAAACCTCTGACATTTCATGGTATAGAGAAAGAGGATGCCTTTGAATTTATTTTGTACTACTATGAGAGGTTGCATAAGTTGGGCATTGTGCAACAACATGGGGTAGAATTCATCAGTTTTCAATGGAAGGGTCATGCCAAGCAGTGGTGGAGGGCACATTAGAGTGTCGACCATCAGCTTTGCCTTCGATAACTTAGGCTCAATTCCATGCCCTATTTTTGAAGAAATATGTGCCTCGCACTCTGAGGGATCGTAAGAAGGATGAGTTTCTGGCCTTTGAGCAGGGTAATATGTCTGTTTCAGCCTATGAGGCTAAGTTTCATGCCTTGTCACATTATGGTACTCAACTTTTGGGTACTTAGGAGGAGATAATTAGTTTGTATGTTAAGGGTTTTAATACTAAGTTGCAGGTATTGTATGTTCACATGACCTGGGCAGGGAAGAGTTTTAATGAGGTGACCGACTATGTAAAAAAATTGGAGGGGGTCAGACAGGTTGGGAAAGCTAAGGTGTTAGCTAAGAAGTCCCAAAATAAAGGTAATTTCAATGGTTCTTACTCCAGGAGTCACAGTCAGCAGGTTTATTCTATTTATCCTATTCAATCAGCTCTGCCAACTTCTGCAGGTGGTCATTCAGGAGCCAGTCAGCAGTTTTCAGCTCCTAGAGGCCAGAGGGCTTCTTACACTTCCACTAGAAGGCCTTCTCTAGACCGTGGATGTTTCCATTGTGGTGATCCGGGTCTCTTCAAGAGGGAATGCTCTGACAAGCAGACAGGGAATCAGACTCAGCAGTAGACTAAGGTTGTGGTTCTGGCAGGTGGAGGTGTCAATGGCATGGGTTGTCTACAGGGTGGATGAGGTAATTTTCAGGGAGGCCATTGGAATAGAGGGAATGCTGGCGCAGGTAGTGGAGTAATGCAGCCAGCCAGAGAGGTTGCTTCGATTGATGATAGGTCCCATTGTTATGCATTCCCAGGAAAATTTGAGGTCGAGGCATTAGATGCTGTGATAATAGGTACAATTCTAGTCTGTGATCGGATGGCTTCTGTATTATTTGATCTAGGTTCCACATATTCATATGTATCTGTAAAATTTTCTTTGGGTCTGGATTTGGTTTTTGATGTCCTAGATCCCCCTATTCATGTTTCTACCCTAGTCGGGGTGTCTGTGGTGGTAACCCATGTATATCGTACTTGTTCTGTGGTGTTTGTGGGGTTGCAGACTTAGGTATATTTGGTTATTATGGATATGATGGATTTTAATGTTATCTTGGGTATGACCTAGTTGTCTCCACATCATGTTGTGTTAAAGTGTTATGCTAAGACAGTAACTCTATAAATTCTGGGTAAGGATAGACTAGAGTGGGAAGGTGTGTACAGACCTAAGCTGACTATGATTATATCCTTTTTTCGGGCCAGGAAGTTAGTATGGAAAGGTTGTTTGGACTTTTTGGCTCATTTTTAGGATGTTAGTATGGAGTCCCCTTTGATTGAGTCAGTTTCAGTGGTTTTTGAGTTTCAGGAGGTATTTTTGGTAGATTTACCTGGAATGCCTCCAGATAGGGATATCAATTGCTGCATATATTTGGAGCCTTATTGTATGGCTCCAGTAGAGTTGAGGGAACTTAAGACTCAGTTTCAGGAACTTTTAGATAAGGGATTTATTAGTCCCAGTGTTTCACCTTGGGGTGCTCAGGTATTGTTTGTGAAGAAGAAGGATGGTAATATGAGGAGGTGTATAGACCATAGGCAACTGAATAAGGTCACCATCCGAAATAAGTATCCCTTACCCCACATAGATGACCTTTTGATCAGTTATAGGGTGCTTCCATATTTTTGAAGACTAACTTGAGATCATGGTACCATCAACTAAAAATTAGGCCAGAGGATATACTCAAGATGACATTCTGGACTCGTATGGGCACTATGAGTTCATGGCAATGTCATTTGGGTTGACCAATGCACCGGCGGCTTTCATAAGTTTGATGAATGGTGTCTTCAAATCATTTTTGGATTCATTCGTAATTGTGTTTATAGATGATATTTTGATTTACTCCAAGAGTAAGGAGGAGCATGTAGAGCATCTTCGCATTGTTCTAGGAATATTGAGGCACCAGAAATTGTATGCCAAGTTTTTGAAGTGTGAATTTTAGTTGTCTTTAGTTTCCTTCTTAGGGCACGTGGTTTCAGAAATAGGGGTGATGGTGGATCCCTAAAATATTGAGGCAGTTAAGAGTTGGGTCCGGCCTAGCTCTGTGACTGAGGTTAGGAGTTTTGTGGGGCTTGCTGGCTACTATCGCAGGTTTGTCAAGAACTTTTCTTCCACTGCTAGTCACTTGAAAAGGTTGACTCAGAAGGAGGTACCTTTTGTTTGGTCTGACAAGTGTGAGGAGAGCTTCCAAAAGCTCAAGACACTTCTGACTATAGCTTTCATCCTATCGTTATCGGTTCAAAGGAAGGATTTCATTATGTTTTGTGATGCTTCATATTCGGGTTTGGGTGTTGTGTTGATGCAGGACAGAAATGTTATAGAATATGCTTCAAGGCAATTGAAGCCCCATGAAAAGAACTACCCAACCCATGACTTGGAGTTGGCAGCGGTGGTTTTGGCACTCAAGATCTCGAGACACTAACTTTATGGTGTCAAGTGTGAAGTGTTCACAGACCATCGTAGCCTGCAACATGTGTTTACACAGAAAGATTTGAATCTGAGACAGAGGAGGTGTATGGAACTATTGAAGGATTATAATATGACCATCCAATATCATTCGGGTAAGGCTAATGTGGTGACAGACGCATGGAGCCAGAAAGTGGTTAGTATAGGCTGATTGACTTGTTTGGGGGTATCCAAATGACCCTTGGCTAGGGATTTTCGGGATCTAGAATCCAAGGTCATGCAGTTGGGCATTTCAGAACAGGGTGGGGTATTGGATAGTATTAAGGTTAAACCATATTTTCGGAGGAAATCAAAGCCAAACAGTTTTAAGATGCACAGTTGAACAAGCTTCGGAACAAGGTGGTGTTCGGGGAGGCCCTGGACACCATATTGGATGCTGGTGGGGTATTGTTCTTTAGAGGGAAGATTTGTGTTCCTTGTGTTGATGACTTGATACAGAATGTGTTGTTAGAATCTCATGGTTCACGGTATTTAATTAATCCAGTCGTAACCAAAATGTACCAGGACTTGAGGCATTTTATTAGTGTCCTGGGATGAAGAGGGACATAGCTGATTTTGTGTCTAGGTGTCAAAATTGTCAACAGGTTAAGTATAAGCACCAAAGGCATGCAGGATTGCTTCATAGGATGCCCATTCCTGAGTTGAAGTAGGAAAGTATAGCCATGGATTTTGTGGTGGGTCTTCCTAAGACCTTGGGAAAGTATGACTCTATTTGGGTCATCGTGGACAGGATGACCAAGTTAGCTCATTTTATTTCGGTCAGGGTGGAATATAATTCCCAGGAGTTGGCCAAGATTTATGTTAAGGAAATTGTGAGATTGCATGGGGTGCCACTCTCCATCATTTCAGATAGAGGTACGCAGTCTACTTCCATGTTCTCGGGCAAGTTTCACGAAGAGTTAGGCACGTAATTCACCTTCAGCACAGCTTTCCATCCTCAGACAGACGGTCAGTCGGAAAGGACGATTCAGGTACTGGACGATATACTGAGAGCATGTGTAATTGATTTTGGGGGCCATTAGGACCAGTTCTTACCATTGTGTGAGTTCTCATACAACAACAGCTATCACTACAGTGTCGACATGACACCATTCAAAACACTTTATAGGAGGGGATTTAGATCACCCATAGGGTGGTTTGAGGCCGTCGATGTGAAACCTTTGGGCATTGATTTGGTGAAAGAAGCTCAGGAAAAAGTGAGGGGTATTCAAACAAAGTTACTAGCATCCCAAAACAGGCAGAAAGAGTATCCAGACCGCAAGGTAAGAGACATGGCTTTTCAAGTTGGTGAACAAGTTTTGTTGAAAGTGTCACCAATGAAAGGGATAATGCGATTTGGCAAGAAAGGCAAACCCCATAACTTGGAGTTGGCAGCGGTGGTTTTGGCACTCAAGATCTCGAGACACTAACTTTATGGTGTCAAGTGTGAAGTGTTCAGAGACCATCGTAGCCTGCAACATGTGTTTACACAGAAAGATTTGAATCTGAGACAGAGGAGGTGTATGGAACTATTGAAGGATTATAATATGACCATCCAATATCATTCGGGTAGGGCTAATGTGGTGACAGACGCATGGAGCCAGAAAGTGGTTAGCATAGGCAGATTGACTTGTTTGGGGGTATCCAAATGACCCTTGGCTAGGGAGTTTCGGGCTCTAGAATCCAAGTTCATGCAGTTGGGCATTTTAGAACAGGGTGGGGTATTGGCTAGTATTAAGGTTAAACCATATTTTTGGAGGAAATCAAAGCCAAACAGTTTCAAGATGCACAGTTGAACAAGCTTCGGAACAAGGTGGTGTTCGGGGAGGCCCTGGACACCACATTAGATGTTGGTGGGGTATTGTTCTTTAGAGGGCGGATTTGTGCTCCTTGTGTTGATGACTTGATACTAAATGTGTTGTTAGAAGCTCATTGTTCAAGGTATTTAATTCATCCGGTCGTAACCAAAATGTACCGGGACTTGAGGAATTTTATTAGTGTCCTGGGATGAAGAGGGACATAGCTGATTTTGTGTCTAAGTGTCAAAATTGTCAACAGGTTAAGTATAAGCACCAAAGGCCTGCAGGATTGCTTCATAGGATGCCCATTCCCGAGTTGAAGTAGTAAAGGATAGCCATGGACTTTGTGCTGGGTCTTCCTAAGACCTTGGGAAAGTATGACTCTATTTGGATCATCGTGGACATGCTGGCCAAGTTAGCTCATTTCATTCCGGTCAGGGTGGAATATAATTCCCAGGAGTTGGCCAAGATTTATGTTAAGGAAATTGTGAGATTGCATGGGGTGCCACTCTCCATCATTTCAGACAGAGGTACGCATTCTACTTCCAAGTTCTGGGGAAAGTTGCACGAAGAGTTAGGCACCCAATTCACCTTCAGCACAACTTTCCATCCTCAGACATACGGTCAGTCAGAGAATATGATTCAGGTACATGACGATATACTCAGAGCATGTGTAATTGATTTTGGGGGCCATTAGGACCAGTTCTTACCATTGTATGAGTTCTCATACAACAACAGTTATCACTACAGTGTCGACATGACACCATTCAAAACACTTTATAGGAGGGGATTTAGATCACCCATAGGGTGGTTTGAGGCCGTCGATGTGAAACCTTTGGGCATTGATTTTGTGAAGGAAGCTCAGGAAAAAGTGATGGGTATTTAAACCAAGTTACTAGCATCCCAAAACAGGCAGAAGGAGAATGCAGACCACAAGGTAAGAGACATGGATTTTCAAGTTGGTGAACAAGTTTTGTTGAAAGTGTCACCAATGAAAGGGATAATGCGATTTGGCAAGAAAGGCAAACCCCATAACTTGGAGTTGGCAGCGGTGGTTTTGGCACTCAAGATCTCGAGACACTAACTTTATGGTGTCAAGTGTGAAGTGTTCAGAGACCATCGTAGCCACCAACATGTGTTTACACATAAAGATTTGAATCTGAGATAGAGGAGGTGGATGGAACTATTGAAGGATTATAATGTGACCATCCAATATCATTCGAGTAAGTCTAATGTGGTGGCAGACGCATGGAGCCAGAAAGTGTTTAGCATAGGCAGATTGACTTCTTTGGGGGTATCCAAATGACCCTTGGCTAGGGAGTTTCGGGCTCTAGAATCCAAGTTCATGCAGTTGGGCATTTCAGAACAGGGTGGGGTATTGGCCAGTATTAAGGTTAAACCATATTTTCGGAGGAAATAAAAGTCAAACACTTTCAAGATGCACAGTTGAACAAGCTTCGGAACAAGGTGGTGTTCGGGGAGGCCCTGGACACCACATTGGATGCTGGTGGAGTATTGTTCTTTAGAGGGCAAATTTGTGTTCCTTGTGTTAATGACTTGATACAGAAGGTGTTGTTAGAATCTCATTGTTCACGGTATTTAATTAATCCGGTCGTAACCAAAATGTACCGGGACTTGAGGAATTTTATTAGTGTCCTGGGATGAAGAGGGATATAGCTGATTTTGTGTCTAAGTGTCAAAATTGTCAACAGGTTAAGTATAAGCACCAAAGGCCTACAGGATTGCTTTATAGGATGCCCATTACCGAGTTGAAGTAGGAAAGGATAGCCATGGATTTTGTGGTGGGTCTTCCTAAGACCTTGGGAAAGTATGACTCTATTTGGATCATCGTGGACAGGGTGACCAAGTTAGCTCATTTCATTCCGGTCATGGTGGAATATAATTCCCAGGAGTTTTCCAAGATTTATGTTAAGGAAATTGTGAGATTGCATGGGGTGCCACTCTCCATCATTTCAGATAGAGGTACGCAGTCTACTTCCAAGTTCTGGGGTAAGTTGCACGAAGAGTTAGGCACCCAATTCACCTTTAGCACAGCTTTCCATTCTCAGACAGACGGTTAGTCGGAGAGGATGATTCAGGTACTGGACGATATACTGAGAGCATGTGTAATTGATTTTCGGGGCCATTAGGACTAGTTCTTACCATTGTGTGAGTTCTCTTACAACAACAGCTATCACTACAGTGTCGACATGACACCATTCAAAACACTTTATGGGAGGGGATGTAGATCACCCATAGGGTGGGATGAAGCCGTCGATGTGAAACCTTTGGGCATTGATTTGGTGAAGGAAGCTCAGGAAAAAGTGAGGGGTATTCAAACCAAGTTACTAGCAGCCCAAAACAGGCATAATGAGTATGCAGACCGCAAGGTAAGAGACATGGCTTTTCAAGTTGGTGAACAAGTTTTGTTGAAAGTGTCACCAATGAAAGGGATAATGCGATTTGGCAAGAAAGGCAATCTTAACCCTCGGTATATCGGTCTATTTGAGGTTCTCAAGATTGTAGGGCTAGTAACTTACAGGTTAGTACTACCACCCAGTTTTTCTGGAGTCCATCCAGTCTTCCATGTATCCATGCTGAAGCGATACCATGGGCATAGGGAGTACATTATTAAGTTGGATTCGATCTTGCTAGATAAGGACCTTCAGTACAAAGAGGAGACGGTTGTTATTCTTGATTGGGATATCTGAAAGTTTAGGACAAAGGAAATTAGATCAGTAAAAATTCAATGGAATCATCATCTGATTGAGGAAGCCACTTGAGAAACCGAGAAGGACATGCGGGACAAGTACCATCACAGCTTGTGCGTGTCTCATGGGCACTGTATCTCAGGGCATAATCTCCATCTTTTTCGATCACTTCACACTTCACTCCTTTTAAGCTCTTTTTGTTTCCATTTCCTTGTTTTCCATCATTGATCATAAGTACCAGAATAGACATCAATAAAGGCCATAAAAACCTCTAAATCTATTCAAAACATAGCAATAATTCATGGATAAAGGCTCAATAAGTTGGTAAATTACCGACTTATCAAACCCCCAAACTTGAATTATTGCTTGTCCTCAAGAAAGATACTCACAAGGAAAGGAATGAATTATATTCTAAATTCTATCAAGGCACAAAGGACTAATCTATAATAAAAATTAAGAAAAAGACTCAAACAAATGACTCAACTACAATGCTCATCTCAATTTGAACCACCACAATATCAAGACAATTGGTCATTTCAAAACTTTTTCCAAAAGGACTTCAGTTCTCATTCAAAATCAAAGGAATTTTGTCATTCAAAACAAGACATTTAAGATTCTCAAGTCATTAACATGGACTATCAAGGTGTTGCCTCGAGATTCGCCACACAACTTGTCTTATTCATTCCTCTCAATTGAAATAGAGACTTTATGTTTCAATTCGAGCGCATGATGCCACTCACCACAAGATAGAATATCATTCATAATCATGCAATTCACAAAACCACGGGATTATAGGAGAACCAAGAAGACTCTCACTCTCTCAAGGAAGTTCAAGTGCACACACTTCGAACCATAGGCTTGCCCTTCATGTAAATTACCACTAATGTAGGGTAGCCACGCTCAGAATCACCAAGGACTTGTGGGTTATGATGTTGGCTAGGGATAAGGTGAGGATCTCATTTGGTTCAAGTGACTACACCTCCCTAACGCTCTTTGTTATCATTTCGAACACCGCTCACATTTTCAAATTTCAACTTCACCTTATTTCTCCCTCACACAACCCAATCTTCTCCCTTCCGATCATGATCCTTAAAACTCCTTATATCACCCTTTTTTTGTAGAACCTATTCTTGCTTTTTATTTTTTATTCTTTTTGCTCATTGGATTGAACTTTTGGAGAAATTTTCAATTCAAACCTAAGGTGCTACCTTGCACTTGAAGTTCATTCCTTTTCTTCTCCTCATTTGATCACATACACCCCCAAACTTAGGCATTTGTGTATGTTGTCTTTTCATTTCCAACCCCCCCCCAAACTTAGGCTTTTAGCCCGCATTTAACTTTCAAGAAATACGGGAGGACGGGTGCCATGATAGAGATTCCAAAAAGGTCAAGGTGTTAACCAGGTTCCAAAGAACGATTACAAGCTCAAAGGGGTTCACTAGGATTGATTTCACGGGAAGTCATTTGGGTGAAGTGGCTATCAAAAAGGGCCTAAGGTCATCTTCCAATCTCGGTCACACCTAGAATTTTTCCTTGAATCACATTCGAGGAAAGTTCTAGATGACACACATGCACGAGAATCAAGGTAAAGCCTCACCACACAAGTCATCATGCCACAAGACTTCTTTCATTAGTTTCAAAATCAATTGGGACAAATGACTTTGGACAAGCTATTTCGAGTTCATTACACACTCATTTGTGAGTCAATCAAGCCAAAGTGACAGTGTTCAAGTCATGACAAGAGAATGCTTTTCTTCAAAAATTCATTTCCCATCTTTCTTTTATTTTCAAAAACAATTTGCCAAGAGAAATTTTTTGGTGGGCCCATTATGAGACAAGCAACTACTAAGTCAATTTTAAACTAAAACTTGCCATTTTTCCTTAAGAAAGTTGCCTCTCAATCTATCATAGGGAAACACCAACCCAGTTCGACACAAAAACAAAAGAAAAAGAAAGATAAAGAAAACTTTTGCTCCTTTGGAAAGAATCGTGGTATTAAGAAAACCCTTAGAGTTTATTGCTAAACTACTATTAACAGGGCGATATCCAAATTGTGCGCTCTTGATTAACTTAAAAACAAGCACTGGCGTGGGCCTTTAGTGCATTTGCAAAGCACGGGTAGTAAAACAATGGGACGTGTAAGACCAACCCGATGATACAATCACAATAACAAAAATCAAGCTCGACAAGGGCACAATTAAGCTCAAAACTAACTAATCACAAGAAAAAAGAAACGGCAAGGGCAATGTCATCACAATAAGCTTCACCAACAATGTAAATAGTTACATGATCGCCCAAACTTAAAGTAAGCATATCCTCGATGCACAAAAAGTTATACAAATAAGAATGAGTGCTAAAAACTCCTTGAATAGGCTAATGATGATAGCGGCGCCTCCTTGAGTAGAACCAATGTGGTGGTCTAGAAGGTCGAGGTGTCAATGGTGGTATGTAGGCATGTGCTGGCTTTATCTGAAACCCTTCCACCAATGGAATTGATGGGTCCCAATGGACTTCAATGAGCCTCGATGGTTCCATAACCCACTTGTCCGAGCAAGTCATCAACTTGTGGTATGAGAACCTCGGCTGAAGTCCCCATTCTCTCACAAATGTCATGGAAGGTTCCTGGTGATCTTGGATGACTGACTCTGAAATTTGGAGGGAAATCTCGACCGGTGCCACGTCCTCTATTTCCTAAGATATTTTCTCTTCATCAATTAGGTCCCAACTTGTGCACCAATCATCAGGAGGGCTAGCACACCTCGGAGGGGAAATTGAACTTGGGCACGGTAGATTAAGATCCTAGTTTGGCTCAACATGCGGGACCACTTGATTGAGTTCCTCAAGCTCCACTTCCATGGTATCCACTCCAGCACATAGATTTCTCACTCTAGACTCTACCGGTTTTAAGGCTGACTTGATGGCAGATTGAATTAAGGTCCATGTCCTTGGCCAACTTTTGTAGGAGCTCCTTATTCTTGTTAGTAAGTTGAAAAAGTTTTGGCAAGTTACCTGAAGAGGAGGTGGCATGTGATGCCATATGTATTGTGCTTGATGCTCCTTGAGACGGAGGTGAATTCCCTGCTTGATCATGAATAATGTGCTCAACTTGGGCCCTGCTTATGGTTGCACGAGGTATTTGAGCAAGGAGCTTTTTATTGACATGTGGGACATCCTTATCCCTCTTTGTGTCTAAACAAACCATGCCCGTAGATTGGGTAAACTTTTCTAATGAATGAAACAAAGGGCATTCATCTTGGATACACAACAAACTGATGAGGACTGGGAAGTCCATGGAGGTGGAGTCGTGATTAGCTTTTCTCTTGAGATGTTCCGCTATGATTTCTCCCTCATTCATGGGGAGGCTATCCATGATGTAGGCAATGAGAATGGCCAACTCAATAGTTACTTTAGTGGTGTGACTAGTTTGGATAAGTCTTGTACTCACAAAGTCTAGCCACATGCGAGCTTTGAACTTAAGATCCGAGCGATAGATTTTTCCCCTTTGAGATTGCCCAAAAAGGGTTCCCTTCGGCTATAATACTAGCAACCCACTCGTATTGATCTTCCTTTGTAGCCACACGTTCAAAGTACATTGACTCTGGAATAGGTTCATCATCCCAAATGGCAAAATAGATGGTTGCAGGGGTGATGTCCACCTCCTTACCTCAGACCAACACCGACTTGAGGCACGGTAACTTGCTTAGCAGACCCTTGTATTTTAGCATATCAAGTCGGGCCCGGTATGAAGCATAGAATTCTCGTAACAACTCAAGAAAATAGGGACCCGGAGTCTTGGCAAAATGCTCCCAAGCTCTTGTGCAGAACTATTTTGGCATGTTTGGGAATTCTTCTTGAAAATCTTCCACATCGATTCCCTTCTCTTCGAAGAATGGTTGCTTTTCCCAAAATTTGAGGTAGTAGGCTTCCATCCCCTTGAGACCAAATCGGAGTTGTGATTCATTAGGTTGTTCCTCTTGCATAGGAACATCTGCACTGGAGGTGTGTTTTGTGGCACGCCTCTTTTGATGGAGCCTGTTGGAAGACATACTCCTGCAAATGGGGGTTAGTAGAAGGCACTACGCATCCATATACGAGCTAAAAGAAGTTATCAAACTATAAAGGATGGGATGCGAGAGAATAGAATATAAAGCAGGTGACTGTTTGCTCATGTGGACCTCGTACAGACCGCACCAGGCAAAGTGTGCATCGCACGTGGGCATCGCTTGAGTTAACAGAACCTTCAGGGATTTTTCCATCGAGGTGCAAAGCTAGTGTGGTCTGCACTAACCAAAGTGTGCGTCACACCATGCTTCACCCCTCAAAGCAGTGACTGGCTTTCTTTTTGAATAAGGAAATGCCTTGTGTGTTCCGCACATCAAGATCTACGCATCACATGCGAAACACACAAGGGTACAAATGGAATTTTAGGTTCCTTGTGTTCTTGTGGATCATGCATGTGATTCATAGAGAAAAATTTGCTTGAGCATTTGGCACCACACGACAAACCAATAATATTAAACAAAGGGACAAGGGATATCATGACCATAAACTTCTGGGTACTCTGACTTTCCTAGATTTCCATTAACACAGACAACAACCAAGAAAGGAACTTAACGACTTCCCATATGATGGACGTTACCCCATCTATCATCGAGAACATCAAGCCCTCACTTGCAACAATGGGTACCAAAAAGTTTAGCAACAATTAACCCCTCCCCGCATAAGATCATACACCCAAACATAGTCTTCAACATTAATCATGGGTATACAATCAGCAAAATTCAGCCTCAACAACCAATTTTTATCAAAACATCATGAAAAATGAAGATTTTCCCTTAAGAACGGTGTCACTCAATCTATCATTGGGTCAAACCATTCATCAATTACAAGTGGGTTACTCAGACTTCACCCAAACTCAGATTTCAAAGCTAAAAATCACTTCAAATCAACATCCATTAACAAAATTCAAGTTCTACTAAGTTGACAATAAGAAAAATTATCAATACAATTCATAATTGGGGGCCCAAAATTTTTGGATCTCACCCAAAATTAACATGGCAATTCTATTAAGCATGCTTCACAATATGAGTTTCCAACCTTCATAAAAACAAGTATTTACATCGGGGAACTTATCACAAGTGAAGATTAGGTAGAGAGAAGTGAAAATTGAAGTTTTTTAGAGTGAAACAATAGTGACCTAATTGATTTGCCCAGAGAGACGACAGTGGTGGCGCGGAGGAGCGATGGTGCTTATTGTGGGAGAGAAGAAGATTTTGTGGGAAGTATGAAGATTTGTGAAAGGTTTTGGAAGAGAATTTTGAGGGTTGGGGAGAAAATATGGTAAAGGTGGTGAAAGAGGCAGAATATAAAGAGAAAAGTAGAAGAAAAGTTGAGTCGGGTCATCTCTAGGTTAGGTCGGTCAATGGGTTAGGTCAATAAAAATTCAAATTTACCTTTGGTGCGCCGACGTGCGATTCGCACCAGCTTTGGTGTGGACCGCATGTCATTTCACACAACACCTTTTTCTCCCCTAGGTTTTCCCAAGCTTCTATTTTGCCATGCAACAGAGGTGCGACGCATATTTGGGCTCGTGCGGTCCGCACAGTCTGGCGCACATTGCCTCTAATATTTCCATTTTCCCCCATGCCTTCTGTTTTGTTGTGTGGTGAGCCGTGCGACACGCACAATGGATCATGCGGTCCGCACGGTCCACCACACAACCTTTTTTTGTCCTTTTTTCACTTGTCTATTTTTCTACTCCATGCATTCCCTAAGAACACACCAAAAACAATAAAGGGTGAAGAAAATTAAATCAGAAACACTTGGGTTGCCTCCCAAGAAACGCTTGATTTTATGTTGTGGCTTAACGATAGTACCTCAACCTCAGTCATTGTTGGAAAGCATGAATCCGACTGGCATGGACCCATCCCAAGAAGGGGAATTGCTCCATCAACAATTTAGAGACATCATCATGTTTCTCAAGCATGGGCATTTTTCCAACTTCAAACTCCTCATGGGCATCACCAAACTTGCCCTCCGATTCTATCACCAATATCACTCTCAATTCATCAGAAGGCCTTGTCGGTTGGCATACATTGAAAGTCACTACCTTATCCCCCACTCAAAATTTGAGTTCTCTTAGTTCGACATCAACAAGGTCCCTCCCTATGGCCAATAGTGGTTGCTCCAAAATAATGGGCACCTCTATATCCACCTCACAATCTAAAATTACGAAATCTGCTAGAAGAATCAGTTTGTCCGCCTTTACCAACACATCAAACAAGATCCCTACAGGGCGCTTAATAGACCTAGCATCCATGAGTAACTGTATAGAAGTAGACTTGGGCGTACCCAATCCTAGCTTCTTGAAAATTATTAGGGGCATAAGTTGATGCTTTCCCCCAAGTCGCATAAGGCCTTTCAGAATACAAACATTCCAATCATGCATGGTATAGTGAATGCACCTGGATCTTCTCTCTTCATAGCCACATTACTAGTCATCACAGCGCTACAACTGTGTGAGATCTCAATTGGGCCCACGTCAACCACCTTCTTCTTTTTGAGTAACTCCTTCATAAATTTAGAGTACCCTGGCATTTGCATTAGTGCTTCTACTAACGGAATGTTTATTGACAGTTTTCTAAACATGTCAACAAACTTGCTAAATTTTTGTTCTTCCTTCTTCTTATTTAGCCTATGAGGGTACGGAGGAAGTCCCTTGGGAGTTGTGGTAAGTATATTTTGCACAAGAGGGGGGTCTTCCTCGACATCAATGGTCACTTGGGGAGAGGGTTCAACCTCTTTCTTCTCATCATCACTTTCAATATTTTCCGAGGCATTCGGTGCACCAAGTTCTTCCCCTACCTCCAGGGTTTCAACAATATTTTCATGAGACCTCTCTTTATCTTTGTCACTTGGCTTCTTAACCACTTCAAAAATTGGCTCTTTTGGGTTCACAACTGACTTCATAACAGGTTCTCTTATTTCACCGATTGTTCATCCACTCCTAGTAACAATAGCCATGATATGTCTATCACTTTTATGATTGGTAGTGGCATTACTAAGAAATGATGCCTTCATCCCCGGGCTCATTTGAATAGAAAGATGATCCATTTGGGCCTCAAGTTGCTTGATTGAGGTCGAATGAGAGCTTACGATTTTATAAAGTGTTGAGACATCGCCTTTAAGCTCATTTACCCCAGCATGTGTTGTTTCCACTTTTTTTAGCACCAAGGACAACATGTCCTCTACCTTAGAATGACCAGGGTTGCTTGTGGTTGGTTGGTGGAGGGAGTTTGTTTTCTTTAGGGGCATATAAAGGCTTTGATGATTATATTGATCACCATACTTGTCCCGATCATATTTTATCCAACCTTGATTCTCTTTCCTTGGGTGATAGTACCCGGGATGAGAACCCGCCGACACAAAGCACAGTTTTCCATCTACAACTGTCATCATCTAATCATTGCTAGCTTTTATTTCTAGCGTATTCACAACATTTATGACCTTAGCACCCATCACATGTTTTGCCAAGAGATCAATTTAGGTCATCATTATTTTAGCCATGGTCTCATCTTGAATTTCCCCCTTTTTTCTAATTTCATTTGCCAAGATGGATGACGTTGCTCCCGAGATTGGCACATCTGCTTCTCTTGTTTACCAATCTTGGTTGGTTTTTTTCATTCGCTCAAAGAAAGTCGAGGCAATGGGAAATTGCAATTCCATGAATGTTCCACCTCCAAGGTTGTTAGCCATCAACTTATTCATAGAATTCAATGACTGATAGAAACTTTGGACCAATACGTTATCCGATAACCCATGGTTCAGACATAAGACAAGCTTCTTTTTGAACCTCAACCAAACCTCATGTAGAGACTCAACCGGGAGTTGCCTAAAGTTGGTAATTTCATCTCTTAGTTGCATCATGTGAGAAGAAGGGAAGAATCTTGAAGTGAACTCCTCAACCAACTCATCCCAAAATGTAATAGACCAGTCCAGCAATTCTTCCAACCATTCCTTGGCTTCCCCCGTCAAGGAAAAAGGGAATAGGAGCAATCGGATGTATTCTTGGCAGATGTTTTGAATAATGTATGGTTGGAAAATCTCCACAAAATTCCGGATATGCCGGTTGGCGTCTTCATGTGCTGCTCCACAAAACATGCCCTTCATTTGGATCAAGTGGAGCATGGTGCTAGTAACGTGAAATACAGTATTTCCCACCGTGGGAGGTAGGCGGATTGCACCCACAACCACTTGCATCACAGACTCAGCAGCGTTGGCATCCATGAAGACGTCAACTCTCTCATTTTCATTAGCCTCACTCATAGGCTAACCTTCTCAATCACAACACAAATAACAAACAAAATTAAAAGATACAAGCACTCTCAAAATGACTTCAATCAACAATCAAAAATAGCTATCAACTCAAGTCCCCGGTAATGGCGCCATTTTTGATAAATTCTCAAACGTACTCCCCAAAGATTGAGGTAGCAGCATCATCAAGCAAAACACATTTATAAGTACCCAACAGGTGTTGGGGTCATACCCACAGAGACTTGGTGATAACAATATGAAGATTGTATTGAAAAGACTTCACTAGGAGAATAAATGTTTAAAAACACAAAATTAAAAGATTGGGGGCACTGGGATTCTGTCACAACAATCACAATTCGTAGCAACACAAGAAAGTAAAATGGGTGTACCAAATTGAGTGGACGACTAGGGATGTGTATCCAATGGGGCTTTAATGTGGGATAGGGTGTTTGTCTATTCACATCTATTCTCACTCATTGAAATCGGTAGCCTTGGTCATGGGTATGGTTTTTTATCTCTCGATCAACAACCATATATCCGATAATCCCAGTTAGAGCACTATCAATTAAATCATCAAAAAACTAAGATTAAGCTTGGGGAGGTCACACTATCTCTATCTTAGACCCTTAAATGGGTGATTCCGTTGATATGAGCTTTTTCTAGCCTCAAATATGAATGGATTCCCAAGTTCCCACTAGTAATTTCACATCTGAAACTATGAAATTCTATTTCAAGCAACAACATGGTCAATTAATGAAAATTAATGTTTGCAACCACCAATTTTATGATTAAAACTTGGTGAAACTATTAGACCTATGTCAAATAAACAATTATAAGTAAGAATTAACAACACCCACACTCATTTGTCAAGCACCTATATCCAACACATCCCTAGACAATTGAAATTAGCTACTCATAATAAAGGAAAGAGATATACCAAATGAGTAAGTCAAATTTCTCTTCATTCAAGTATAATCTCAAGTTCTAAGCTCCATTTGAGTACACAAATGGTTAACAAAAATTTGGAAGAGAGAATGGATTGAAAGCCTCTTCTTCTTCTTAGAGAGGAAAACTTGTTCTCAAAGGTAAAAGTTCTTCAGAATATTCAGGACTCCAATCTTTTTTATAATTATGCCTAAATTAGCTTTTTATACTTTCCTAAAATGTCAGTAATTTTCTAGACAAAACTGCTCTTTGGGTGGCGTGTGACTCAATGTGAGGTTTGCATGTCTTGATGTGTGCATCACACACCATCTTCAGTTGTACCAGTGACTTCAGCTAATTTTAGAGGCTTCATGCGAAGGAGGTGCGGTTCGCACCATGAGTTATGCGCATTGCATAGAGACCGCACCCTTTAGCAAATTCTTTAGTGACTTTTGTGGCTCTATGCAGTGTAGGTGTGTTCTGCACCTTAGCTTGTGCATATCGCACGGGCACCGCATCTTAGGGCAGAATGTCCATCTTTTCCGATCACTTCACACTTTAGTCCTTTTAAGCTCTTTTTGGGTCCATTTCCTTGTTTTCCATCATTGATCATAAGTACCTGCATAGACATCAATAAAGGCCATAAGAACCTCTAAATCTATTCAAAACATTGCAATAATTCATGGATAAAGGCTCAATAAGTTGGTAAATTACCGACTTATCAGTATGGTCTAGGGAAATCCAGGCAAGGATTGGGTAAAATGTCTTTGGTTGAGCTAGTTTATTCGTTAGATAAGGCATTAAGGAGTTCGAGGGACTTTTCAGAAGCGAATTTGGTGAGTAGAACTCCCGATATCAAAGTTGATGTGAAGGGGGTGGTTTAGAAAGTTAGGATTTAAAGTGTGTTGTAAAATGGGCAATTTTAGGGGATTTCCTGAGGTTCTATTCCATGTCAAATGCTATAGAAGTTGACACCGTTCTACGGCACTGACCGTTAAAGAAGAGAAATTCCCTCTAAAGTGTAAGTCAAGGCAGTCAACACTGCCATAGCGGGTGGGTTCCGCTACGGTGGTGCTGCTATAGCAGAATGGGGACTGCTATAGCGGAGTAAGTCACTGTAAATGCAAAACCTTCTCACAAAATGTTCAAAATTGTTCAAGAATGTTTTGGGAAAGAGCAGAGGCAATTTGGGCGACTTTAACTCGTTTTTCCACCAAAGATCATCATAAAAGTAAGGATTTTACTCCCCTACTTTAGTACTTTGATTCCCGAACCATAGAATCGATAGTTGCCAGCTTGGGGGACTAAGCTCTACAGGACCGGACCCTTCCCATTTCCTGAAGCTTTCGCTTGCTCTTGGTCTAAAAATCATTACACACAATACCACAATAAGTCTAAGTGGCCTAATAATCCCTGAATTATATTCAAATCCTAATCCTTAGGTCAACCCATGATCACTTCACCCATCCTCGGGCCTTCCCACCATTAATTTACCTAAAACTATCATTTTTACGGATATATTAAGAAAATTATGGTGGTTTAATCATGAATAAGTAAATGTAATCACAACCCAAGAATTTCTACACCCTAGAATCCTTATTACACCGAATTCTACCATCTTAGGTAAAGCCAAACCGGGAATGGAATTATGGATATCTAAATACCTGGTTGTCAATCATGTGAAATGAACTTGTCTTTATGGGTTTACAAGTGTGATTGTGTTCATTATTGTTAATTGTTGGATTGTATATGACATTCGGTTGTCTTAGGTACCATTTCTTGTACGGGATACATATCGGTTAGCTCAGGTACCATGCCTGGTATGGGATACAGATCGGTTAGCTCAGGTACCACGCCAGGTACAGGTTCTATAATGGTTGGCTCAGGTACCACGCCTGGTACGAGTTTGTTAATATTTGTTTGATTGTGTTCTGTGTTTTGTCCCATGAGTGGACCAGGTTATTTCTTGAATTATGATTGATGCATATTGGTCCATGAGTGGCTGGGTGGTTGTACTTAATTGTGGGGTTGGTCCTTGTGTAGACCAGGATTCCATGTTGAACACTGTAGGAATTGTCCTAGGGATCCCTTATTGGTCTAAGTTTCTTGAAAAGGGTTGGTTTGTTTGTAATTGTTGTTGTTTATGATAGTGATTGGCATGCTTCATGTAGTTGGTAAGTTAGGTAGAGAACTGAGAATCTGGGTTGTAATTGCTGATTGGTTATACATGTTTTGTCCTGCCTTAATCAGTTTTAGTTTAATGTTCATGTGTTGTTTATTGGATCTGGCCGATGATCCTACTAGTACAGTGTGGTTTGTGTACTGATAATGCACTTGCTTTCCTTTTGTGAGTACAGGAAATATTTCTGCGGCTGCTACGCGACCTCAGCTATAGTAATGACATTTTCAAAATCCAAGGGTGAGCTGCTTCTTCCGGGCTACCATGGTTTCATCTAGTTTGCTTCTAGTCCATTATTTTAGACTTAGACTTCTTGTTTTTGGGGTTGCATCCCCGCACTCTAGACATTAGTAGATATTTTGGTACTCGATTTTCAGATTTTAGGGATGTTTTTTGCATGATCTTTATTATTAGTATTTTTTAGCTATGAATGCTAGTTTAATTAATGCATCTGGTTTTGAGCTGTTAGTTTTGCTAAGTGTTGGTTGATTTATTGGTTCGCTCATCTGGGTGTTTTGGGAGGGTGCCACTCGTGGTGATTTTGGTCATGACATATACCACAAAGCATTGCTCTTCCTTGTAATAGATACCTGAAAAGAAGGCATACCCACCCGAGCAGACAAGACACACAAATGTCATAAGAGACACTACCTTTCTATTTACATTATATTTTCTACTAACAAATCTTGTTCCAAATGTTCTCGAGAGAATCCAAGAGGATGAAATTCTCAAAATAAAACCACAGGTGCAGACTACGCCAAAAATGATAGCGCACAATACAAAACTTATTCTTAATGAACTGGGACATAGTCCAAGGAGGAGGTGTGACAAAGAAACTATCTCTCCACATGGAATTATGTTACCACTAACAATCTTGTTTTGAGATATTGCCGAGAGAATCTGAGAGGATGAAATTCTCAAAACAAAACCACAGGTGAGGATGACACCAAAAAGGATGCAACATAACGTGAAACTTTTTCTTTGCAGCAAACTGGACATAGTCTAGAAAGGAATATCAAACTTTCTGGACACAAGTTGAGGATCGACTTCCACTTTAATCAAACCACACCCCTATAAGAAGGAATGTGGGTATTTCTTTATTTTTCAGTTTCAGCTTCGCACCCACAGCAATTTCTTAACTCACTCTGGAAGCAATATCCATTCTATTCAAATTCGGGTGACAATAATCCGAGTTTTGAAAATTATGTCCAGGTAAATTCTTATTTATGGGTATGAAGCGTGCCACATTCATAGTTGAGAGGTTGCAAGCCCCTTTCCATATCTCAATTATTTATCACTCATCCCTAGAAAAAGGTGGTCTTAAACATAAAAATTATATTTTCCACCGATTGATTCAAACTACAAGCAGCCTGATTCTCTGAGTCCTGAGATATATAGGCAGGCTCTATGTTAAAAACTCGGTTGCATTCTAAACTTATCCCCAATCCTCTTACGCCCCAGTTTTCCGATCTCTCTGTAATCTAAAATTGGGATAGTTTAGAATTCTATGAAAATCGCGCATAAAGCATGTTAAACTATAAGTGGCCTGAATTTCTATTTAATTTGAGATATATAGAAAATCTGATGCTGGGGTTCGATCATAATTCCTTAAAATTTGTGCTAAAACCAACCGCTTCTAAGAGATGAACTAGTGGTCGGACAAAATTGAGATCGTAAATTCCCTTTGCCCAGGGTTCATTGCACTCACCCTACCCAATGGGAGGGGCAGTTGTTGACACCCAATTTTTTTCCTCCACATTCTTAATTAATTTTGAGCTTCTATTATTTTAAATAATTTTGAAATAATTATTTTTATAAGATTTTAACGATATCAAATGTAATTTGAGGTTGACTTGTTGATTTTAGGTGATATATATATATATATTCCATATTATATAAAATTATATAAAATTCTACTTAAGAAAACATTTTAGAAATTATTTTCAAATGAAAATCATATTCAAGTTCAAAATGTGCTTTATTTTCCTTCAAAAATATTTAAAATCAAGAAATAGTTGTATAATTAATTCTTTGATTTTAAATAGGTTAATTATGTATATTTAAAAGATATTTATTCTTAATTGTTCAATATAGAAGCTCTTTTAATTAATTAGGGACTTAATTCATCTTATTTCAATTTCAGCCTAATGTCCCTAGTTTAATCAATTTGGCCATAGTTTAAATCATTTAGCTATCATTTAAACCAAATCCGGACACATTAGTAAACAAATATGACCAAATCCTTAACTAAATTTTTAAACCCCGTCTTCAGTTTATACTTAGTCAAAAATTCTAATTCCTAGCCCAACATTTTTCCCCAAAACCCGGCCCACTCTCCTATGTTTAGCTTAAACACACACCCATATACACACTACTCATATATTTTACCTCAACCACACGTCCCCATGTACATTGAAAATGACCGCACCTTATAACTCCTACGCGCCTAGTACAGTTCCCAAAACCCCTTCAACTCTTCTTCGTCTTCATTCCTTTCTCAATACCAGTGAAGAAACCTAGAAGCTCTAAGATCCATCAAACAATTACCAAACGACAGTGACAACACCTCCAAACGATGCCCCAAATCACCTTTAAACCCCATGAATTGTTATGCCTCCATTAATTTCCCCTCATCTTTGTTTGTTTGTACAAATTGATGAACTGTCCAGGTTCTAGAAGAACCCTAAAGCTCCAGGTGGTGCCTCAACATTTCTCCCTTAAAATCATGGTGAATTCCTCTCAAAATCATTGGTGAATGATTGAAATCATACCTCAAGGTACCGACATGTTTTCATCTGGATGAATCGTGGTTTTGGATTTTGAATTCCCTTCAAACCCTATCCGAACTCCAAAATGTTTCCCCCCCCTATTTTTTCACCCGTTGTGAACCCCAGATTTGTTCTATATAAACCCTTCACTCTTCACTATGAAGAGGTGATTTTTTGGGTAGCAAGTTCGTGGAGAATCTTTTTCCCTAGCCTTTGCAGAAACCTGAAGAATCAAATTGAAAGTGAAGAAAAGCACACTGGTTCATGGAATTCTATTAGAAATTTTGGTCCTTTCTTGTTATTGTTTGGAAAAAACCAAAGAGCTTCTAATGTTAACTCATCGAAAATTCAAAGCAACCTCAAAGCTTAAACTCGTCATCCCAGGTTGCTGCACTTAAAAAGGTAAACTTTCACTTTGTTTTACTTTACTTTTCTTGTTCTTATTATAGTGTGTTGGCTGTTGTGGTCTTGCTATGTGAGTTGTTACTTTGGGTAGATGATTGAATATTTTTTTGAGTTGTTTGATTGAGAGGAACAATAGGTTAAACTTTGGGGATGGTTGATCTTGGGAGAAGCTTTGAACCCATAGGATTGGCTTCTCCCAGGTGCTTGTAAGACCTAAGGTTCCTCATTTTCCCTCCCTTGTTGCTAATGGTTTCAAGAATGTGTGGTTTGTGTTCATGCTCTCTTTTGTTTTAGCTGTATTTTGAGGTCTAGAATTGTTGAACAACATTACCATATAATTTTTGAATTGTAAAATATCATATCTGCTCTTTCTTTCTTTTATGTGGTATGGAAGGGATATGAGAAGCTCATATTAGGATTGTTGAGTATATTTATCTTTCATCTTGAATAAACATATCAAGAGTATTCTAGTTCGGTGTTCAGCATGCTGGGAATCTCTCTCATTCGTTTGACATAACCTTCCTTTGAGATAATGATACGAAATAACCTGAATAACTACATTTTTCGTGCATATGACTGCCTGCTTATAAACTATTTTGCCTAAATTACTCTAAGCCTTTTGCCTAAAAAACAAAGTTTGAATATTTGGAATGCTTTTAGCTGAAAACTTATCTCTTGTGCTAAACCTATTGAAATGCAAGTCTCTTCTCTTTTTGAAATTGTGATTGATCACAAGTATTAGAGTTGATTCACTAAATCTTTCAAGTATAGATTTTTTAGCCGAGTTAAAATTAGCATAAGTGTGTAATGACCCTCTAGGTCATTTTCTGCTTTTCATCCCTTTTCTATGTTTTGATCTTTCCCTCAGTGGGTACAGGTCATTTATGACTTATCGGGACTGACGGTTCGGTGCCTGGGCCATTCATTAGGTCGTTATGACCATTTCCCTATTTTAGCTCTTAAAGTTGGTAAATTTTTTACTTCGGTCAACTTTCTTGGTTACACACTCAGAATCGAATTCCTACAGTTTTGTTGGCTCTAGAGAAGGTATTTTGGTCTAGTGGGACCATTGGTTTGGGTCTGAGTGCTTTAGGTTTGGTTTTGTGTGGCCTTGTATGTTTTGAAGTTAGTTTGGCTGGTAGGGTTGACTTTGGTCAACATTTGGAGAAGACGGCCTCGGATGGAAATTCCATCAGTATTGTTAGCTTCGAAATATCAACTTTAGGCTAGGGGACCTTTGGTTCGGGTTCCGAGGCTTCGGGACTTGTTTTCAGGTTTTGAGTTTCGAGTTAGTTTTGGGCGTGGGGACGACTTTTCATTAAAACAATCTCCGTTGGGAGTTTCATCGATTCCATTGAATCCGTAGTGTTATTTCTGGTAGGGTAGTATGGTTGGTTTGTGTTCACTAGGTCCTGAATGAATCTCGAGGGTCCGTCAGAAGATTTTTGGACTTGGGGAAATTGTTGGTTGCTGCATTAAGTTGCAGACCCTTTTGCTCTTCGCGATCGCGAGGATCCCATTGCATTCGTGATGGTCTGGTTTCTTGACCATAGCATTCGTGAAGGGTGTCCTTCACATTTGCTATGTAGCCAGCTAGGACTCGGCTTGGCTTCCTCTTCACGAATGCGGCTTGGACCATCGCGATCGCGATGGTAAGGACAGTTGTTCTCTGCGAACGCGGGGGTCCTATCGCGATCACGATGAAGGACCCCTAGCAGCTATTTAAAGTCCCAACTTCATTTTCTCCTTCTAAATTCCTAAAACTCCATTGTTGAAGATCCCAAGCTCCTATTTTCTAGCTCCTTGCCTACTGAGTACCCATTGTCTTGGTACTCATACTAGACTCTGCATCTCTTTTTCTGATGCAGCACCCAGTACGAGCCACCCTCGTTGATCTCCTGTCATTTGAGGCTCGTTGCTGTTCGGATCGCGGTGAGCTCCCGGTGCTTTTGGAGTCTTTACACTTTCCTTCTTGTAAATCCTTTCTATATTTTGTATTTTTGATAGACATGGGTTATTGTATATCTACTCCTTACTTTAGTCGCTCTTGTGCTAGTGACGCCAGGTCCGGGTTAGTTCTCGAGTCTGTTTTGTCTCGTTCGTCACCTTAGGGCCTTCTTATGTATATTTTGTATGATGGTATGTATATATGCTATTGGCCCTGTCTTTTCGTTTATGTTGCTTTTCTTTAGTTTAATTATTATTTATTGTCTTCCGCGTACTTGGGTTAGTCTTGTCTACTAGATGGTTATGTTGACGCCATCAGGGTCCGATTTGGGTCGTGACAGAGAGGACCACCTTTACTTTTAAAATTGAAGTCTTTTGTGGCTTTCGTCAGGTAAATACAAGATTGAATAAGAAAGACTGACACTGGGGTCTCACGTGATTTTTTCTCTCATAAAATTTCTTCTTTATGTGACTAATAATGTAAATTTGTCTGTCTTTGCTTCGTCCATACTTGAGTTTGAATATTGGATAGTTTTTATTCATGATTGAGATGCTTACTTTGGTGGTCTGCAATACCATCTTCATTGATAATGTGTGATTTGAAAAGAAAAGATGCCTAGTCTAGATATTAACACCCTATTTTGGCGAACTATCAATGTTACTGCATCTAAAAGTGTTTCATCCTTTAAAGAAACATTTGTCTCTTCCAATCATAGAATTAGGATTGTTTTTCTCATGTAATGTAGGTGAACTCCTAGTCTTAAACTTAATTATTGTTCATATGTTTAGTATAGCCAAGTTCCATTTTTCTGAAGGCGTGGTTTCGTTGTGATCTTAATTTAGAGCTAAAAGTCAGATCCTGAACTATATTTTAGACCATGTATCTTCTTCAGAACTGTCCAAGTATAGATGTATAAAAATCATTGTGTTGCTGCTAAAAAATAGATAAATAAATAAATCTTTGAGTAGTGAGCTTAGTTCTACAATTGTTCCAGCGTAGTTAGGTGATAGTATGATCCTTTAGGGTCTTTAGCTTGTTTAAAATGTTAATTGTCTCCCAAAATTGTTAAAGCTATCCAAACCTGATATTTTGCCTCCCTTTGCTACTATTTCTCTTATCTACTGCATGTAGTTGTGGTCCTTGATTATATGCCTTTGATGTGTAAAATTAGTTAAAAAAGAAAGTGTATGTTTGCTGCGTGATTAATTTTCAGATCCCTCTCGTTGATTCACTCTTTTCCTGAGCTTAAGGTTTCAAGTAACCTTTTGGTTTTCTCTTTAAAGAGTAGTTAAATTCAATAATGCCTTCTCATTTTGTCCACTATTGTGTCTTTAAGGAAACAAGTGTCTATTGGTGGCTAATGTAGACGACTTCGTATTTTTGTGTTTGAAAATAGTGAAGGTGGAACTAAGGATTAGCTTCTTTAAATCTATCTTCGAGAAATTTCTTTGCTTCCTGTGAGATTGGCTTAGGCATGCGACGCACATGATATTACCATAGGTGAATTTGAATTACTTGTTTGAGTTTTCATGTTTTAGGAGTAATCACTGTTATTTCAGTCTACTCCTCATACTAATCCTTATCACTTTTTTTTCTTTTCATGTGAAACTCTGTTGAGTCCATTCGGACCCATCACCTGCATTTCTTATGGGTCAAGCCCAATATCCTTGAGTCATCCTTCATCCAAGACAAGGAAAGGAAGCTAATATACAGGGTATACAACCGATATACAGGAGAAGGGGAGCAAGTGTACAGCTTTATACACTGATATACAGTGATATACCAGGAACATACATTGAGAGAGCAGCTGATACACACGTAAAATGGACCAAAGTCCGTAAATTTAAGGGTCCAAAGAACTGGACATCTTTCAAGTGGGCCGAAATAGGGCCCAATCTCAACTTTACTCCATTTTATTTGTTAATTTTTTGTAATTAACGTAATCTAAGTAAATCCCCTAAGTATTGTCATTTTAATTTTAATCCTTGCTTTTCCCCTACTCGTTTGGATTTCTCATTCGATTCGTCTTTGTTAGAAACAAAATAAAAATGAACTCATGTGTTAATCCGTTTGAGTCTTGGAAATATTTTCCTTTCTAATAATCCTTCTCTTAAATCGATTTCCTTAAATATGTAAAGAGAGGATTTTCTCCATTTGTCAACTCCCTCAAAATTGGCTAAAGTGAAATTTCTTTTTTTTAATGCTTAAAGATTTCTTTTGAGAAGCAATTTTCATTTATGTCGAGTCTCTTTTAAATAACTTCGTTTGTTTTAACTCTAAATATTTTTTCATGAATTAATTGAAATGATTTTTTGTTTTCACTTATTTTTCTTAGATGCCACTTCCTTGATTTTGGCATAGCTAAAATCACTTTCTTTCAAATGCTTTCTTTCTTCATTTATGTGCTAATTAGTTTTATTTAAGCTCAAAGGGATTCCTTGATATTATAAAATATTTTCAAAGTTGAATTCTGAGGCTATTCGGAAAAGGAAGGCACATGAGTGATGGTTCATGCTTGCAGTTCGGCCCCAGGTAGGTTACGATTTACCTTTTAGATTGAGTTTAGTTAGAGAGTGTATATTTATATGATACGGCAATGCTAGGTTGGATTTTAGATAGACTTAGACTTAAATCCTGTTTATCGTGTTAATTGGCCATTTCGGGTTTTTAGCCTAGAATTGTATGTTGTCCTTAGCCTAGGAGATTGCTTCTTCTGTGTGACTAGTATAAAATCCTTAGCATGCTTTTAGGAGGCTTTAGAGGTAGAATAGAGTTTTCCCGTTGGTTTCCGCTTTTATTTTCACTTTACCGCTTTATTCTATCATTGTGTGTAACTGTGGGCCCGAGGCCATTGCTAGGATTTGGACGGAGTTCCAGGTCAGTTCTCTTGGTTTGGAGGGTATTCTTGTCCTGTTTGATCTGATGGTATGGTTTTTCCTCTATTTGTGAACATTCATACTCATATCGCATGGCATATTATTGGTACAACAAGGAAATGATTTTCAAAGGTTTTTGGTTTGAAAGGAGGCTCTACTAATGTTGTGATGATTTTTCAGACTAAATCGAGCTATTTTGAGTATCACCTTGGTTTTTAGAAGGAAAAATAAGGAAATACTATTTTCTGCATATGTATATATTTATAGTCCGATGCGGTATTCCGGACCCCCAATGCGTTATTCCGGGTATTTTACTATTTTACATATATATGCATAGTCCGATGTGGTATTCCAGGCACCCGATGTGGTATTCTGGGTTTATATTGTATTGCATTCATACATGCATCATCGTGCACCACATTGCATTTGCTTTGGCACGTGGGTTGTCTCTGGTTGGCATTATGTTGTTTTCCTTCCCTTTCTTTTTGGTTTATTGGCATGTCTCCGGCTTTATAACTAGATTTAGGTGGATCACTGTATAGTTAGCTGCTTTCCTGCAATCTATTTATATATACTATCTTTTTGCGCTTGGTCGGCCTATGATGCCTACTGAGTACCCGTTGTCTTGGTACTCAAACTACACTCTGCATCTCTTTTTCTGATGCAGCACCCAGTACGAGCCACCCTCGCTGATCTCCTGTCATTTGAGGCCCGTTGTTGTTCGGATCGCGGTGAGCTCCCGGTGCTTTTGGAGTCTTTACACTTTCCTTCTTGTACATCCTTTCTATATTTTGTATTTTTGATAGACAGGGGTTATTGTATAGCTACTCCTTACTTTAGTCGCTCTTGTGTTAGTGACGCTAGGTCCGTGTTGGTTCTCGAGTTTGTTTTGTCTCGTTCGTCACTTTAGGGCCTTCTTCTGTATATTTTGTACGATGGTATGTATATATGCTATTGGCCCTGTCTTTTCATTTATGTCTTCCGCTTTTCCTTAGTTTTATTATTATTTATTGTCTTTCGCATATTTGGGTTAGGCTTGTTTACTAGAGGGTTATGTAGACGCTATCAGGGCTCAGTTTTGGGTCATGACAGAGTGGTATCAGAGATCTAGGTTCACTGGTCTCGCCAGTACAAGAGCAAGGTGTCTAGTAGAGTCTCGTGGATCGGTGCGATGATGTCCGTATCTAATCTGCGATAGGCTATAGTACATTCCCTAGGAATGACTTCATTTTGTTTGATTCCTTATCGTGCTTACTTGATTTGGTGAACTTCTAAGTATCTTTGTTTTACTCTTTTTCAGATGTTTCGGACGAGATCTTTGGCATGTGAGGACGAGGCCCTTTCCCCTGCAGTTAGAGCCCCAGATGGGGGATGGGGTACAGGTCGACCCAGAGGTCGAGGTAGGGCACGGGTTGTGGCACCAGCCTGAGCCTGGTCTCGAGTACTATCACCAGAGCCTGAGGTTAGAGTGGATGAGGTTCAGTATGAGCCAGAGCATGTAGGTCCATCCCAGTATCCGGTTGGTTTTGCTGCTACTCCAGTATACAGGACACCTTAATTTGATTTTTGGGGTTTCTTGAGGGTATGACTCCACCAGCAGCTTTGCCGAGCACTCTGATTGGTTCTCAGGTTCGAGGTAAGGGTCAGACATTAGCCCAGGCCATCGCACAGGGTTCAAGAGTGCAGCCTGCTGCTGCAGCTCCCAGATTAGAGGTACTACCAGTTCCTGCAGTTGCTCCACCTACTTCCGCCGTACCGGTTATGTACTCTTAGGAGCAAAAGATGCTGGGTAGGTTCTTGAGATTGGGTCCTCCGAGGTTTTCGGGTGCTGCTACGGAGGATGCACACGAGTTTTTGACTAGCTGCCAGGAGAGGTTACTTAATTTGGGGTTAGTTGAGTCTCATGGAGAGGATTACATCATATTTCAGCTGGATAGTCCAGCGAAATAGTGGTGGAGGTTATATGTTTCTTGCAGACCAGTCGGGTCACCTCCGCTTACTTGGGATCAGTTCTCTGCAGCTTTCCTAGAGAAATATGCACCGGGTAGTATGAGGGAGCGTCTGATGGGTCATTGTGCTTGTTGGATCAGGGCTCCATGACTATGTCTGAGTACGAGGTTCGGTTCCATCACTTGTCTAGACACACCACTATGATTCTTCCCACTAAGCACGAGAGGGTACGCCATTTCGTTCGAGGTCTGACTCTGCATCTTCGCTTAGCGACAGAGGGTATGGTACCATCGGGTCAGCCATTTCTGGATGTAGTGGATCATGCCTGCACTATTGATGGCATTCTTAACGAGGCCCAAGGGAGCAGCGATAAGAGGCTTCGCCATCAGGGCAGTTTCAGAGATTCACAGGGCCATGGTAGGGGCTACTATAGTAGAGGTCATCATCACCAGTGTTTCTAGATGAGCCAGCCTTTTCAGGCGGCATTACAGACTGCTGAGGGTCAGAGTAGCCAGAGTCTCGTTCCTGCTCCCCGAGGTGGTCATTCAGAGACTACACGCCGTGGTGGTCATTCTGATTCAGTCGGATCTTCATAGCGGAGTACGTTTGGTCGGGGTTGTTATGAGTGTGGAGAGCTAGGACACTTTGCTAGAGAGTGCCTGTCGGTGCAGCATCTTAGGCGATATGATTAGTTAGTTCAAGCCCCTAGGGCTCCAGCACCTCCAGCTAGAGTCAGTTCACAGGGTAGTAGGGGTGGTCCCCAGGGTACTAGAGGTGGTCCTCAGTCTGTAAGGTCAGGTGGTCATGGAGGTTGGGGCCACATGTATGCGGTTCTGGGCCGGACAGAGGCCGAGGCTTAAGATGTTGTAATCACAGGTACTATCTCCGTTTGTCATTAGTCTGCTTCTACTTTGTTTGATCTGGGGTCTACATTCTCATATGTATCTGCTTATTATGCTACTAGTCTGGGGTCTTCTTGTGAGTCCTTGCCTATGCCTTTGCAAGTATCTACCCCAGTAGGTGATTCTTTAGTAGTGGATCAGGTGTATCGGGCTTGTGTGGTGACTATCTTGAGGTATGACACGTGGGTAGACTTGGTTGTCCTTGATATGGTTGATTTTGATGTGATCTTGGGCATGGATTGGTTGTCATATTATCATGTGGTCTTGGATTGTTTTGCCAAGACTGTTACTCTTTGGATGCTTGGTATCCCTCCTATCATATGAAAGGGAGCTGATAGCCATATGCCAAAGGGAGTTATATCCTTTCTAAGCACCCAGCGGGTGGTTGAGAAGGAGTCCTTAGCTTATCTTGCCTACGTCCGTGATACTAGTTCCACCATACCTCCTCTTGAGTTTGTTCCTGTGGTTTGGGAGTATTCGGATGTGTTTCCTTCCGATCTTCCAGGTCTTCCTCCTGATTGTGACATTGATTTTGGTATCGATGTTGAGCCGGGCACCAAGCCCATTTCTATTCTGCCATATCGGATGGAACCTGCTGAGTTGAGGGAGCTTAAGGATCAGCTCCAGGATCTATTAAGTAGAGGGTTCATCTGGCCTAGTATGTGTCCGTGGGGTGCTCCGGTTCTATTTATGAAGAAGAAGGACGGGTCTATGCATATGTGTATCGACTACAGGCAGTTGAATAAGGTGACAGTTAAGAACAAATATCCGATGCCATGTATTAATGACTTGTTTGACCAGCTACAGGGTGCAGTGGTTTTCTCTAAGATAGATTTGAGGTCCGGTTATCACCAGTTAAGGATTAGGGATGAGGACATCCCAAAGACTGCATTTAGGACTCGATAAGGCCATTATGAATTCCTAGTCATGTCTTTTGGGTTGACTAATGCCCCAGTAGCATTTATGGAGTTGATGAACCGTGTGTTTAGTGCCTACTTGGATTCATTCGTGATTGTGTTCATCGATGACATTCTGATTTATTCGAGGGGTAGAGAGGAGCATGAGCAACATCCTCGATTGGTACTTCAGACCTTGCGAGACCGTCAGTTGTACGCCAAATTCACTAAGTGTGAGTTTTGGCTTGAGTGTATGGCATTTTTGGGGCACGTGGTGTCCAAGGATGGGATTATGGTAGATCCAGCAAAGATTGCAGCAGTTCGTGATTAGGCTAGGCCTACTTCTCCTACCGAGGTTCGCAGTTTCATCGGGTTAGCAAGTTCTTACATATGGTTTATGGAGGGATTTTCTTTAATAGCAGCTTTATTGACTAGATTGACTCTGAAGAATGTTCCCTTCCAGTGGTCAGATGAGTGTGAGGCGAGCTTTCTGAAGCTCAAGGCCTTGTTGACTTCAGCTCTAATTCTTACTCTTCTGGTCGAAGGTCAGGGTTTCACCGTATATTGTGATGCATCAGGTATTGGTTTGGTTGTGTGTTGATGCCGCATGGTTGGGTTATTGCATATGCTTCCAGACAGTTGAAGGTTCATGAGAGAAACTACCCCACACATCACTTGGAGTTAGCAGTGAAGGCATTATCTTTATGGCGTGCATTATGAGATCTTTATTGACCATCGTGGTCTTCAGTACATCTTCCTCCAGAAAGATCTAAATTTGAGGCAGCGTAGATGGTTGGAGCTACTAAAGGACTATGACATTTCTATTTTCTATCATCCGGGCAAGGCAAATGTGGTAGCGGATGCCTTGAGATGGATGGCGGTGAGTATGGGTAGCTTTGCTTTCTTAGCTATGGAGGAGAGACCTTTAGCTTGGGACATCCAGTCCTTGTCTAATAGGTTGGTTCGACTTGACATTTCAGAGTCGGGCTGTATTCTTGCTTGTATTGAGGCTAGGTCTTCCTTATTGGAGGAGATTCAGGCACAACAGTTTGATGATGCGAGATTGAGTATCATTGGTGACAATGTGTTGAGTGGTGAGGCTAACAAGGAGACTTTAGATTCAGAGGGTGTTCTGAGGATCGAGGGTCGTATTTGCGTTCCTAGAGTTGGTGACTTGGTCAGATTGATACAGGAGGAGGCTCATTGTTCTAGATATTTCATTCATCCCGTGGCAGCTAAGATGAATCGTGACTTGAGGCAGCACTACTAGTGGTGTGGGATGAAGAGGGATATTCATCTTTTGTATCAAGGAGCTTGAACTGTCAGCAGGTGAAGTTCGAGTACGAGAGGCCAGGTGGTTTATCACAAAGGCTACCCATTTCGGAGTGGAAATGGGAGCGTATATCTATGGATTTTGTAGTCGGATTGCCATGTACCTTGCAGAGATTTGATGTTATTTGGGTTATCGTGGATAGGTTCACAAAGTCTGCCTACTTTCTGTCGGTTCATACTTCCTACAGTTTCGAGAGGTTGGCTTAGATCTACATTCAAGAGATTATCTGGTTGCATGGGGTGCTAGTTCCTATCATTTCTGTCCATGGTACTCAGTTCACTTCTCACTTTTGGCAGTCTATTCAGAGAGAGTTGGGCACTAGAATTAAGCTTAGCACCATTTTTCATCCGCAGACAGACGGTCAGTCAGAGCGTATTATTCAGGTTCTGGAGAATATGTTGCGCGCCTGCGTTATTGATTTTGGGGGTCAGTGGGACCAATGTTTAGCCTTGGAAAAGTTTGCATGTAATAATAGTTATCATTCCAGCATTCAGATGGCTCCGTTCAAGGCATTATATGGTAGACGGTGCAGATCTCCAGTGGGTTGGTTTGATGCTTTTGAGGTTAGGTCGTGGGATACCAATTTGCTTCGTAATTTTATGGATAGAGTTTGGGTTATTCAGGAGAGACTTTGTACTGCCCAAAGTAGGCAGAAGAGTTATGCTCACTGGAGAGTTCGAGATCTTGAGTTTATGGTTGGTGACAGTATGTTCCTTCGGGTATCTCCCATGAAGGAAGTGATGTGGTTTGGGAGAAAGGGTATGCTCAGTCTGAGGTACATTGGTCCAATTGAGATCCTTCGTCTTATTGGAGGGGTTGCTTATGAGTTAACCTTGCCTCTGCTCTTTATAGTGTTCATCCAGTGTTTCATGTTTTTATGCTGCAGCGGTACATTCCGGATGAGCCTCACATGCTTCAGTTGGAGTCGGTTCAGTTGGACGAGTGTTTGGCTTTCGAGGAGGAGCCTATTGCTATTTTGGACAGGCAGGTTAGGAAATTGAGGTCCAAGGAGATTCCGTCAGCTAACCTTAAGTGGTGGCATCGTCATGTCGAGGAGGCTACTTGGGAGATTGAGACCGACATGCGGACCTGTTATCCTTATTTTTTCGTGTCTTCAAGTACTATCCTTATTCTAACTTTTGCGGATGAAAGTTTTTTTAGTAGTGGATGTTGTAATGACCCTACAGGTCATTTTCTTCTTTTTGTCCCTTTTCTGCATTTCAAGCTTTCCCTCAGCGGCTACAGGTCATTTCTGACTTGTCGAGACTAACGGTTCGGTGCCTGGGCCATTCGTTAGGTCGTTATGACCATTTCCTATTTTAGCTCTCAAAGTTGGTAAATCTTTGACTTTGGTAAACTTTCTTGGTTAACGCGCTTAGAATCAAATTTCGATAGTTCTATTGGCTCCAGAGTAGGGATTTTGGTCTAGTGGGACTATTGGTCTGGGTCTGAGTGCTTTCGGTTTGGTTTTGTGTGGCCTTGTGTGTTTTGAAGTCAGTTTGGCTAGTAGCGTTGACTTTGGTCAACAATCAGAGAAGATGGCCTCAGATGGAAATTTTGTCAGCGCTGTTAGCTCCAGAATGTCGACTTTGGGCTAGGAGGACCTTTGGTTTGGGTCTCGAGGCTTCTGGACTTGTATTTGGGTTTTGAGTTTCGAGTTGGTTTTAGGTGTGGGGCCCACTTTTTGCTAAAACAATCTCCATTGGGAGTTTCATCGATTACATTGAGTCCGGAATGCCATTTCAGGTAGGGTAGCATGGTTGGTTTGTGTTCCTGGGGTTCCGGATGAATCCTGAGGGTCCGTCGAAAGATTTTTGGACTTGGGGAAATTGTTGGTTGTTGCATTAAGTTGCAAACTCTTTAGCTCTTCGCGATCGCGAGGATTCCATCACATTCACGATGGTCTGGTTTCTTGACCATTGCTTTCGCGAAGGGTGTCCTTCGCATTCGCGATGTAGCCACTTGGGACCCGGCTTGGCTTCTTCTTTGCAAACGCGGCCTGGACCATCGCGATCGCGATGGTTGGGCCAGCTGTTCTTCGCGATCGCGATGAAGGACCCCTGGCAGCTATTTAAAGTCTCAACTTCATTTTCTCCTTCTAAATTCTGAAAACTCCATTGTTGAAGCTCCCAAGATCCTATTTTCCAGCTCCTTGCTTCAGTGTCCTGCACTCGGTAAGTTCCCTTGTCACCCCTCTCCTCCTTCTGTGGTAATTCTCGTACTTCTCCCGCTAATTTCTCTTCTTGTTAAATTTTGAAATTGGGGTGATCCTTGTAGAAATATGATCTTTTGGGGACTGCATGTTCTTAAATTCGTGCAACTCATCTCCGTGACGTGTTTCTCTTATCGAGGTTGGTTTTCGCCTTTAAATTCCGAGCTTTTCCATTTTATTCCCGTGAATTAGTAGCACTTCAGGGCTGTTTTGGGCCCCAAAATGAACTCCCTTCGCGCCCAAACTTTGGGCATGGGTTCTTTAACCCACCGCGAGCATAATTGTGAATTTTGTTTTCTGTTTCATTGCACGGGCCCCGAGGTCATTTTGTTGATCCAATTTTTGGCCTATTTTTTCGTATAGCAATATGGGTGTCATTCTTCTTGTCTTGATACCTAGTTTATGTTCTTGATAGTGTGGCAGCTTTTTGAGGCTATTCAGAAGAGGAAGGCATATGAGTGACAGTTCGTGCTTGCAGTTCGACCCGAGGTAGGTTACGGTTTAACTTTTAGATTGAGTTTAGTTAGAGAGTATATATTTATATGTTACTAGAACGCTAGGTTGAATTTTAGATAGACTTAGGCTTAAATCCTGTTTATCATGTTAATTGGCCATTTTGGGTTTTTAGCCTGGAACTGTATGTTATGCTTAGCCTAGGAGCTTGCTTCTTCTGTGTGACTAGTATAAAATCCTTAGCATGCTTTTAGGAGGCTTTAGAGGTAGAATAGAGTTTTTCCATTGGTTTCTGCTTTAATTTCCGCTTTATCACTTTATTTTATTGTTTTGAGTAACTGTGGGCCCGAGGCCATGGCTAGGATTTGGACGGAGTTCCAGGTCAGTTCTCTTGGTTTGGAGGGTATTTTTGTCCTGTTTGATCTGATGGTATGGTTTTTCCTCTATTTGTGAACATTCATACTCATATCGCATGGCATATCATTGGTACAACAAGGAAATAATTTTCAAAGGTTTTTGGTTTGAAAAGACGCTCTACTACTGTTGTGATGATTTTTTCGGACTAAATCGAGCTATTTTGAGTATCAACTTGGTTTTTAGAAAGAAAAATGAGGAAATACTATTTTCTGCATATGTATATATTTATAGTCTGATGTAGTATTTCGGACCTCCGATGTGTTATTTTGGGTATTTTACTATTTCACATATATATATATATATGCATAGTCCGATGTGGTATTTCGGGCACCCGATGTGGTATTCCGAGTTTATATTATATTGCCTTCATACATGCATCATCGTGCACTACATTGCATTTGCTTTGGCACGTGGGTTGACTCTGGTTGGCTTGATGTTGTCCTTCCCTTTCTTTTTGGTTTATTCGCATGTCTCTGGCTTTATAACTAGATTTAGGTGGATCACTGTATAGTTAGCTGCTTTCCTGCAATCTATTTATATATACTATCTTTCTGCGCTCGGTCGGCCTATGATGCCTACTGAGTACCCGTTGTCTTGGTACTCATACTACACTCTGCATCTCTTTTTCTGATGCAACACCTTGTACGAGCCACCCTCGCTGATCTCCTGTCATTTGAGGCCCGTTGCTGTTCGGATCGCGGTGAGCTCCCGGTGCTTTTGGAGTCTTTACATGTTTTCCTTCTTGTACATCCTTTCTATAGTTTGTATTTTTTATAGACAGGGATTATTGTATAGCTACTCCTTACTTTAGTCGCTCTTGTGCTACTGTGATGGCTCAGCTATGCATGTGAATCGCCGATGCGAAAGTCACGGTGTTACATCCTTGTATACGTTTCCCTCGGAGTAAAAAGTACCGTTGGCATTAGCCAGGTAATATAGCTGAGGGGCCAGGATGATGGCGAAAATGGTATCAGAGCATATAGGAGTTATTAGTAAGAAGATAAATTCAGAGCATATAGGAGTTATTAGTAAGAAGATAAGAAAATTGAGAAGAAAATTAAAGAGCTTATACCCGGAATATAAACAACTCAGTATTACAAAAACTAATAATGACAAATTAAATAAATTAATTAATACCATATCTAAAACAGAATATAAATACATTAAATACTTAAAGAAACAATGACTAATAACAATAACAAACACAGACAAAAGCTTAATGAAAAGATTATAGTAAAAAGACAAGAATTAAAACATAGACAAAATAGACTAAACGCTAATATATTTGCAGGAGTTTTCCATAAATCCCTATTAGCACAAAGAAGAGTTATATTAGAATTACAATTACAAATAGACAGTCTAGAATATAAATACCAACATAATTTATAAATGAATAAAGAAGAATTCGCATTAGAAGAAAAAACATATGTAAATCCGGAAGGATTAAAGATAACAATAGTATTTTCTAATTTAGGAAGAAGATATAAAAAAAATAGGAGATAATCTAAATTTAATGCTAGAAAAAGAAAGGGTAAAATTAGAAGATAATTTAACCGCAATGGTTAGAATAACAAGAGAAAATGAAGAAATAGATAGGAAACGAGAAATTGAAAAAATACAACAACAAACAAAAGAAAAAATACAACGAATAGAAGAAGTAAAAAACACTAAAATAATAGAACTAGAAAAAGAATTAGAAGTGCTAAAACAATTATATACAAATAAACAAAAAGAAAAAGAAAAACGTAGAGAAGAGGAACAAGAGTTAAAATTAACAAATGAAATAGAAAAATTTAAATTACAATTAGAAGAAGAACAAGACAACTACCAAAAATAAGCGTAGACGAAATAAGTGAAGAAAGTGATAATGATAATAATCTAGGAGAAAACTATTCGGAAACAAGTGAAACATATACCGAACTAATAGAAAAAATTGAAAAAGCAAAAATAAATCCAGAAATAAATACAGGAGATATGAGCACTGATGATAAACCAAGTACATCAGGAGTAAAAAATCCAAAGCAATTAAATCCAAGCTACTATAGGACAGACTATAATTCATATGATAAAAATAAAACGTTATGGGAAAAAAGGCCGAATAAGAAATGGACACCAAGGCAGATAACTGAACAAAATAATTTTTTAGATCTAGATTGTGTAGCAGATATAAATAAAACAATTCAATTATGGATAGGATATATTTCAAAACAATTAATAGACAATAAAATATCGACAGCTGAAACACCAGAATATATAGAAAGAACACTCATAGGAACGGTAAAATTATGGTTACAAAATTTATCAAATGAAAGTCTAGCAACATTAAGAAGTGATAAAAAATACGATGGAACAGATGCCACAACAGCTACGGAAATATTATTTAAATATGAAATAGCAATAAGAAATGAATTTGGTAGTATGACGACGGAAATAGAAGAACAAAATAAAGAAAAAATTATAAACAGAAATTTAATGTCAAAATTAGCAATATGTAATATGTGCTATCTAGATGAATATACTTGTGCATTTAAAGACTATTATTACAAAGGAACATATAATCCAGATGAAAGTAAAGAAATAAGAAAATTATATTTTACTAAATTACCAGAACCTTTTAGTTCAAAAATAATAAAAAATTGGAATGAAGCAGAATTAGTAGATACTCTAGGAGCTCGAATAAAATTTTTACAAAATTGGTTTATGGAATTATGTGAAAAATACAAAGAAAATATTAAAATGAATAAAATATTAGTAAGAAATTTAGCATGTTGTAAAGATAGAACAGCACCCCAATTCGGATGCACAGATAAATATTATAAAAAACATAAGAAAATAAAAAGATATAGTAGTAAATATAAACCATATAAATCAAAATATAAGTATAAAAAACCAAGAAGAAGATATTATGTAAAAAATTACAAATATAAAAAACCATATAAAACAAAGAAAAAACTAACGGAATGTACTTGTTACAATTGTGGAAAACTAGGACACTTAGCTAGAGATTGCAAATTACCAAAAAATCCAAAGAAAAAACAAATTACCGAAAGAATAATAGGAGATGATAAATATACACAAATGGAATATATAGATTATTGTCACGACCCGATTTCTCGGTCATTATGGCACCTACAACCCCCGGTAGGTGAACCAATCCCTGTAGCCCAGAACAGTTAGTAATGGGCTACTATCTACCAAATAAGAGAGTAAAACGAATAAAATAGATAACAGGTATATAAATATATACATATGCGGAAACTAAACCAAACCCCAAGACCTGGTATCATAGTACAGAGCCCAAAACTACATACATGGAGTGAAAACTATCCAAAAGAATATATACAGATGTCTCTGAATGGTAATAGAGTACATAAAGCAAAAGATAAACTAAAGCTAAGCTCCGATCGCAAGAGCTCACCCTCAGCCTGAAGTAGTCCCCGACAGATCTCCAAGCACGAATCACAACGATCTAACGGCGATGGCCCACGCTAGGATCTGCACCCAAAGATGCAGGGGGTAGGGGTGAGCACCAAATGCGAAGCATAAGGTACCCAGTAGGTATCATAGGCCGACTGGGCACATATAAAATAAAAGCGCAGTAATAGACAGAATAGAAGCAAGTGGTCACAGAAATCAACGAAAGGTACACAGGAACTAGCCCAGAGGG
>QJPP01003698.1:0-251664 GCA_003996215.1 Jaltomata sinuosa
TCATTTTCTCTAGCAAGTCTTACCATTGCCGTTAAGCTATCTTCTAGTCTTAAGGATTCTTTTTCTAACATTAGGCTTAAATTATCTCCTATTTTCATATATCATCTTCCTAGATTTGAAAATATGATCTTTATTTTTAATCCTTCGTGATTTTCATATGTTTTTTCTTCTATGGCAAATTCTTCTTTGTTCATTTATAAGTTATGTTGTAATTTATATTCCAAGCTGTCTATTTGCAGTTGTAGGTAAAATATAGTTTTTCTTTGTGCTACGATAGATTCTTTACAAGTTCCTGCAAATATATTCTCATTAAGTCTATGTTGCCTATGTCTCAATTCTCGTCTTTTTGCTATAATTATTTTATTAAGCTTTTGTCTGTGTTCGTTATCGTTATCAGTCATTGTTTCTTTAAGTATTTAATATATTTATATTCTATTTTAGATATGGTATTTATTAATTCATTTAATTTATCGTTATTAGTTTTTGTAATACTAAGTTATTTATATTCCGGATATAAATTCTTTAATTTTCTTTTTAATTTTCTTATCTTCTTTCTAGTATGTTTCAAATCATCCATAGCTCTGATACCAATGTTGGGGGGGAGGTCTGGGTCCTACTAACATACCTATATTTTATTATAATAATTTTCTCTTAGCGGAATTAATCTGATTATTTCTTTTATATTTTCCAGAATATATTCTAGATATTTTATATCTTGGGTTCTTAATGTTGGGGGGAGGTCTGGGTCCTACTAACATACCTATATTTTATTATAATAATTTTCTCTTATCAGAATTAATCTGATTATTTCTTTTATATTTTCCAGAATATATTCTAGATATTTTATATCTTGGGTTCTTTGATATATTTCTATATTTTCTTTTATCAGATTTCCTAGCAGGGTTATGTCTACTTTAGTTTCGTACCAATATCGTAAGTATTCGTAATTTATTATTAATCTGAATCTATTATTTCTAGATCTGAATATATTTTCCAGTCGTCATCTATATTTAACCTTTCTAGATCTATCCCGTACCATTGTGATTTTTCATTAAATATCTTTTCCCAGATAATTCTTTTTAATTCTACTATTATTATGTCTTTTAGTGCATATAAAACTAATGTTTTATAATTATTTCTTATTTCATTATGCAAATAGGTGGTCATGGTAATACCATTCATATTTATGTTCATGCTTTGCTTTTTATCAATTAATTCCCTCATACCATAGCATGTCAATAACATTATATTCGATTATTACAGACTAGATTATTTTAAACCATATTCTCTTGTCACTGTTAACACCGTACTTTCAAAGGTACTTTCCCCTCCTAAATATTGCCACTCTGTCTACTCCCCTCACGGCTTCCTCGCCTTGGTTTCGACCTCTGGATATTATTTTCGGATTGTTTCCCTTTTTTCCTCATGTTAACAAACTTGAAAATATGATTCAAATAATTCTAGTAGATAATAACGAATATAAATTTATTTAATCATGCTATGATACTTAGGAATTAACAAATTTAGCTATGCATAATTATAAATGGGTATACCTTGCTAGTATCTTCTTGCTCCATATTGCTAGAAATTTTTTTATCTTATTGAGAGAATATTTTTTTTTTGTTTACAAAGAAGGTTTGCTTTCCGTGTAGAAAGTCTTACCTTCTTTTGCCATAATGGCTATCTATTTATAAGAGGATTTCTATACACGTCCTTTTCCTCTTCCACTTCTCCTAACTCTATTTTACACATGTTTTTATACTATTCCTACTTTACAACTCCACAAAATTCTAAACTACTTACTATTCCTACTTTACAACTCTACAAAATTCTAAACTACTTACTATTCCTACTTTACAACTCTACAAAATTCCAAACTACTTTTTCTTTACATAATTTACAGATGTTCAAAAATAGTTTACATATCTATCGATTTTTATCTTCGCGGAATCTCCGTGCTATCTTCTTATTCCAGCTGTACGTCTGGGATTATATTATCTTCGCCTTGGCATCTGGAGCATTGATGATCTGGATATTTGAGACTAATTGTTTTGCAGTATCTAATCATCATTTCTGCTGATATAAAATCTTTTCTAATAGCTCTCGTTATAGGTTGCTGTTCCGGCTTTAACAGGCTTAGTGCCCATTGTCTTATCTCTTCCATATCTGCTATCCTTTCTTCTCTGCAGTTGGAGTAGATCATAGTTTGTTTGCGTGCATAGTAACTCCAAACTGGATTTTTGTTTAGATAATTTGACGTTAATTCGTTTAAAATTGTAGCTAGTCCAATAACTCTCTTTCCTGCATAAAACTCCGGTATTGATACCTTTGGTATCTCTTCTTGTTCTTCTATCTTTTCTGGAATGATCATCTCCCTAGTTAGTCCTATCTTTATAACTTGGATGACTGGTTTAATCTCGTCATATAATATCTCGGCTGGTGCTGAGTAAGCTCTTATATAAAACAATGTTCCTTTAGTTATTCTTTTGTATTGCATAAAAGATTTATATAATTCTGGTAATGTAGCTATTTCTTCTCCTGTTTGGTGTATATACTGTATTTAATAATCCATAATTGTAGCAGGTTGCTACTAGATTTGCATTTGTCTTTGGCAGGGCAATTAACTTATTATATCCTTGTAAGCTCTGGATAATATAATCTTCTGTTGGATTGGTAGTAGTTTTGGATCTCGGGTTTTTATTTAGAAAGGTTTGTAGTTTGTGGATATTTTCTATGTATGCTCTGGTTATGTGGTTGTATGTCTTTTTATCTTGGTTCAGGCTGTCTCTATATGTATTTACTTGTGGTGGTGTATATGGGGTTTTTTGGGATTTTGGTATATATGGTGTTTCAAATAGTTTATTCAAGTTTGTATTGACATATCTTTTTTCTTCTTTTGTAGATGATGTGCTACCTGAGGTGCTACCTGCAGCTGCATGAAGTAAATAATTGTTATGGGTTTTTCGGTGTTTCCCATCGTCACCTTGTATCTCTGGAAGTTTTGTGTCTTCCGATTGACATAGCTCCGCATTTTTACAGCCATGCTGCTGACTAGCTTTAATTAGTTGTATCTCTTTATTTATGTTATCGACTTCTCTACAAAGAGTAGTCATAACTTTGAATAAATCTTCCATAGTAGTTTCCTCAGTTTGAGTAGCTTTGTCTTGATATGTAATCTGCAATTGTATTTTTGTCAGTACATATCACCTCGATTGTAAATGTGAAGTTTAATATATTTAATACGAGTCTCCGTATTTCTTTGGTTGTAACTGAGTCTCGTACTTTCCTCGTTAGCCACCATTTTACCTGCGTATTATCTGTTCTAATAATAAACTTATCATATACAATATATGGTTCAAAAGCTAATAAACATTTATATATTGAGTATAATTCTTTTCTATTTATTTCCCATTTTATTTCGGAATTTGTAAATGTGCCTGAATAATACCTGCAATGATGTTCTATTTTTCCTTTGTCATACTTGTATTTTAGTACTCCTCCATAGCTTATTTCACTAGCATCGGATTCTACTATATAGGTGAATTTTCTATTTTCGTCTGGGAAGCATAATTTTGGTAAATTCTCACATAGTAATTTTATTTTTCTTATTTGTTCTTGGTCTTTGTCATTAAAATGATATTCTACATCTTTCTTTAATTTGTTATGTAATGGTTTTAGACTTTCTGCCAATTTTGGTATATATTCTCTTACTTGATTTACTAATCCTAAAAACGACTGTAATTTCTTTTTTTGTATCTATCTGTTCATCAGAATTTATTATTTTTTGTACTATGTGTGGTTGCATTTTATACCATTTTTATCTATTTCTATTCCTAAGAATTCTATTTGATTTTTCATTATTTCAGCTTTTTTCTTACTCAAACTAATTCCTGAATACGTAACAATATGTATGAATTTTTCTAGTAATCTTATATGTTCATCTTGTGTTCTTGAATACAAGAGTATATCATCTATATATACTATGCAATTTTCTAATTGGTTGAAGTAATTATCCATGAAATGCTGGTATCTTCCTGGTGCATTTTTATATCCAAAAGGTAATACGTTCCATTCATAAAATCCTTGGGGTACTGTAAATGCTGTTAGTTTTTTAGATTCTTCTTCTAGCTTAAGGTGGTAAAAGCCTGATTTACAATCAAATTTACTAAAATAATTATATCCTTGGACTTGTCTTATTTTTAATATCTTATTTGGTATTGGATAATTGTATGTTTTAGTTTTGGCATTTAAGTTTCTATAATCAATAACCATCCTACTTTTTCTCCTTTTTTGTTCGCTATGCTTATTTACTATAAATGCTGGGCTTGTATGTTTGCTATTACTTTCTTGTATATATTTATTTTCTAATAATTCTTCTATGTGCATTTTGAATTCTTTTAGGTCGTCAAAATTATATTTGAGAGGTTTTTGGGTAATTATACTATTTTCATCAATTAATTCTATTTTTACTTTGGTTTTATGTTTTTCCCATCCTTTTAAGGGATTTTCACTATATAATGGTTCTAATCGATCTTGGATGATTTTTAGTTTATCTATAGCAAATATAATTAGTTTTATTTTGTGCTCATTTTTTTTTATATTTTCTAATTTCTGGGTGATTTTCTCACTTCCTTTTATCCACGGGGTAGGTTTTCTATTTTTATTATATACTCTTTTAGCTCCTACTTTGTGTTTGCATGGTGTAGTAAACCACCAGTGCGTTTTTGTTATTATATGTGGAAATAGTTTTTCTAGAAACGGCATTCCTAAAAGTATATCTTTGTTTGTGAATTCATAGCTATATATTTCTTCTATGGTTAATATCTTATCCCATATTTGTAGTTTTATGTTTTTTGCTTTATGATTTATCATGCTCCCTTCATTATTAAATCCTGTTATTACTATCGGTGTGGTTAATTTTTCTCATTTTTCATCTGGTAGACAATTATGTTTACACATATTAGCTTCTGCTCCTGTATCTATCATCGGGGTATAGTATCTATTGTAGTAATTTTCTACTATTATTTTGGCAAGTATATAAATTTTCATTTCTATTTCATATTGTTCGTTTTATTATGACTTTTTTATTTTTATATGTAACAGTTAACTGGGTGTTTTCTAAATTATATGGTTTCATGCCTTCTAACCATTTTATTCCTAGTATGATATTTTTATCTCCATGATATATTATAAAATTTATTACCATTGGTATTCCGCCAATGATTAATTCTTTTTCTACTGTTTCTCTTAATATTGTAAATTCTTTTGGTAATTCTGACTGTTCTGTAGAATTTATTTCTTCTTCTGTTACCAATTCTCTTGTTATATAATTTTCTTCCTGGCCTGTATTTATTGTTATAATAAATTTTCTTTGTTCTAATATTCCAGTTATATAATAGTGATATAGCTCTATTTCTTTTATTTTTACTGAATTTCCTGATGATTGAGGTGTTTCACTGTGACCTTTTCTTTTAGATGTGCTTATCCTGTCGCTTACTATTTCTAGATCTTCTTCTATATCAATTTCCTTATAGCTATAATCATTTTTATCTATTACTGTGACAACTTGTTCAAATGGATTTTCTATTTTTATCCTATTAATTTTATTTTTTGCTGTTATTTTATGTTTTGTTGTTAAGACATATAAATTTTTACATCTTGCTGTAAATATTTTACTGCCTGGGGCTAGTTCTATTCCTGTCATTTTCCAATATAGTACTAATGATTTATCTATATTCCTGTCATTTATTGCTACTGAATAGTTGGCGCTTATTATGAATTTAAATTTCTGGTATATTAAATTTCCTTTTACTGCACTTATTATACTTTTCTCTATAGGTTCAATTATTCTATCATCTGCTAAATATATTTCTATAGGTGTATCTATACCTTCTCTAAAACATGCTTTTATTAATATTTCTGTTTCTCCTAGATGTACATATTTTATTGGTTCTTTAGCCTGTATTGCTTGTATTTCTTTATTTATTATTCTCTTATTTATTATAGGTATTTTTGCTTTTCCTTTGGTATATTTACAATCTATTATATGTTCTTTCTGACTTACCACATAATATTCTTCTTTCTGTCGTTTAAATATATTTTTTAGCATTGGTATTTTGAATATTTTTTCTACACTTAATTCTAATTCTTTTCCTTTTATTTGTTCAAATATACTTGTATCAAATATAACTTTCTGTTCTGAGGATTCTTCGTTTATGTGTTCTTCTTTATCTATTATCTGTACGTCTTTTTCAGACATTATCGTCTAATTCTTCTTTTTCTAATTCTTCATTCAATTCATTTTCAGATAATTCATATATGCTATCGTCACTGTCTAGTTCATAATCTAGATATTCTAATTGCATATATTCTTCATTATTTATTATTATTTCTGCTATTTGCTTTTTCTTAGGATTTTTAGGTAGTTTACAATTTCTAGCTAAATGTCCTAATTTCCCACAATTATAGCATGTACACTCAGTTATTTTCTTTTTTGGTTTAAAAGGTCTTTTATTGTTAAATTTTTTTACATAATACCTTCGTCTAGGCCTTTTGTATTTATATTGGGATTTATATCTTTTGAATTTTCCTCGTTTTCTATTCTTTTTATAGTAGTTATCTTTACATCCAAATTGGGGTGCTACTTTATCCTTACAGCATGATAGATTTTTTATTATGGATTTTTCCATTTTTATTTCTTCCCTATATTTCTCACATATATCTGAATACCATTTTTGTAAAAATCTTATTCTTGCTCCTAGAGTATCTTGTAAGCCTGCTTCATTCCAATCTTTTATTATTTTTGAACTAAATGGTTCTGGTAATTTTGTAAAATATAATCTCCTTACTTCTTTTGCTTCTTCTGGCGTATATGTTCCTTTGTAATAATATTCTCTAAATATACATGTATATTCATCTATGTAACACATATTATATATTGCTAATTTTAACAATAAATTTCTGTTTAATTGTTTATCTTTATTTTGTTCTTCTGTTTCTGTGGTTGTGCTGTTAAATTCATTTCGTATTGCCATTTCATATTTATTTAGAATATCCATAGTTGTGGTTGCTGTTTTACCGTCTATAGTTTTACTACTTCTTAATGCGTTTATGCTTTCTTCTGATAAGTTGTGTAACCATAATTTTACTGTTCCTAAGAATGTTCGTTCTATGTATCCTGGTGCTTCTGTTAGACTTATTTTATTGTCTATTAGCTGTTTTGCTATATATCCTGTCCATAGTTGAATTGCTTTATTTATATCCGTTACACAATCTAAATCTAAGAAATTATTATTCTGGTTAGTTGGTTTTGGAGTCCATTTTTTATTTAATCTTTTATCTCATATACTGTCTTGCCTATCAGATTGCTCATAATTAACTGTATAGTATGTCAGACTTAATATTTTTGGGTCTTTAACTCCTGATGTGCTAGCTTCTTGTTCTTTTTCTTTCTCAACATCTCCTGCATTTATTTCAATATTTTCGTCTATGCTTGCTACATTTGCTATCATTTCTGTATAGGTTTCACTTATTTCCGAACTCTGTTCTGTCTGATTACCGTTTACCTCATTTATACCTAATTCTTCTTCTTCGGTTGGTTCTTCTATTTGTAGTTTTTCTTTGAATTTTTCTATTTCAGTTTTTAATTTTGCTTCAATTTCTTTTTCTTTTTGTTTTGCCGTATATAATTCTTTTAACTTAGCTAATTCTTTTTCTAGGGCTATTATTCTGTCATTTTTTACTTCTTCTATTTGTTGTATTTCTTGTTATGCCTGTTGTTTAATAATAGTTATTTCATTTTTTCGGTCTATTTCTTCATTTTCTCTAGCAAGTCTTACCATTGCCGTTAAGCTATCTTCTAATCTTAAGGATTCTTTTTCTAACATTAGGCTTAAATTATCTCCTATTTTCTTATATCGTCTTCCTAGATTTGAAAATATGATCTTTATTTTTAATCCTTCGTGATTTTCATATGTATTTTCGTCTATAGCAAATTCTTCTTTGTTCATTTATAAGTCATGTTGTAATTTATATTATAAGCTGTCTATTTGTAGTTGTAGGTAAAATATAGTTTTTCTTTTTGCTACGATAGATTCTTTACAAGTTCCTGCAAATATATTCTCATTAAGTCTATGTTGCCTATGTCTCAATTCTCGTCTTTTTGCTATAATTATTTTATTAAGCTTTTGTCTGTGTTCGTTATCGTTATCAGTAATTGTTTCTTTAAGTATTTAATATATTTATATTCTATTTTAGATATGGTATTTATTAATTCATTTAATTTATCGTTATCAGTTTTTGTAATACTAAGTTGTTTATATTCCGGATATAAATTCTTTAATTTTCTTTTCAATTTTCTTATTTTCTTTCTAGTATGTTTCAAATCATCCATAGCTCTGATACTAATATGTGGTTGTATGTCTTTTTATCTTGGTTCAGGCTGTCTCTATATGTGTTTACTTGTGGTGGTGTAAATGGGGTTTTTTGGGATTTTGGTATATATGGTGTTTCAAATAGTTTATTCAAGTTTGTATTGACATATCTTTTTTCTTCTTTTGGTGGTCATGTGACCACCTATTAATCTGATACCATTTTGTGGGGGGGGGGGGGTCCTACTAACATACCTATATTTTACTATAATAATTTTCTCTTAGCGGAATTAATCTGATTATTTCTTTTATATTTTTTCCAGAATATATTCTAGATATTTTATATCTTGGGTTCTTTGATATATTTCTATATTTTCTTTTATCAGATTTCCTAGCAGGGTTATGTCTACTTTAGTTTCGTACCAATATCGTAAGTATTCGTAATTTATCATTAATCTGAATCTGTTATTTCTAGATCTGAATATATTTCCCAATTGTCATCTATATTTAACCTTTCTAGATCTATCCCGTACCATTGTGATTTTTCATTAAATATCTTTTCCCATATAATTCTTTTTAATTCTACTATCCTTATGTCTTTTAGTGCATATAAAACTAATGTTTTATAATTATTTCTTATTTCATTATGCAAATAGGTGGTCATGGTAATACCATCCATATTTATGTTCATGCTTTGATTTTTATCAATTAATTCCCTCATATCATAGCATGTCAATAACATTATATTCGATTATTACAGACTAGATTATTTTAAACCATATTCTCTTGTCACTGTTAACACCGTACTTTCAAAGGTACTTTCCCCTCCTAAATAGTGTCACTCTGTCTACTCCCCTCACGGCTTCCTCGCCTTGGTTTTGACCTCTGGACATTATGCCGGGCGGGTTGAGATTTTGCGGGTTAAGACAGAACCCGCACCGCACCCGCCGCATTTCCATTCCTAAACCCAAACAAGCAAATTTTTCTTGAAGATTTTGGGTTTGTGGCTTTCATGAAATTGCACAGCTATTTGAGCTTGAGTGGTCTGGCTATCTATTTGTTTCTTTGTGGTGTGACTAGATCTTTCTTCAAGAACCTGACCAAACAGTCTCTGCATATCCATTGACTGGCAGTTCAATGCAAGAAATATCTTTTGAGCATGCCCCTATTGATGCTGGTTTGCACGTTGCAGAAGCTAGCAGTATATGGGAGAGTTACAGGGGATTCAAACCAACTATTCTGTTTGCTGCTGAAACTAATGCTGAGGAAAGAAAGAAAAGAAGACGATCAAGTTCAGAGTTTATTCTCTCAACAGTTTTTGGCCTCTTTCGTTGATCCAAGTTCAGCTCCTCCGAATTGCGGGGCTCTTATGGTGTTACCTAAGGCACAGAAGAAGAAGATCGAACCAACATATCTCATGGTTTCAATGCACCCAAGGGTGTGGCCTAGTGGTCAATGAAGTGGGTTAAGAACCATGAGGTCTCAGGTTCAAATCCCAGTGAAGAAAAAAGACACTAGATGATTCTTCCCATCTGTTCTAGCTTGGTGGACAAAGTTACCGGGTAGCTTTTACTGATGGGAGGCAGCGGGTATCCCGTGGAATTAGTCTAGGTGCAGGAAAGCTGACCCGGACACCACGGTCATAAAAAAAAGATCTCGTGGTTTCAAGTGTGTGTAATGCTTGCAAAGATATGGAAGTGTTTGGTCCGGAAAGGTCTGTCCATGACCTTGCGCTAAAGGCTATTGTTGAGGGTAACATTCTGTTGAAAATGCACTTGTTGATATGTACAGGGAAGTTGGAAACGTGAACGGTTGTGAGAGCATATTCATGATCCAGAGAGCAATAAGATCACGTGGAACTGTTAGTGCATATGGAACAATTAAAATATACAGTCCTATCTATGAAGAAAGAGTTTGAATTTGAACTGGGAAGATTGGAGCTCAGAGCTCATTCCAACTTGAACCAAAGGGTAACAGGAACCATGTCTTTCCTTTAAATATGCTCGAGGCAACAGGAATTGACATGGCTTTGTCAGAAGTACCGGAGTCGGAAGTTATAACAGGAGTTCGTTGGTCTTATTGGGATAAGTTCATTGTGAAGCCAACAATTCAGGAAAATGGAGAACTTACAGTTGGATTTGTTATTAGCAGACACCAAGAATGCAATATTAATGTTTGAGGGGTATTGTGATTATCTTCTCGAGGACAAGTTGGTTGAAGCAATAGATGTTGCGCAGAATGCTGTGCGGGTATTTGCAACAGGTGAAAACTTTAGTGCATAAATGCAGAAGGCCAAAAATGCTCGATGCAATCAAGCCATCTCCAAAAGAGCTATATGAGCTAGTCAGGGAAGTTGCCGGCAAGGAGTTAGTGGAAGTGCTGCAAATTGAAAACAAGATTCCAAGAAGAAAGGCCCTATTATCATTGGAATAAAGTATCATAAGCATATTGTCTGAGATGGATTATTTCAGTACAATGGATGTTTTGTGTCTAGCGAAATGATTTAGAGTTGCTAGAGAACGGTGCCGGCATTTAAAAAAGACACAAGATTCAATTGGGAAATGCTCTTGTTTACAGCTTGCAAGATTGATTCAAAGACAAGAACTGCTATATTTCGTGACTTCCCACAATTTTCATTTGATCTTGGCAGTGTTAGGTCTTTCATTTCACATTATCACACCCTTGAGGACAAGGGTAGTTAAGCCCATTTTAGCAAAATTACTTATGGCTTAGCTTAGCAGTGCATTTTTGCTTCTCTAATACAGCTAGCTAGGTATATAAATAAGATGTTTTCATTTCATTGTAATCATCTTTTTGCAGAAATAAGATAACCAATTAACCATAGTGTAGCTTAGCTCTTAAACTCTGTTTTCCCTTCCCTGCAGTATTTTTCCGTACCTTCAGTGAGCTCTCATTCACATACTTTATCCCGATGCAATTAGCTCTATTTGATATGATATAAATGGATTTGTTATTAACTGCTATAATATTGAGCTGGCTTGCATGTCTGTAAACGTATGTGTTCTATTTTTAACCTATGTTTACAACACTTAAATATTTGTTCACAAGGAAATGGAAAGAACCAATAATTGAGGTCCCTTTACGTTTATTTCCCTCCTTCAGTCAAATTAATTTATTTGTTTTTCTTTTCCAGCTATAACTAGCCATAGAGTAACTGGTTCTTTGTTGATGCAGGGCATAAAGCTAGATCTTATCTTCTGCTGCTCATAAGAATGAGTCGAGTAATAGTGGAGACAACTGGTGGTTTGATTTGTTATAGAATCTTATAATGTACAATGAGTGCAGAGATAACAACACTATTGGCATTAACGCGTTAGTGATATTTAGCTGAAGTGTGTGCTTTTAATGGTTTGATCTTCTTGAGCACAAAAATGCGAGGGCCTAACAAAATTTTATGCCCCATTTAGTATTGTATCATAAGCTCATTCTTTCATTTGCATTTTGAAATGCTAATCAATGTTGGTATTACGTTGCTCAAATTCTCCTTTTCTTTAACTGTACTGTACGGGGTCTTTTGCTGGGAACAAGTTATCTAAGGATAATTAATCCCGGGATTAGCTATCCCGGGATAAATAATCCCGGTACTAACTAATACCTCCAACCAAACGCAAAATAAAATAATCCTGCATTTTATCCCAGGACTATTATACCTTATACCTCACACCAAACAACCTTTACGGGTAGCGTGCATGCAAGTCCGGAGCCAAAAGGGTCACCTTTTTAAGGAAAAACACCATATGGGACACATGATTTTGAAAAATACCAAAGGGGACAAAATGCTCGAAGCTGAGCGAGTAACCCTTTTTCTAAATGGTCACTGAGAAACGGCCGTTTAGTAATTTTTTCTTTAATTTTTAACTGTTTGTCGATGTGCTCGAGGCGACTCACTAGTCGTTGTGCTCTGCACGACACATTGGTTCTCTTATACAAATTCCTCTATTTTCGTGACTCTATTGATTATCCAAATAAAAGGTCAACATCCACTACAAATTAGAAATAAAGGCAAAGAAAACCATAAAACAGGAATGAGAGAAAGACACAGAAACTTGAGGCACAAACATACTTATCAAGAACCTACCTGTTGAAAAAAATAATCAAGAATCTACCCTTTCTCATTCTCAAAGAACCCAGTAAAGAATTAAGAAAAAAAAAAGAAGAAGCAAATAAGTTAAATGAAAAATGAAACTTACTGGAAGTAAGATCAGCAACACAAACATCTTGAAGCATAGATTCTTGAGGGCAACTCAGAAAATGAAGAAGAAAAAGAAGAAGAGGAAGAAGAAGACGAAGAAACCAAGAAGAAGAAGCAAGAAATGGCGCCGGGGCAAAGCAAGAGAGCAACAACGGTTCCCCCTCTTTTTTAGGTAATTAGGGTTTTGTATAAGTTGGGCCAAAGTGTAAAATAAAAAATTTGAGGACAACTCAGAAAATGAGTCAAAATTCATTAATTACTAATCTAACTTTTGTCACCTCTACTCAATAAAAATAACTTAATTACTACAACTTAAATTTGAAACTTTTTTTTGTCACCCTTGATTAATTTTTCTTGCTAAGATAACCATAACCATAATCATAACCAATTTTCCAAATGTAGACATGGTGGAATTAAGAAGAGAAGTGTTGGAATTTTTTTCCGGATTAATCAATAGAGGCACAAAAATAGAGGAATTTGTATAAGAGAACCACTGTGTCATGCAGAGCACAGTGACTAGTGAGTCGCCTCAAGCACATCGACAAACAGTTAAAAATTAAAGAAAAAACGGCCATTTTCAATGGTCGTTTAGAAAAAGGGTGAATCGCTCAGCTTCGAGCATTTTGTTCCATTTGGTATTTTTCAAAATCATGAGTCCCATTTGGTATTTTGCCTTTTAAAAGAGTGGCCCTTTTGGCTCCGGAGTGACCCTTTGATATTTTATTGGGTACTTGCTATATCTCACCAACTCATACATTAGGTAATTCTTCTTACCAAAGCTAAGCAAATGAAAAGAAATGAACTAGGTTTTCCCCCCTCAGATGGGATTTGTATTTTAGTCTTTCATGTTTCTATTCTTGAGCTGCTACGAGAAAGAAATAGAGAGTTACGTGTTCGTATCCAATTCTGATCGTCTTTCCTTTTTCCCCCTTTTGTCCACCTTGTAAATTGTGCTTGATTATTAGTGGGATGGATTGGGGTAGATGTTGGAGAAAATAGAGAGCAAATCTAAAGAACAGAGGCTCAAAGTTAAAGAACTGGATATGTGCTGAAATCTTAGATTTTTTTGTATATTAATTCAAAGCAAAGTACTGTCTTTATATAGGCTTACAATTAAACACGCCATTGTCACTTAGTAGACCACTACTACTATTAACTAAGCAACAACTAACCAACAACAGTAAACTAAAAAAGTATTGCACTATGACTTGCTAACAACCCAAAAATATAGGACACTACTAACAAACTAAATTGACCAGGTCATACTTTGAATCAGTCTTCAATACTCCCCCTTGATTCAAAGTTACAGACACCAAGCAAAGCCCTCAAATAATAAACTTGTCTTCTGCCAAAGACTTTGTCAGTATATCAGCTAATTGCTTATGAGTGCGACAATGCTTCAATATAATCTCCTCCTTTGCAACCAAATCACGAATGCAATAGAAGCAAACATCAATGTGCTTAATTTTGTTGTGAAAACTTGAACTCTTTGTCATGGAGATCGATGCTTTGTTGTCACAGTATATCTCTGTTGTACTTTCTCGCTTATGCTGAAGTTCTGCTAACATCCTTCATAGTCAGATGGCTTGGCAAGTGGCTAAAGTAGCTACAATGTACTCAGCTTCAGAGGTGGACAAGGTTGTTGTAGCTTGCTTCTTTGAGCTCCAATTTATTACTCTTGGTGCAAGAGTAAAAACATGTGCTAAAATGCTCCGTCTATCATCCAACGAACCAACATAGTCACTATCAGTGAACCCACATAATCTAAAATTGGAAACTTGTGAGTACCAAATTCCACAGTCCATAGTTCTAGCGATATAATGCAAAACTCTTTTTGCTGCTCCAAAATGAACCTTTGAAGATTGTTGCATAAACCTGGAAATGACACCAACAAAGAATACAATATTAGGGGGAGAGTGGGTTAGATAAATTAAACCTCCAACTAGGCTTCTGAAAGTTCTAGCATCATCCATCTCTGCTCCATCATTAAGCTGCAATTTTTCACCAACATTTGACATCCCTCTTCAGCTTGATGGACTTCAAGGCCAAGAAAATAATGTAATAAATCCATATCTGACATCTCAAACTCATTCATCATTTGAGACTTAAATTCATCCCCAAGAGAAATAGAATATCTAGTGTAAATAATATCATCAACATAAATGCAAACAATGATGAAATCATTATCTTCCTTCTTTACATACAACGTGGGTTCATTCTCATTTCTCATGTATCCTTTTTTCTAGAAATACCCATCGATTTTGCTATACCATGCTAGAAGGGATTGCTTCAAACCATACAATGCCTTTTTTAGGTTAAAGACCTTTGTTTCATCGTCTTTGTTTTATGAAACCATTTGGTTGTGCTACGTAGACCTCTTCTTGTAAGTCTCCATTGAGAAATGCCAACTTGATATCGAATTGATAAACTAGCCATTGTGACTGTGAAGCCAATGCTAGAACAAGTCTCACAGTTTTAAACCGAGCGAATTGAGAAAATATTACTTCAAAATCAATACCATATTGTTGTGCCTATCCTTTTGCCACAAGATGAGCTTTATGCTTCTGTAAGGTCCTATTTACTGCAAACTTTGTCTTGAACACCCACTTCAAGCCAATTGTATTTTTGCCTTCTGGTAATTTCACTATCTTCCATGTGCCATTCTTTTTAATAGATGTTATCTCTTCTAACATTGCTCTCCACCACTCTTCCTTTTCAGCTGCTTCTTATAATATGTAGGATCTGAAACAACAAAAGAAAATTGACAATTGTATACATGTCATTAACATACTTAGGATTTGGCTTTGTAATCCTTGTTGACCTTCTTAAAGGAATTGGCTCATCTAGAGACTCTTCAAGAGTTGTAGATGAAGAGTTTCTGCTCCCTGAAGTTGAAGAAGTTGTAGAAGAACAACTGCTATAGCTATAGTAGTTGTCTGTTAAATTCCATCAAAAGTGATGCTAGTAGGTGATAACACTCAAACACACTCTCCCATAGGAAGTGATAGCAGTCGTCAGAGCAAAACAAAATTTATATTCCCGACGGGAGTCAGGGTTGATCCCGCAGAGAATGGTTATAAAGAGTCGCCAAGAGATTATCGTATATCAATCAAGAATAGAGTAATCGTTCAAATAACATGAAAAGTAAAATGGGGGAAAATAGGGAATTGGGAATCTATTACAATCACAATTCGAACAAGAAAGTAAATTAAGCAACGGGTTTGTAATCAAATGAGAGAATGACTAGGGATACGTTTTTGATGGAATTCAAACATGGGTTAGGGTACTTGTTCAATTACGCAAATTCTAAATAAACGATATGGGTAGCATTGGTTATAGTTATGTTCGTCAATCTATCGATCTTCCAAACATATTTTCCATGGTCTTTATTCAAGCACCATGCGTTCATCACAAAACAACTAATACAAGCTTGGGCAAGTCATACTATTTCTAGCTTAGACTCTTAAATGAGTGTTTTCCGGCGATTAAGCTATTTCTAGCCTCAATTTTGGTAGAAATCCCAAGTACCTACCATTGAATTCTCTTTCGAAATCATGAACTCCTCTTTCAAGCAAGAACACAACCAAGTAAGTTCAGTCGATGTTTGCAACCATCAATTTTAGAGTTAAAACACGGAGAATTCAATAGACCCATATTAATTTAGCAATTATAAGCACAATTAAATAAGACCCATACCTAAATTCAAATACCCATCATACACATACCCCTAGACAAAGAAACTATCCACTCATGCTAAGAAAATAAGAGATTATACCAATTGGGTAATTCAAATTTCCATTCATTGTATGCTAATATCCAATATCCAAGCTCAATTTGTACAATAATGGCGGATTCACAAGATAGAAGAAGAGAAATAGCAAGTACACCTCTATCTGCCTTGGGAACCTCTCTCAACGTAAAACTATTAAATAATGTGTAAAAACTATTCAAAATTACTCATTACAATATCCAAATTGGGTTTTAAAAGGTTCCCAAATTGTCACATAAAAATTGACAAAAAAGCCATTCGAGAAATGTGTGACGCGACGTACGATCGCACCACGCATTGTGTGTGTCGCACGGCCTATTCCAGCATACTAGTGACTTGGTTTTATTTTAGGTGTCATGCGAAGGGAGGTCCAGACCGCACCAGCCGTTGTGCGTGTTGCACGGCGGCCGCACCTCTAGACAGATTTTTCTTCTCTTTTAATGATTCTTCTTCTCTTTTGATCACCTCACACTTAAACTCTTTTTGAGAACTTTTGGGTCCAATTCCTTATTTTCTACTTTTGACCAAGAGTACCTGTATTTTCATAAATAAAGGCCATAAGTACCTCTAAATATTATCAAAATATGACAATAATTCATGGATAAAAGACTCAATAAGTTGGTATCAAACCCCCAAACTTGAACTATTGCTTATCCTCAAGCAAGATACTCACAAAGTAAGGAATGAATTACGCTTTAAAAACATGGGTTGCACACAAGATTACTCTACTCTACAAATTAAGAAAAATAACAAACAAAAAGACTCAAACAAAAGACTCAACTACAATGCTTATCTAAATTTGGACTACCTCATTCTCAAGGCAATTGCTCATTTCAAAACATTTAGAAAAAGGACTTCATTTCTCATTCAAATCAATGGAATTTTCCATTCAAAACAAGATCAAGCTTATCAAGTCATTGGCATGGACCATCAAGGTTTGCCTCGAGATTTGTCACACAACTTGTCTCGTTCATTTCTTTCAATTGAAATAAAGACTTCATCATTCTGTTCAAGCGTGTGATGCCACTCACCACAAGAGAGAATCCCACTCACAATCATGCAATTCTCAAAACAAAGGAATTATAAGAGAACCAAAAGACTCCCACTCTCTCAAAGAAGTTCAAGTGTACACATATCAAACTATAGGCTTGCCCTTCATATAATTCGCCACTAATGTAGAGTTACCGAGCTCAGAATTACTAAGAACTTGCGGGTTATGATGTTGGCTTGGGTTAAGGTGAGGATTGCATTTGGCTTAAGTGACTAAGCCTCCCTAACGCTCTTTGTGATCATTGAAACACCACTCACATTTTTGAACAATGACTTCACCTTGTTTCTTTCTCACACAATCCCGAAGTTCCCCTTCAACTAGATCATTCAGCTTCCTTTTTCACCTTTACTTGGTAGCACCAATTACTTCTTTTCTTTCCATTTTTTCATTTCATTGGATTATTTGAAGCAATTTTTAACTCAAGCATATAATGCTACCTTGCTTTGAGAACATCTTTTTCTTCTCCACATTGGTGCATACACCCCCAAAATTAGGCTTTTGCCTATGTTATCATTTCAATTTTCCTCCCAAATTTAGGCTTTTAGCCTATGTTTCACTTTCGAGCCATTAGGGAAGACGGGTGCAAGAATTAAGGTTCCAAGAAGGCCAAGGTGTAAGGTGCCAAAGAAAAGTCACAAGCTCAACAGGGTTCACTGTGATCAATGTAAAGGGAGGCCAATTTGGGTGAAGTGGCTAATCAAAAAGGGCATAACGTTATTTTTCAAGCTTGGTGACATCTAGAATTTCGTCTTGAATCACATTCAGATCAAGTTCTAGACAATCCATGCACACAAGAATTAGGTATAGCCTTACCACACACGGCATCACAACACATGAATTTTTACAACGAGTCTCCAAATCAATTGGGACAAATGACTTTTGACAAGTTATTCTGAGTTCTTTACACACATGTTTTTGATTCGATCAAGCCAAACAAGGAGTGTGAAAGTCATGAAAAGAGAATGATTTACTCAAAATTATTTTCCCTCTTTTCTTTAATTTTCAAAAACCTCTTGCCAAGATTTTTTTTTTGGTGGGACCATTTTGAGACAAGAAAATCATGGACTCAATTTAAAACTAAAACTTGGCATTTTACCTTATGAAAGTCGCCTCTCAATCAATCATAGGGAAACATCAACCCAGATCGACACAAATATAAACAAAAGAAAAATAAAAGATAATATTGTGCTCCTTGAAAAAGAACCACGGTATAAAGAAAACCCTCGTAGTTTATTCACTAATCTACTATTAACAAGGCGATTACAAATTTAAGCGCTCATGAGTCATTTGAAAAGAAGGCCTCAGCGTAGGCTCTAGCACATTTGCAAGGCACGAGTAGTGAAACAATGAAATCATGTAAGACCAACCCGGCAACACAAATCGAAAGTAAAAAAATCAAGCCTAGCAAGGGCACAATTAAAGCATCAAAATAGCATAAAAAGCCCAGAAAAGGCAACATCACAATCTCCAACACATGCCCGACAAAGACCAGATGAAATATCTAGCTAGAAAGTAAAAAAATTGTCAAGGCCCGACAAGGGTAATAAAAATATCTCAAAGCCCAACCATGGGCAACCATAAGCAAATAAGCACCACCTCCCCCATGAAAATAAGCATTGCCCTCAATGCTCTAAGCCCAAAGAAGTAAGGAAAGGGTGCAACAACTTCCTGGGAGGACTAATCCTTATCATCAGCCACTGCCTCTGCACTAGTGCCTACACCACCCTTTATAGAGTGTGAAGTGAGTGTTGACTCCCGGAGTGCATCCTAGAGTACTGGATCCTCATCATCAGGAAACTCCACATCATCATCATCATAAGATGTAAACAAGTCATCCAAGGGACCAGGAGTGTGCTGGGGTAAAGGTATGACACTCAAATATGCATTATCAACCAAAGTCTTCCATTTTGCCTTATCAAAATCCTTTCAGATCTCCTTCACAGCTCCCTCAATGACATCCACCCTCTGGCAGAGCTTTCTCACGCTATCCACCACTCCCTTAATGGCCTTTTTGATAGCCTTGTCAATTAAACCTGGAAGCTTGTTAGCTAAGTCAGTTAACTGCCTATCATGATTATAGGTCAGGTTAACCATATTATGGAGCCCTTCTTTGGTCAAGGTCGATGAAGAAGGTGGGGGTACCTGTGGTGTAGAAGCTGCAGAATTTCCCGACTCCATAGGAGTAGGCGCTTCTAAACCTGATCTAGAAGGAGAGGAAGAAGTGGAATCAACATTCGAATCCCCAAGATCATCATCCTCAAGGGGTTGCATTCTGCGCCTCTTGAACCTAGGAGCATCCCTGTCAGTTTTCTTGTGAAGGTCTAACATACCAGTGGCTGGGGTAGGAGTGTCATAGCTGAAACAGGAGATGCCAACTTTTGCACAAAGCTTACTGATGAGCACAGAGTAGGGGAATGCATCACCACCCCTACGTGCTTTTTCTCTTTATCACCAAAGCTGCAATCTCCCCAAAGTTGAAATGATCCCTCGCTATAATCGAGGCTACCAAAAGGGCTCCAACTTGGGTGACCTTTTGGTCATTCTAAGAAACCAGGAAGCGGGAGCGGACAAAATCATACCAAAGGCAGGCTTTGAAGTACATAGTCCACCTCAAAATATCGCCCCCCATAGTGGCCCAAATAGGAGTGTTACGAGCAATAATAGGAGCAGCCCAAGTAAGAAGTTTCTGGACAACAATCAACTTAGCCATTACTATAGACGCATGCTCAATTGGATGTTTTATCGCATTTTTCACCTTCGTTATTTTAAAAAAGAAAAAGCAACTTCGTTTTTGAAATGGGTTTGACTTGTATTAAATTTGAAAACTTATAAAAATCTCCAAATTTAATTAAAACAGAGTCGCCACTTAATTTTTTAGGAGAAATCAAGAAAACCTTTGAAAATATTCAAAAGATTTAAAACAGATAAAAACCTTTTGATTTTAAGAAATTCGGGTAAGAAGTTCATATTAACATTTCGAGAAGGGTTTTAAGGCATTCGAAATGTCCACTAACTTGCGGTTATCCGGCTATTTTCTAACTTATTATTTGATTAACTTGAAAAGGACAAGTAAAAGAATTATTTTCGTGAAGCATTTATTTACGAAAAATGACAAGTGATTACACGAGATTTAAAAATACAACTTAACAACAATTTGTTGGCAAATTTCCAAAACTTTATTAATTTGATGAAGTAAACTTTGCAAATAAAACACATGGCATTCCAATGGGTAATTTAACCAAATTAATTAAAGAGTTAGTATTTTTACAAAGTCCGAACAAATACAGGTAAGGCTAAATTAAAAGAAAAGGAGAGGTTGGGTTTAGGCACTTAGGTCAAACACCTACTAAACGTCCAATGGACTACCAAAGTGTTCTGGTTAAGCCCATTTAGTCGTTTCCGCTCCTTGGCCTTCCCTGTATTTTTGCTTCCCTTTCCCTTTATGTGGAGCACTTAGGCCACACAATATTTCTTAGTCAATATTAACCCTTTTGGGAGCCTTGGCAAAAGTCTGGACTTGACTATTAGAACTTGGGCTTAGACCCATCGAAATGCAAGGGAGAGTTGGACTCGAACATATTCATGCGTAAATAAAATTATAAGGATTAATAAGCAGTTGAAAGAAAGTAATAAAAATTAAATAGAGTCAATCTTATGAACAGGAGAGGTAAAAACACATTTTTTAGGTCACTGTGTATATCATCAACCAATCACTATTAACCCACATAAGCAGAAAAATAGGTTCAGGTTAATTTTGCAGGAAGTGGCTAAGTCTAAATTGATTTGTTATCTTTACAAGAATTGGCATTAATCTGCTCCTCATTTAGAAATATATCATACAACAATACATCCAAGCTTTCTTTAAACAAAATTCAACTCTTAAAGCCGTACTAAACTTCAAATGTTACCACTATGAGTGATAAAATAGAAACAATCAATATAGACCAATTCTAGAGAGAAGAAATTACGAGTGAGGCAGGTCATAGACAAATTAAAGGGAAACAACCTATTAAGAAGAACAGAAAATGGGACATGGAGCTTTGAAATTATTTTCGACTAAGAATTTTAAACCAAATATTACTATTAGTTAATCAAAGATACGAGATCTACTTAATTTACAGAAAGGAGAATAAACTGAGCTTCTCCTAGACTTGCAAAGAAGAGAACATAAAATATTGATGAACACAACCCAAAAGAAGAAATTTAGATACATGGGCAGTTTTGAACATGTACTACTTCATACATTACAAAGACAAGATTCTAAAACAAACACAATTTTCGGATTTCAATGGGAGTTCTGCTCATTTGAAAATTCATACGACTACTACAATTTCAGCTCTTCATGATGAGGGAAGAGGATTCTTTTTACTATGATATGTAGTACGCAAAACAGAGAAAGCTTGATATGATGCCATACCAAATTTGAACTTCGCAATGCAACTCTTTTCACTAAAATTTTGCACACAAAGGGATTTCAGACGATGCACAACCAATACAACACCAAGAACTTTCAAGGATGAAATCATACTATAGCAAGAACATGTTTCATCTCTAGTTCTAATTTCTAAAGAAATCACACAGGAAAGATTTCACTTCCAAATATTAATCCATTGATCTCCTTTTGGTATTATAAACTGAAGGAACTTTAATGAAAACTTAATTTGAGAAACCAATTGATCGTAGAATGACTCACTTTCTAGAAAACTAAAGCAAAACTGTGCATTGAGACTCAGATTTAGTTAAATAACAATACCAACAACAATGATCGGTCCCTTTTTACACAACAAACCGACTTGAGAAGAGCTAAGGAGCAATCCCCAAAGGGTCAAGCTTTCTTTTCTCAATAAGCCTTACGTAGTATCATAAACTAAGGAGGCTAAGATTAAGAAAATTTTAACTCCATACATATGGATAATTTCACGATAATCAGATTAACACATGAGTAGCAGCAATTTAGCAAGAACAACGAAGCAACATTTAAACAACCTCTATACCTGATTACGACTTTTAAACTAACGAAACTCCAAACAATTTCTCAACAATCAGATTCTCATACAAGACCAGTCCAAACCAACAACATTCTACTAATTATAATGAAAAAATAATGACAGAAACAGGGGGGAACGAGATGTCACCTATTCTTGGGCAGCGACTGGGATTCACAAGCTCGTTGGAGAACTTCTACCACCGGAATTCAATGGATTTTGCCAGAATTCTCACTCTTTAATGTGTATTCCTTTCTTAAACTTCTGGTTACGTGAGATTAGTGGAATTCTCCACCAAAATCCCCAAGTTTTTCCCCAAAAGCCAGCTTGCCAACTTTTATGGAGGAGAATGGTTTATATAGGAGATTTTTGGGCAGATTTGGGGGGAAAACAAAGGGTAGAAACGTGAATTTTGTTGTGGCAAAATTCGAATTCAAGTTGGCTCTAGAAAAATTGAGCCACGTATGTACTGTATTAGTATAAATTCAAGCTGATTTTGCCACGATTTTGGGGATAAGAACATTGAGAGTAACACCCGTCCCCTTCTAGAACCTTCTGGGTCTGCCAGCTTGAGAGTTAACGATGATTTGACAAAGGGGGATAGGATTTGGAGCTTTGGGCGTCATTTGATATGCTGCTGCCAACATTTTGTTGAAGTTGTTGTCGTCGTTGAAGCAAAAATGTTAGGGTTTGTCTGGTTGTTGTGGAAGAGAGATGAATAAGAAGGAGTACAGGTGTGTACGAGGCACATTTGAAAGAACGGTGCATCCTTTTTGAGAGAATTGAAGGAGCGTGAGTACACGTGAGGTGAGAGAGCATATGTTTGTATTGTGAGGTGTATGTACACATATGTTTGCTGATAAAAGGATATAGGAGAGTGGGCTCGGGTCAATGAATTGTTGGGCTGGGAAATTGGGTTTGGTGTAAAAGGGATGAATTAGTTTAATAGGATGGCCACATTTCATTGAAAATGTGGCCAGATTCAACTTAAGAAAGGACCAATTGGATTTAAAACATGGCCAAATTGAGATTAGCGAATTTAGGTCGGAATTGAAATGAAATGAATTAAATCCTTAATTAATTAAACGAGCTTCTGACTTTAACAATTAAGAATAATTACTTTATAAGACGCAATAATTCAAAATCAAAGAATCATTCATATAATTATTTCTTGACTTTAATTCATTTTTTTGAGGAAAATGGAGCGTCTTTCGAACTTTAAACAAGGTTTTCGTTTAAAATAGTTTTCAAAATATTCCTTTAAGTAAAATTTATATACCTTTACATAATTAAATATAGAGTATATGTATTTCACCTAAAATTTCCAAATTAGCCTCCAAATAAAAAAAATCTTAAAATCTCTTAATTCTTTCAAAATTATGAATATGGAAGATAAAAATTGGGTGTCAACATGGGGTACTCCAATAGATGGAATTTATATCAGCTGGAGTGATGTGGACATTCTTGCCTCAAACAATGACTGACTCCAAATTAAGAAAGGTCTCCACATTTGCCTTATACCCCATAGAGTCCTACATGGCTTGATAAGAGGCAAAGAATTCCCAAACCACCTCTCTATAGTAGTCTCCGGGTACCTCTTGGAACGGGTACCACTGTCGGTTGGTGAACTGTTTGGGGATGTTGGGTAGATTATCCCCCATTGATGCCAAGTTGAAACTCTGCTCCATGTTGAAAGGGCTATTCTTGTAACGATTATAGATGACCTTCATACCTTCAACCCCAAAATAAATTCTCTCCTCTTCTGAAACTTGTGCACGGGAAGGTGATGGGGCTTTGTTCTTGCCCTTGGAGATGGAAGTAGAGGAGGGAGGAACTGGTTTCTTTCGTGAACTTTGCCCTGCATTACCCCTGCCAGAAGTCATAGTCTGCACATGGAGATTGTGAGTACTCAATGTAAAAGCAAAATCTTTTTGTATTTTTGGAATTTGTAAAAGAAGAAAAATAAAAGAAGTTATCTAATAAAAAAGACATGGAATACAAAGAAGAAGAAAAACACAACAGGTAACTGTGGTCCGGTGTGATTCACGTGCGGACGGCACCAGCTGAAGTGCGCATCGCATGTTGTGTTGATGAGGAAAACAGAAGCCTGAGTGGTTTCTTCTATGGGTGCGAAGGCTGATGCTATTCACACTAGCTAAAGTGCATGTCGCACTGACCTTCGCCCCATAAATTAGTGAACTGATAACATTTTTCAACAAGGTGTGAAACCTTATGCATTTTATACATAAAGGTCTGCGCTTTGCATGCGAAATGGACAAGGAAACTAATGGAATTTTTGAATTCCACTTCTTCTTATGTGTTACGTATGTGATATACAGAAAAATACTTGTGGAATGAATTGGGAACAAGAATCACACCAATAATTTCAACAGGGCTAAACATAATATGACCAACACCCAAGTCATCCGGGTACTCAGACTTCCCCAAAAAACTCAACACAATTCAAAATCAAAGAATAGGCTCAACGATTTTCCTTAAGAAGAACGTTACCCAATCTATCATTGGGAACATTAAGCGTTCAATTACAAAACAAGAGGCACATTACAACAATTTCATACCCCCAACCAAGAACATTAGCCCAAAAAGTATATCTAATTCAACAAACATGCGCAGAATGGTAGTAACAATTTCAGCCCCAAACATCAATGTCTAACTAAAACCTCACGAAGATGATGAGTTGCCCTTAAGAATGACATCACCAAATCTATCATAGGGCTAAATCACGTACCAACACAAGTGGGTTACTCAGACTTCACCCAAAACAAGAACTTTTCAGGTGGGTTACTCAGACTTCACCCAAAAACTACCACAAACATCATGCATCATCATAACTTAAAGATCTTCCAAGTTAATCCCAAGCAAGATCAACAATATAACCCAAAATTGGGGACCCAAAATTTTTGGATCTCACCCAAAATCAACATGGAAAAATAATTTAGGATGCTTCACAATATGAGTTCCCAATCACTACAAAAACAAGTATTTAATGTTAGAGAACTTACCACAAGTGAAGATTAGAGGGATAGAAGCAAAAGTTGGAGCTTTTCAAGTGCCAACAATGGAGGCCCACTTTTTTAATTGGAGAAGGACGGTGGTGACAGGCAGAGAGCGGAGGCAGAGAGATTTGGGTGAGAGAGGAGAAGATTTTGGTGGAAGATTGGATTTTGGAGGATTTGAGAGGAAGTTATGGAGGTTTGTGTGTGAATAATGGGAGAAAAAGAAGAAGGGTAGCGGTTTAAAAGAAGGAAAAGAAGAAGAAAGGTCACTGGGTCGATCTACGAGTGGGGTCGGTCAATGGGTAGGTCAAACAAAATTTATAATACTTACCTTAGTGGGTTGCAATGTGTGTTTCGCACAAGCCAATGTGCGTCTCGCACATTGCTTTGCACCAACTGATTTTTCACCTTAATTTTGCCCAGGTTTCTGACTCATGGTGCGATGGATGTGCGATGCGCACAATAGGTGGTGTGAAACGCACAACCCATCGCACGTTGCCTCTCATTTCAATTTTTCTTCCAGCTTTGTATTTTGGGGTGCATTGCTTTGTGCGATGCGTACAATTGCTTCTGCAGACCGCATAACCTTTCGCACGTGACTCCTTATTTTGGTTTTCCACTTAGTAATTTTTCCACTCCATGCATTCCTAAAACATACCAAAAATAATAAAATGTAACAAAAATAAAGTAAAGACACTTGGGTTGCCTCCCAAGAAGCGCTTGATTGTACGTCGTGGCATGACGATAGTACCTCAATCCTCAATCATTATTCGGAAGCATGACAATCCGATTGGTGTGGCCCTATCCCAAGAAAGGGAGTTGCTCCTTCAACATCTTTATCACATTATCTTGTTGCCACAGTGGCAACATCATAAACTCGAGCACCTCTTTATTCAGAAACTCACCATGGGCATCCACCAACTTGCCCTCAATATTGATCATGGACACAACTCGAAACTCGTCCAGTGGTCTCATGGGTTGGCATATATTAAAGGTGACTTCTTCGCTTCCAACTCAAAACTTGAGTTCCCCTAGTTCCACATCAACCAAATCTCTCCCGATTGCCAATAATGGTCACCCCAAAATGATGGGTACCTCAAGATCCACTTCACAATCCAAGACAACAAAATTGGCGGGTAGGATGAACTTGTCGACTTCAATCAATACATCAAATAAAATCCCTACCGGCCGTTTGATAGACCGATCGGCCATGAGCATTCTCATCAGTATAGGCTTGGGAGTACCCAAACCTAACTTTTTGAATATAACGAGAGGCATCAAGTTGATACTTGACCCTATATCACACAAAGCCTTCTGGAACACAAACACTCTGATAATGTAAGGAATGGTGAATGCACCCGGGTCTTCTCATTTCATAGAAATATTACTTGTTATCACAACACTACAGTTGTGTGATATTTCTACAGTACCCACATCAACTACCTATTTTTTCTTGAGAAGCTCCTTCATGAACTTTGCATACCCGGGCATTTGCATTAATGCATCGACCAAAGGGATGTTGATGGAAATATTGCTAAACATGTCTGCAAATTTTTTGAATTAATTCTCCTCCTTCTTCTTGGTCAATTCTCCTCCTTCTTCTTGGTCAATCTTTGAAGATAAGGAGGCGGTCCTTTCGTCATAGGATGTGGGACATTCGGTGCACTAGAAACCTCCTTATCGATATCAATAACAACTTGAGAAGGAGGATCAATTTCATCCTTCTCTTCATTCATGTGATCATCAATAGAACTCATGTTGGGTGCACTAGGCTTCATCTCAACCACCGGATTTTCATCCACTTTATTATCAAGCACAATCTCCTCTTTTACTTTATCATTTGGCTCTACAACAACCTCATTAGATTTATTCATCACCCCACTACACATTCGTCTACTCCTAGTGACAATTGTCATAACATGGGCCATCGTTCTTTGGGTTCAGCATAGTGTCACTTGGAAGTGTCCCCTTTATACGAGGATTCATTTGTGAAGATAAGTGATTGATTGATACCTCAAGATGTTTGATAGAAGCCGAGTGTGAGCTCACCATTTGATGAAGAGTTGACGCTTGTCTCTTTAGATCATTCATCCCACTATCAGTTGACTCAAACTTTTTCAAGACTAGAGACAACATATCTTCAATTTTTGAATGACCGAGGTTGCTCACAGTGGGCTGATATGCATGGGCATCAGCCTTTTATGGAGGCACATAAGGATTTGAACTCCAGTGATTATATCGATGTCACAACCCAATTTCTCAGGTCATGATAGCACCTACAACTCTCCTGTAGGCGTACCGATTCTCGTAGCCCATAGTGGTTAGTAATGGGCTACTATCTAACTAAGAAAGTGGAAGAACAAGATATAAGTGAAAGCGAGAGATAAAATTTATGAAATAGGCAATGAGAATATAATATATATATATATATATAGGAAACTAAATCATCCCATGATCTAGTATCACAGTATAAGAGCCGCTACTACATAAATAGAGTACAAAGGTCCAAAAGAGTATAATTATGTGTCTCTGAAATAGCAAAAGAGTATGTAATACAAAAGGGGAGATAAAAGCTAAGGTCCAGGCGCTAGGAGCTCACCCTCAGTCTTGGATGATCTAAAAGCACTACGCACGAGTCTCCACGAGTCAACGGTGATGGCCTACACTAGGATCTGCACCATAAAGATGCAAAGTGTAGTATGAGCACCAATTGCAAAGCAACGGGTACCCAGTAGGCATCATAGGCCGACTGAGTGCATATAAGATATAAAAGCAGCAAATAACAGAATAAAAGAAGGTAGTCACAAAAGAAAATAGATAAGTACACGGAAGCTAGCACAAATAGAATACAAGGAGAAAACAATCAAACTAGGCTAGCTACTAGGAATATATTTCATGAAACACAGGTGAAGGAAAGAAGAACGTACCTGGGGTCCTTGCCATAACAAATATATATAGACGGAGTTTAAGAAATAAGCGATATACCGACAACCTCAAATAAAAGGGAAGGGAGGAAAGCAAATGAAACGTAATCATGCTTGAAACCCAATTCTACTAGCTAAATAGGCCAATAATACAACCCTCAAAGTAAGAATAAGCAGTCAATAACCCAAGTGTAACTATAAAGTGAATCAGAACGATGGTAGGATATAGTAATAAATCTACCTACATCCCCAACGGGCGCCCAAACACCCGAGGAACAAATACAAGTGAAAACAAACCCTTCGGCATCCCATACTACCAGAGTGCACACTCAAGAAATAACAAACAATGGTGGAATCATACACAAATAAATGATATAATGCAATAGTGTGAAACCAGGTGTAACCACAATACCATATGTACCTCCTCCGATGTCTACATGCCCAGTAGGTAGGATCCATGGAAGGACGTACCCGTATACCTCAACTACACCATATACCTCTCCTCCGACACACTCAGCACGTTGCCCCTGGTATGGCTCGGCAAGGTCCATGGAGGTCCTCAACCACATACTCATCAAAAATGTATCCAGATACAAACCAGTAACCAAAGTCTCAAATATGCGTGCCCGGAGTCTAGCAGGGTATAAGTCAGTAAAACAAGTCCCAAAATCCCCTTGAAGGGTGCCCAGGGTGTATCTGGATCTAAAATAGTAGTATAAACAAGTCTGTTGCTCGGCTTGACCGAGTCTAGTATCATCCCAAACCAATAGTAAAACATGTCTAACACTACGGCTTGGTCGAGTCTAGTATAAGAATGAAAATCGGTGATAAAATCATCATTTTAACTCTTCTACTTCAAGAAGATCCACAAAATCAGTTCCAAACCATTTCATAATCATTTTTACCAAAAACGGGCCCGCAGGGCTATGCAAGGTTTGGAAAACCATTTATAGTAGTCCCGTAGCCAAAATAATAGTAAAACATGCAGAAAAACTCTTATATACATAATAATGGTATGACAAATGCAAACAATAGCCCAATAACTCATAATCAACCTATCGGCCCTGCTCAGGCTCCAATTGCTCTACAACATAGATAACCATCTCTACAATTATAATATTAATATCCGGGACGCACGAACATTCCCAAATAACCCACCTTCTATGGTCCAGAGTTAAATACAAGGCCATACAGGATCACAATGGTAATACTAACAACTACAATGAATACTACAATGTCACGAGTGAAATAAGATGGACAAAAATAAAGTGGACAAGGTTTGGGGTGCCAAGCTAATAAACCCAACCCAAGGATGCTAATTAGTACAATTTTAGTCTATATACACAAAGTCTAATATAGAGAAGACCGTAACCTACATGTCATCTGATGACATGCTGCTAGAATAACAATGCCTAAGCCTGAACATTCCCATAAGTGCATGCTCAGAATTTGAGCGGAATAGGATCGCTGGAAGAGCTCAAAATAGCCACCACAAACTCAAGAACAAAGAGGGAAAATTAAGAAGAGAATTCCCAGAATTTAACAAGAATACTTACCAAATTGGAGACAAGGAGACGATCACGGACTGGGAATTTACACCCTAACACTTCTGGGATGAAGCCACACTGGTAGAAGGGATCTTGGAGCTAATAACAAAGGTGGAGTTCGGTTTTGAAGAGGTGAAAACAATGAGGGAAGTATATATACTGCCAGGGGTCCTTCTTCGCAATTGCGAAGGGAACCCACGTGGTCGCGAGGGCCATACTGGCTAGACCATCATGATCGCAAGGACTAGCCACACTATTGTGAAGAACAAGGAATAAGGGACTACATCGCGGTCGCAAGGAGGGACCTCGCCATCGCAAAAAGTAAAGGGAGCTGGGTCCACTGGCCCTTCATCGCAATCACGTGAAGGGACCTTCACGGTCGTGATGACCAATGAGGCAGACCATCACAATCATGATGGCTTCCCTCATGGTCACGATTAAGGCCTGAGGCCTGCACCTGCAACAGCAACCAACAGAACACTTAAGGGAAAAAGTCTCTGGATGGGCCCACAAGACTCATTTAGGACTCCGCACGCATAAATGAACTATGTTACCACACTAGAAATAGCATTCCAGACTTAATAGAATCGGTGAAATTCCCAACAGAGGTTGGTTTAACAAAAAGTGGGCTCCATGCCTAAAATCAACCTGAAGCCAAAAATGAACTCAACACTCCAAAATGAGTCCAGAAGACTTCGGACCCAAACCAAAGGTCCCTCTAGACCAAAGTTGACATTCCAGAGCTAACAACACTAATGGAATTTCCATGTCAAGCCGTCCTCTCCAAATGTTGACCAAAGTCAAACTTCCAAGTTCAATTGGCTAGAAAATGCAACAAGCAACACAAAATCAAACTAAAAGCTCCCAGACCCTAGCCAAGGGTCTATCTAGACCAAAATTCATACTTCGGAGCTAACAAAACTATCACAATTTAATTTTGAGTACTTTTACCAAAAATATTGACCGAAGTCAATGATATCCTAAGTTTTAGGCTCTAAAATAGGGAAACTACCATAAATACCAAATGAACGGCCAAGACACCAAACCACCGATCCTAGCAAGCCATAAATAAGTTAGGGCCACTAGAGGTAAGCTCTAACAGTACAAAGAAAGAATAAATGCAGGAATGACCAAAAGGGTCATCACATATCGATCACCTCCCCTCTCACGATCTCTCTAATTTCCTTCACACTCTTTGTCTTTAATCCAACCTTAATTCTCATCTCTTAGGCGCCAATACCCAGGGAGAGAACCCGCTAATAAATAACAAATCTTCCCATCCACAATAATAAATTCATCCTCATTATTAGCTTTAAGCTCAGGAGTACTCACAACATTTATACTCTTGGTATTACCAGCCCCCATCATGTGTTAGACTAAAAGATCAATTTGCGTTAACATCTTGGACATAGTTTTATCTCTCTCCTCATCTTTATGGAGCATTTAATTTATGAAAATAGATGAGGTCACACCCATGGGAACATCTGCCTCTCTAGTGTGCCAAGCACGATTCGTCTTGGTCATCCATTCTAAAAGAGTGGAGGCAACACCATATGGTTGGTCCATGAATGTTCCACCCACAAGGTTGTTGGCAACAAATTTGTTCATTGAATTCAAGGCCCTATAAAAACTTTAGAGGAGGACATTATCTGGGAGTCCATGATTGGGACATAACAAGAGCTTTTTTTTAAACCTTAGCCATGCTTCATGCAATGGCTCATCAGGAATTTGGTAAAGGTTTGTGATGTCGTCCCTCAGTTGTATCATTCTATAGGGAGGGAAGAATTGCACCATGAACACTTTTACCAATCCATTCAATGTGGTGATTGAGCCTTTCAAAAGCTCTTCTAACCATGTCGTCACTTGTCCCGTGAGGGAGAAGGGAAATAAAAAAAGCTGGATAGACTCTTGAGGGATGTTGTTGAAAATAAAGGGCTGGCATATCTCTATAAAGTTTCGGATATGCCTATTTCAATCCCCATGCGTAGCCCTTTTGAATAATCCTTTTATTTGGATAAGGTGGAGCATGTTGTTTGTAAAATGAAACACATGTTACCAACTGTGGGAGGTAGGCGTATTGCACCTACCCCACCTTGGATTATGGGCTCAGGGGATGCATCTATGTATCCGTCTATGCTTTCATTATCTTCCACTTCGCTCATACGCAACATGTTCAACAATCAGCAACAACAAAACAAATAAAAACTCACAAAGTGATTTCAAACGTCAATCAAATGGCTACTCAAAAACCATTTCTTGGAAATGGTGCCATTTTTTATAATGCTCAAACACACTCTTTCATAGGAGGTGATAGATATTGTAAGAGCAAAACAAAATTTATATTCCCGATAAGAGTCGGAGTTGATCCTACAGAGAATGGTTATGAAGAGTCACCAAGAGATTATCGTATATCAATCAAGAATATAGTAATTGTTCAAATAACATGAAAAGTAAAATGGGGGAAAATAGGGAATTAGGAATCTATCACAATCGCAATTCGAACAAGAAAATAAAGTAAGCAACAGGTTTGTAATCAAATGAGAGGACGACTAGGGGTATGTTTTTGATGGGATACAAACATGGGTCAGGGTACTTGTTCAATTATAATAAATTCTTAATTTGGTTATAGTTATGTTCGTCAATCTATCAATCTTCCAAACATATTTTCAATGGTTTTTATTCAAGCACCATGGGTTCATCACAAAATAACCAATACAAGCTTGGGGAAGTCATACTATTTCTAGCTTAGATTCTTAAATGGGTGTTTTTCGGTGATTAAGCTATTTCTAGCCTCAATCTAGGTGGAAATCCCAAGTACTCACTATTGAATTCTCATCCAAAATCATGAACTCCTCTTTCAAGTAAGAACACAACCAAGTAAGTTCAATTAATATTTGCAACCATCAATTTTAGAGTTAAAACATATAGAATTCAATAGAAGCATATCAGTTTAGCAATTATAAGAACAATTAAACAAGATCTATACCCAAATTCAAATACCCATCATACACATACCCCTAGACAAGAAAACTAGCCACTCATGCTAAGGAAATAAGAGATCATACCAATTGGTTACTTCAAATTTCCATTCATTATATGCTAATATCCAATATCCAAGCTCAATTTTTACAATAATGGTGGATTCATATGGTAGAAGTAGAGAAATAACAAGTACACCTCTATGTTTCTTGGAAATCTCTCTCAATGGAAAACTATTGAATAATGTGTAAAAACTTTTCAAAAATACTGAGTACAATGCCCAAATTGGATTTTAGAAGGTTCTCAAATTGTCACATAAAAGTTGACAAAAATTCCCTTCGGGAGATGTGCGACGCGATTTATGGCACGATATGCGGTCGCACCATACATTGTGCGTGTCGCATGGCTCTATTCTAGCAGACCAATGACTTGGTTTGATTTCGGGTTTCATGGAAAGGGAGGTGTGGACCGCACCAGCCATTGTGCGTGTCGCACGACGGCCGCACCTCTAGACAGATTCTTCTTCTCTTTTGATCACCTTCACACTTCAACTCTTTTTGAGATCTTTTGGATCCAATTCCTTATTTTATGCTTTTGACCAAGAGTACCTGCATTTTGATAAATAAAGGCCATAAGTACCTCTAAATCTTATCAAAATATGACAATAATTCATGGATAAAGACTCAATAAGTTTGTAGATCACCAACTTATCAGTAGGCATAGGAATTTTTTGTTGCATCTTCTCATTATTTCCACTCCAATTCCAGCTTGCCATTTCATCAAATACTACATCCCTTCTAACTAAAATCTTGCTGCTAAGAGGGTTATATAATCTATATGCTTTGGATTGTGTACAATAACTAATAAAAATGCATTTTTAAGATTTTTCATCCAACTTATGATGAAAATGGGAATTTACCAAAGCATATGCAATACAACCAAAAATTCTTAAATAGCTTCCAGATGGTTTTCTAGCCTGCCAAGATTCAAATGAAGTTTGATACATAACAACCTTTGTGGGAGAAAGATTCAATAGATAGACTGATGTCGCCATATCTTCAGCCCAAAAATGATTCGGAAGTACCTTTGCTTGTAACATGCTTCTTGCCATCTCCACAATAGTAATTTTTCTTGCTCAATAACGCCATTTTGTTTTGGAGAATAAGGTGTTGTCAACTTCCTATGAATTCCATTTTCTTCACAAAAAAGATTAAATTCCTTGGACAAGAATTCACCGCCTCTATCAGTGCGAAGAGTTTTGATGAACAAATCACTTTGCTTCTCAACCTTGGCTTTGAAGTTCTTGAATTTCTTAAATACCTCTGATTTGCTTTCCAAAAAATAAATCCAACTCATGAGGCTACAATCATCAATAGAGAGTAGAAAATAATGACTCCCACCAAAAGATGTAGTATGCATAGGTTCACATAAATCATCATGTATTAATTCAAGACACTTTGAAGCCCTCCAAGACTTTCCAATAGGAAATGACTTTCTAGTTTGTTTCCCATAAAATGCACCCTTCACACAATTCAGTAGAATCTATTTTAGGTAGTCCAAGAATCATACCTTTATCAGCTAGCAATTTCAGTCCCTTTATATTGAAATGACTGTACCTCAAATGCCACAACTTTGAGTCATCCTTTGCACTTGTAGTGAGAGAAAAAAATTCCATATTAGAAATATCCATCGGAAACATCTTGTTTGGCATCATGGTGATGCAAACTTGTTTATCTGACTTCTTGTTTATAATGACACAAGCATCATTATCAAACCAAAGAGAGTGCTCATCAGTCATTAGTTACCCAACACTCAATAAATTGTATCCTAAATTAGGTAAAATTTAAATGTTATTTAGCATTTTTACTTTGTCTTGGCTAGCATCAACATCCAAAGTGCCTTTTCCTTCAATCTGCATCTTTTTTGTGTTGCCAAGCTGCACCTTTTTCTTTTGCTTCTCATCAAGCTCCTAGACAAAGATTTGGCACCTGTCATATGATTCAAACAACCGCTATCTACAAACCATTAATTACTTGGCTTATGGTCTGTATCAATGAAAGCCATAAAAGGATAATTCTCTTCCTCATTTTCTACTGCTGCAAAATTTATTTTCTGGTCTTTATACCAGCAATTAGCCTTTATATGCCCGTAGCACAGGCAATGATGACATTGAATGCCATTTTTTCTGTTACCTTGCTTGTTGGACTGCTTGTGCCCATCATTTCTTCCTCTGCCTCTTCTATTACCATGACCTCGACCACTATGGAATCCTCCTCTTTCTCGACCTCTGCTTGCTGGACCATTATTTTCTCTATACTTAGTGGATGTGTTTTTACTTGTAATGCCTTCTCTTTGTTCTTTTCTATAGATCGATTGAGTCTTGCCTCATAAGCTTGAAGAGATCCCAGTAGTTTATCAAAGTAAAAAACTGACAGATCCTTACACTCTTCTATAGTAGCAACTACATGATCAAATTTTAGAGCCAAGCTTAGCAGTATCTTTTCTACAATGGTCTGATCAGTAACTTTAACACCATAGGATCACATTTTGCTGACAATTGCAACTGCTCTGGACAGAAAATAAGCAATGGGTTCTCCACTTTTCATCATCAAGGTTTCAAAGTCACGCCAAAGTGATTACAATCTCACCACAATGACCTTTGAATCACCTTGAAACTCCTTCTGTAGAATGGACCAAGCTTGCTTTGATGTGGTTGTGGCTGCAATCCGTGAAAAGATGATATGATGGTCAGCCTGCTCGATAAACACCAACGCCTTAGCATTTTTTTCTTGTTGTCCCACAATCAATTTTCTTCGTCAGGATCTACAAATCCTCGTTCTACCAAGTCCCAAAGATCTCGAGATTTGAGTATAGTTTTCATATGAATACTCCAAAATTCGTAGCTTTCTACCTTGAAGACGGGAATGAGTGGTTGCGCCACACTCAGTACATTGCCATTAGTTGCCATAAATCTTGATACCAAAAGATATTGTAGAAAATAGGCAACAAACTTAAACAACAGAGGCTCAAAGTTAAGAGAACTGGATATGTGCTAAAATCTCAGCCTTTTCTGTATATTAATTCAAAGCAAAGTACTGCCTTTATATAGGCTTACAACTAAACGCACCACTAAGTCAATAAGTTGACCACTAATACCATTAACTAAGCAACAACTAACCAACAATAGTAAACTAAAAAAGTACTGCACAATGACCGGCTAACAGCCTAAGAATATAAGACACTACTAACAAATTGAATTGACCAGGTCATACTTTGAATCAGCCTTCAATAATAGATACGATTAGACTTCTGAAAGAAACCTGTATATTTGGAAAGCAAGTGAAAATAATATTTGAGTGTGATTACGGGTAATTATGTGATTTGGCTGATTTGTTTGGCTAAGCAACTGCTTAGTGAATGTCAAATTGACTACAATTGTAGGAGTGCAATTACACAATCTATTAGGGTAAACGTAGAAATCTATGTATCATTGAAACAATCAAATATAATTGAGTTCAAATAACCTAAGCTTAGAGAAACTAAAGAGATAAAAAATGATTGAAATAGCTACTTTATATATTCATCATCACCATAATTGAGAATAAGGATAGCTAGGAAGTAGGCAACATGAAAAGAATGAAATCACAAGTAAAACAGATCCAACTCCTCTCCATTTTCCCTAAATTCCTGCTTAGATGTGTGACACTTATGGTACTTAATTATTAAAGGTCTAAATTTATTAGTTTTCTTAACCAAAAAAGTATACTAATTAATCATGATTAAAAATAGAGATGTTACTATTTAAGTTTCCCAATTTTGATATGAAAATATCCATCTTCCAGAATTTTTGGGGCCGAATGAAATTACTTCAATTAAATATCATTAAAATTTTGATGCAAAATGAGTTTTTTCCAGAATTTTACAATACTGAGTCACGATGAAATATATATATATTTTAATACGGATAATAAAGGTGCATCCCTGGGTAATACACTTGGTCAATGTATCCTTTATCAATTCGATCTTTCAATTTCGTTGTCAACTCTATCAGCTACATGGGCTGGGTATCATAATTCACATTGATACTTGTTGACGCCAAATTTTTCTCTCCACATTCCTAATTAATTTTGAGCTTCTATTATTTTTTACAATTTTGAAATAATTTATTTTTATAAGATTCTAAGGTTTTCAAAATTAATTTGAGATTAACTTGTTGATTTAAGGTAAAATGTGTATATTCTATACTTAATTATCTAAAAGTATATAAATTTTACATAAAGAAGCATTTTGAAAATATTTCGAATGAAAATCATGTTTAAATTTTAAATAGGAAATTAATTGCCCAATTAGTTTCCTAGTTTTAAATAATCTAATTATGTTTTATAAGATAATTATTTTTTTAATTGTTAAAGTTAGAAGCTCGATAAATAGATTAGGGATCTAATTCGACTATTTCAATTATAGCCAAATATCACTAAATCATTTCAATTTGGGTCATTTCTTAAATTGAATCTGGCCAGATTTTGCAAAATGTGGCTAGACCTTAAACCTTTTTATTCCCTCAACTTCCAACCAATATTTGGCCTAAATTATTTCCCCCCAGCTCAATTCTTTCTCCTCCTACCCGAGCCCACGACCCTTATTCTCTCACCACCAGCCATATCACACAAACATATACCTACATTTACATATACTCCCTTACCTCTCAAGCTCCCACGCCCCTTAATTTTTCCAGAAAGAATGCACTGTAATGACCCTTCCGGTCATTTATGCATTTTTGCCTTTCTTTTACCGTTAGAGCTTGCCTGTAGCTGCTCCAAGTCATTTAGACTTGCAGGGACTAGTAGTTTGGTGCCCGTTCCGTTTGTTTGGTCTTTTTAGCTGTTCTTTGTTTTAGAGCTTTAGACTTTTGAAATCATTGACTTCAGTTAACATTCTTGGTGAACATGCTCAGAATCAAATTTCGACAGTTCTGTTAGCTCTGGAGTATGGACTTTGGTCTAGTGGGACCTTTGGCCAGGATCCATGAGATTTTCAGCTTAAAATTCTCTCTTATTCTGTGTTTTTAAGCCAATTGGGCTTATTTGGTTGACTTTGGTCAACATTCGGAGAAGACGGCCTCAGATGGAAATTCCATCAGTGCCATTAGCTTCAAAATGCCGAGTTTGTGTTAGGTAGTTGGTTGGTTTGGATATCGGGTGATACAGGCTTATTTTAGGTGTTTAGTTGGCATTAGTTAGTGTTGACTTGGGTCAACATTCCTCCGAGATGACCTCGTATGGAAACTTTGTCTATTCCGATGAGTCCAGAACGTTTAATAAACTGAAGCTACTCAGTCTTCTAGCATAACAGAGAGAGATATATCGAAGAATGAATTTAGCCTTCAACCACAAATTTAAGAAGAAGCATTCAAGGCCTGTGTGGAAGACATAAGACCAGAAGTCGGTCCACAGTGGCTAAAATCATCTTACAGCTGAAAAGCCAAGTTATTGCAAAACTGCAGAATTTCAGTCTTTCCACTCTAATAGCATATTTGGTTTATGAGTATCGAGTTTCGATTATGCTCGGAATACCCCGTAGAAGTCTTGGGCACTACTGGTTTTCTGTTGCTGGTATGGCCGAAATTTTGTTCATCGCAATCTCGAAGGTAGACCGTCGCGATAGCGAAGGTCTGACTCTTTGGTCATCGCGATCTCGAAGGGTTTTCTCGCGATAGCAATGAAGGCCCTGCTCCTTTGTTCATCGCGATCTCGAAAGCTGACGCTCGCGATCGCGATGAATTGGCCAGTTTGTTCATCGCGATCTTGAAGGTTTTTCTCAAGATAGCGATGAACAAAACCATGTTTGTATATATACCTTCTCCTTCGTTTTCTTCACCAAAAATCTGCTTTTCTCAATTTTTTCTAAGGCTCCAAGCTCCATTATCACTGTGGGATCATATCTTAGCGTTGGAGTAATTAATTTATCATCTGTGGTTGATTCCTTGTCGCAAATTGTAAGTATTCCATCCTTTAATCTCGTAATTTCTTCATTTGATTCCCTCTTTGATTCCATAATTGGTGGGATTTTTTGAAGCCCCAATCGTTATCCGTTTCCGCTCAAATATTGAGCATGTGCTCCCAGGATGGTAAGAACACATGGGTGTTTTTCATTTCCAGTTTTGAATTATGGGGTCCACAGGCCCATTTGTGGCCCGAATTTTGACCTGGCTATTATTATAGCAATATGGGTATCTTTAGTCTTATTTTGACGTATAGATTATTGTATTGATAGTGGTTTGAAAATTTGGAGCTTATCGAAGCAATTTGAGCCTAGACGACGCTGTCCCCGTAACTAGTCATTGGACGACAGGTAGGTTATGGCTATCCCTACCTAGACTCTGCGTATATAGGCTATAATTGCATTAATTAGTATCCTTGGGTGGGTTGTTTTAGGTTGGTACCCCAAACCGTGCCCATCTTTTCTGTCCGTTTATTTCATACATTGATTGCAGTATTCGTGTAGTATTTTATATTACCCTTGTGGTCCTGTGTGGCCGTATATTGACTTTGGAACATATATGGTGGGTTATTTGAGAATGTCCGCGAGTCTCGGACATAGAGATATCCTTTTAGGCTGGTTATTATCTGCTGTAGAGCTGTTGAGCCTGTGTAGGTCTGGTGCTATTGTTTGTGAGCCATTTTGGGCTAAACTTGTTGTCTGTGAGCATATCATTCATGAAAAAGAATTTTTCTGCATGTTTTACTACTGTTTTGGGCAGACTATCAATGGTTTTATGACAGGTGGATTTTCTCGAGATAAAAGTGGTACTATGATTTTTCTCTCTAGTTTTCTTACTGATACTAGACTCGACGAGGCCAGAGTGCTATGGATTTAGAACCGGATACATGCCGGGCACCTTGTTTAGGGATTTTGAGACTTGATTAATGATTTAGACCTGAAAATAATCTGGGCACCCTTTTGTAAGGGTTATTGAGATTTGACTACTATTTTAGACCTGGTTCAAGCCCGAGCATGTACTTTGAGGGTCTAATTCTCTGAGATTTCACGTTCGTTACTGTATGTGGTTGTTGACCTCTATGGGCCCTCCGTTCCAAGACTCGCCTGTGAGCCGAGCATGTCAGAGGAGGGTATATGGCATAGGATGAGGTATAGCGGGCACGACCCACCATGGGTCCTCCTGCCGAAGTGTCAGGGGAGGTGTATACAGAGTTACTATTACCGATTCTATCATTATCATTATCATGCATATTTCACTCGGATTCCCCCCTTGTTTGTTGTATGTTTAGTGTATGCTCCGGTTGTATGGGCGACCGGAGGGTTTATTTTCACTTGATTGTGTTTATCGGTTGTATGGGCGGCCATTGGGACTGTAGGTAGATTATATTACTCCTGTCATTTCATAGAGCTAGTTATGGTCCTCGGTTCTTGTGGATTGGTGAATTTTAGCCTGTTAAGGCTCCGAGTTTTGGGCTTGATATTGAGGGGCTAGTGAGTCCTAAATCTTTGAGGCTCTGTTGTGAGTCCTTCTAAGCGGTTGTGGTTTATCGGATATTGTTCTTTATCTTGATTCTGAGTAGAAACTCTTTGTTCTGGTGGTTGAGTTATTCCATACTAGGTTGTGAATTATGAGATGGATCTCGGTACATGCTTATCTTGTGAATTGGTGTTTTAGTGTGTTTTTGTTATCTTTATGGGTTCTAGTTGATTATGTTGGTTTTCTTTCCTTCTTTCTCCTTTTTACTTGAGGTTACTGGTATACCGCCATGTTCCTAAACTCTCTCTCTCTCTAGTTGTATTGTTTTGCAAGGACTCTAGGTGCGTTTTTTCCCTCACCTGTGTTCTGTGTATATTTATTCTCTTTGCTAGCATCGTTTTTTTATAAATCTTGGTTTTCTATTCTCTGTTCTAGTTCCTTGTGCTTCCTCTATTGTTTTCGGTGACTACTTTCTTGCTATCTGCTATGTTACTATTTTTATATCTTATATGCGCTCAGTGGACCGATGATGCCTACTGGGTACCCGTTGCTTAGCAATTGGTTCTCATACTACACTTCTGCATCTTTTTGGTGCAGATATTAGTTGAGCTTTTGCAGTTGTTTGCGTTGGAGACTAGTGTAGCTTTTGGATATTCGAGACTAAGGTGAGCGCCTGATGACCGGGGCTTGACCACATCTCATCTGTTGTACTGTTACTCTTTTAGTGTGTTTTCGTTATCTTTATAGATTCTAGTTGATTATGTTGATTTGCTTTCCTCCTTTCCCCTTTTTACTTGAGGTTATCGGTATACCACCATGTTCCTAAAATCTCTCTCTATTTAGTTGTATTGTTGTGCAAGGACTCCAGGTGTGTTTTTCTTCCCTCACCTGTGTTCTGTGTCTATTTATTCTCTATGCTATCATTATTTGTTTATAACTCTTGGTTATGTATTCTCTGTGCTAGTTCCTTGTGCTTTCGCTATTATTTTCTGTGACTACTTTCTTGCTATCTGCTATATTACTATTTTTATATCTTTTATGCGCTCAGTCGGCCGATGATCCCTACTGTGTACCCGTTGCATAGCAATTGGTGCTTATACTACACTTATGTATCTTTTTGGTGCAGTTATTAGTTGCACTTTTTCCATTGTTCGCGTTGAAGACTCATGCAACTTTTGGATATTCGAGACTAGGGTGAGTGCCTGACAACCGAGCTTGACCATATCTCATCTGTTGTACTATTACTCTTTGTATATTCAGAGACAGTTGTACTTATCATTTTGTTACTTCTAACACTTGTATTCTATTAGAAGTTTCTGTACTATCGATACCAAGTCTTGGGGTTGGTATAGTTTTATTATGTATATATTCAGATTTTCGCTTCTGCTTTGTCTATCTTTATATTCTGCTTCTACTTATTTCTGCTTATTATGCGTATTGGTTAGGTAGTAGCCCATTACTAACCATTCCAGGCTATGGGAATTGGTTCACCTACTAGGGGGTTATAAGTGCCATCATGACCTGAGAAATTGGGTCATGACAGCTTTGTATCAAAGCTCCAGGTTCACCGGTGTCATGGTACAGAGGCAAGTGTCTATGTAGAGTCTCGCAGATCGGTACAAGGACGTCCGTATCCTATCTGCGGGAGGCTACAGGGCATTGTTAGGAAAAGTTCCATATTCTTAGCTCCTTATGGTGCGTTCTTGGCTCTAATGACTTTTAAACTTAGGTTGTTTCATTCCTTCTCAGATGCCTAAGATGAGTTTGATAGCGATTGGTGTCGAGGCTTCTGTGCCTGCTGCTTCAGTGCTTTCGTCAGTGCCAGGATTTTAGAGTGAGAGTTTACCACATCAGATAGGGGGTGTGGGGCCACCCCAGCCTTCAATTGGATTCATAGCTACCCCAGTTATTCAAGACACCGTGCCTAGGACTCTGAGTCCTCCGGTGGGTGTTTCAGTACCCGGTTCTTTGAGCGGTGCTTCAATTAGGGTTGAGCTTTTAGTTCTTCCATAGGGTTATTTGTCAGTGTTGGACTATGAGGCGAGGTTCCACGAGATGCTTAGGCATACTACTAGGACTATGCCTTTAGAGGTTGATAGGGTTCAGAGCTTCGTGGGAGGTTTGATTTCACAGCTTCATTTGGCGACCAAGCACTTGGTTACCGTTGGGACTATCTTCCTTCAAGTAGTGGATTATGCTTGGGCTATTGAGGGTTTGTGCCGTGATGCTTATGGAGGTGCTGCTAAGAAGCGTCGTCGCCAGGATAGTTTTCGAGGTACTCAGACTCGAGTTAGGGCATTCTCCACCAGAGATAGGTTCCATTACTTCTTTTCTATCGGGTCAGTTGCTCTGTAGGTTCCATGGGGTGGTGGTACTTGATACGTTGAACTTAGTAGGCATGATACAGGTTAGATTCCTCGAGGTTTGCATTCAGGTTGTGTAGGCCGTAGTGGCCGGTCAGGTTCAGTAAGATCTTCCCGCCCGCATATTTTCAATGGAATTTGCTTTCAGTGTGGTGGGCATGGGAATTTTGTTAGGGATTGTCCCATGATTCCACCTTCCAGTTAGCAGGGTCAGCAGAAGTTATCTCCCAGGGCTTCAGTGCCACCGGCTAAAGGTGGAGTACAGGGTACTACGGGTGGTCCCCAAATGGTTAGAGGTGGTTTTCATTCTAGTGGTTTAGGTAAAGGTTATTGTCAGTATAGTGAGCGTGGGCACCTTGCTAGAAATTACCCACAATTGCATATCCTGGTCAGCCTGGTTGTTATGATTGCGGGAAGATTGGTCACCTTTATAGAGCTTGTCCCCGACAAGAGACAATTGAGCCTTCAACTTAGACTACTCAGCGCAGAGTTAGACCTTGTCAGTCCAATTCCCCTCTTAGTGGGCCCGAGGTAGAGGTTCCTGATATCGTTGCTCTAGGTAAGGCTTTTGTTACCTTCGGCTTGTGATAGTCCTGTTCACATTGCGATTCTATCCTTTTTCTCATTTATTTTCTTATATGCCTACCTGCTACTTATTTAGTTGTTTGGCTACCTGAATTATAGTATCTATGCGTGTATTTTCTTGGTAGATTATTCCTTAGTAGTGGATGGGGTGAGTTATCCTTGTGAGGTGTTCTACCCGGAGTTGTAGCTCGTGGGTAGTTCTTGTTAGTCTCTTTTCTGGATGGGTTACTTCCAGTTCCATTATTACTCTAGGCTTGTGTTGAGTCTTCCCTCTTGAGCAGTCCTAGATGGTTGTTGCGTAGGCTATTTCCTAGCGTTTGGTAGAAGTTCTTATGTTGGTTTGGTATTACCGGTGGTTGTGCCTGAGTTTGAGCTTTGTCTTAAGTTGAGAGGTGTTGGTTATTCTAGCGTGCATAGATTGGTTTGGTTTTTTGGGTGATTAGAATCAACCCTCTTTATTTGGTTAGTTTAGGTGGTTGGCAGGTATGTGGGTTGTTCCCATAGTCTCCTGCAGTTTCTTGTCCGGTTGGGTTGTCTTATTGTTTCCCCAGTTCCAGTTGGAATAAATGTTAATCGTAGCCCTCTGGTTGAGCTTTTAAATCAGTATTGTGATTGAGTGTGACTTTAGCATTTTGACTAAGTGTTGACTGTAGCCTCGTGGTTGAGTTATATTTATAGCATATTGGGTGAGTCGGGCATCCGGCCTATTTTCTCCTGCTTTGTTGAGTTTTGACAATGTAAGTATGAGATCTAAGGAAATGGCTTCAGATTTTATTTGAGAAGGAGTTTGTAGGGTTCGGTATAGGCTAAGGAAGGGTTCATTTAGTTGGAAAATGAGGGAGAGGACTCCTTGTTCATGCTTATGTATTTTAGTAGTTGACTGAGGTGACGATGGAGGTTTACCTTGGGTTGTGTGTTGGTGATTTGATTCAGCCATTTACATATTGTAGTGGCTTTTCCTTCGAGCGGTTTGGGGTTCAGTAGCATCTGTGGATTGGCCGACTTGTTATTCAAAGCCTAGTTGGCTTTGGTTCCTAAGGGTTCATTAGCAGTATGCGGGTTTGACAAAGGCTTTGGTTGGCAATTTTAAAGTTGGGTTTCAGAATCATAGACTAGCAAGCCACTCCGGATGGTTCATGGTTGGTTCTTTCCAATTGCAGCTCTTTGGGTTGGAATACAATGAGTTCAGACAACTTAGCTTTCCCATTTTCAGTTGTAGAGTGACAGTTGGCCTTGGACACCTGGTCCTTGGCTAACCTTTGAGTTAGGCTGGACATTCCAGATTTTGGTGATGTTCTAGATAGTATGAGGTTCCTTCTACCATGATTAGACAGAGTCAGCAGTGTGAGTTTGAGATTCAGTAGTGGTGTATGCTATATGTGATCAAGTTGTACGGGTTGAGGCTAGCGAGGCTATTTTAAGTTCTAATGGTACTTTGAGATTGATTGTCGCCTTCATTGTCTAGAGTTTGAAATGCTTGTTTAGTTTGGTCTTCAGGGGTTGTCTTTTATATGAGGTTCCAGTATTGGTTAGACTTGGCCGATATGGACTAGAAGTTCAGTATGTTGTATGCTTCAGAGTTGGTGGTTTTGTGTGCTAATATAATAGAGCGGTTGATTTGAGCCAAAGAGATGAGTTGAAGGTGTATACAATTTTTTTTATATCTAGCTGGCGACCTTGCACCCCAATCACCTTTTCCTTTGCCTATGGGGTGTTTTGACTTGATATTCGTGGCATGGTGGACTTCTTCCTGAGGTGAGAGTTGTAAGGTGATTTCAAATCTGAATGGTGTTTGAGTATTCAGAGTAGCAGCAGTGTTTCTTAGAGTTTGGGAATTAGCTGATGATTACAGACTTTGTAGTAGGCTTACCACACTCCTTGAGAGGCTTGGTTTTGGTTTGGGTCTATTGGGTAGGTTGCCCTGGTTCATTCACTTCCAGTTGATTCAGACTTGACATGGTGCAACGAAGTTGGGTTCATTCTATAGCTTGGAAATTTCTCTGTCAACACAGGGTGTTCATACATGGCTTTCCTAATCCTGGTGTGCAACTTCATTCGGGTTCAATTAGCAAGTTTGATGTTAGCAAAAGTGTTCATTCATTGGTTGATGGTCAGTCGGGGCAGGTAGCTCTAGTTTTCAATGATATGCTAAGGGTTGTTATCTTGAATGGCAAAGGCCAGTAGACTATACCTTGGTTTGGAAAGAGTTTGAGTGAAAAGGATGGCTTCATTCATAATGAAGTATAAGCGGGAACTATGGATCTCCGGTGACTCAGTTGATGCTTCGAGGATGGTTTGGATATTCAACATATATGGAACTTCTTGTTTGCGGTGCAAAAGGATTCAGTTCAGAATAAAAGGGTTTTCCGGATAAGCGGGGTTCATGATTTAGAGTTTTGGGTCGATGGCTTTTCTGGTAAACTTGGTTGTGGTTTCTAGGATTCGAGTTCTGTGTGTTGGTCACCTTGCTTCTCAAGTTTCAGTGTTGTGTCGGTGCCGTTCGGGTTGAGATTCTCGAGGTTCAGTTTTGGTTGGCAAACCTCTGGTGTTTTGGAGTTTGAGTTTGGATTTTGGCTTTGATTGTATGAGTTTTAGACTTGGTTTCCATTCGTGGTTTCATTCTATTGGGTGCCATCCGATCGGGGAGGCTACCCAGGTTGTCCGAGAGAGTGGTGCGGGCTTCATATCCGCTGTCCCTTTAATCGTTAGTCTTTTCTTCTTTCCTGACTTTCTGGGACAAAAGTCTTTTTAGTAGCGGATGATGTAATGACTCTTTCGATCATTTATGCATTTTCACCTTTCTTGTACCATTAGAGCTTTGCCTGTAGTGGCCCCAAGTCATTTATGACTTGCTAGGACCGGTAATTTAGTGTCCAAGCCATTTGTTTGGTCTTTTTGGCCGTTCTTTGTTTTAGAGCTTTAAACTTTTGAAATCATTGACTTCAGTCAACATTCTTGGTGAACATGCTCGGAATCGAATTCCATCAGTTCCATTAGCTCCGAAGCGTGGACTTTGGTTTAGTAGGACCTTTGGTCAGGATTCGGGAGCTTTTTAACTTGGAATTCTCTCTCATTCTGTGTTTTCAAGCCAGTTGGGCTTATTTGGTTGACTTTGGTCAAATTTCAGAGAAGACAGCCTCGGATAAAAATTCTATCAGCGCCGTTAGCTCCGGAATGCCGATTTTGTGTTAGGTAGTTGGTTGGTTTGGGTCTCGAGTGATACGGGATTATTTTGGGTGTTTGGTTGGCGTTAGTTAGTGTTGACTTGGGTCAACATACCTCCGAGATGACCTCGTATGGAAGTTTCTCGGTTCCATTGAGTCTAGAACATCATTTCCACTCTAATAGCATATTTGGTTTATGAGTATCGGGTTCTAATTATGCCCGGAATACCCCATAAAAGTCTTGGGTGGTGCTGGTTTTCTATTGCTGGTATGGCCAGAATTTTGTTCATCGTGATCTCGAAGGTAGACCATCGCGATAGTGAAGGTCTAACTTTTTATTCATCGCGATCTCGAAGGGTTCTTCGCGATTGTGATGAAGAACTTCTTTGGTCATCACGATCTCAAAGGTTTTTCTCGCGATAGCAATGAAGGCCCTGCTCCTTTGTTCATCTTGATCTCGAAAGCTGACCCTCGCGATCACGATGAGTTAGCCAGTTTGTTCATCGTGATCTTGAAGATTTTTCTCAAGATAGCGATGAACAAAACCCTGTTTGTATATATCCATTCTCCTTCGTTTTCTTCAGCAAAAATCCATTTTTCTTCATTTTTTCTAAGGCTCCAAACTCCATTATCACTATGAGATCATATATTAGTGTTGGAGTAATCAATTTCTCATCTGTGGTTGATTTCTTATCGCAAACTGTAAGTATTCCATCCTTTAATCCCATTATTTCTTCATTTGATTCCCTCTTTGATTCCATAATTTGTTGGCTGTTTTGAAGCCCCAATCATTGTCCGTTTCCGCTCAAATTTTGAGCATGTACTCCCGGGATTGTAAGGAACAGATGGGTATTTTTCATTTCCAATTTCAGGTTGCGGGACCCAAGGGCCTATTTGTGACTCAAATTTTGACCAACTATTATTATAGCAATATGGGTATCGATAGTCTTGTTTTGACGTATAGATTATTGTATTGATAGTGGTTTCGAATTTGGGGCTTCTCGGAGCAGTTCCAGCCTAGACGACATCGTTCCCGTAACTATTCATCGGACGACAGGTAGGTTATGACTTTCCTTACCTAGACACTACGTATATAGGCTATAACTACATTCATTAGTATCCTTGGGTGGGTTGTTTTAGGTTAGTCCCGCAGACTGTCCCCGTCTTTTAAGTTCGTTTATTTCATACGTTGATTACAGTATTCGTGTAGTATTGTATATTACCCTTGTTGTCATGTATGGCCTTATTTTGACACTGGAACATAGATGATGGGTTATTTGGGAATGTCCACGCGTCCCAGACATAGAGATATCCTTTTAGGCCTGTTATTATCTGCTGTAGAGTTGCTGAGCCTGTGCAAGGCTGGTAGAATGCTTGTGAGCCATTTTGGGCTAAACTTGTTGTCTGCTAGCATATCATTTATGAAAAAGGATTTTTCTACATGTTTTACTACTGTTTTGGCTTCGGGCCGACTATCAATGTTTTCTGAACTTTGTATGGACCGAGGGACCCATTTTCAATTTAAATATTGATAAAATTGAGATTTGGAACTGACTGGTGGATTTTCTTGAAATAAAAGTGGTACTATGATTTTTCTCTCTGGTTTTCTTATTGATACTAGAGTCGGCGAGGCCAGAGTGCTAGACATTATTCTCTATGGATTTAGACCCGGATATGTGTCGGGCACCCTGTTTAGGGATCTTTAAACTTGATTACTGATTTAGACTCAAAAATACTCCAGGCACCTTTTTATAAGGGTTATTGAGATTTGACTACTATCTTAGACCTGGTTTTATCCCGAGCATGTACTTTGAGGCTCTAATTCTCTGAGATTTCGCGTTCGTTACTGTATATGGTAGCAAACCTCCATGGGCCCTTTGTTTGATGACCTGGCTACGAGCCGAGCATACCGGAGAAGAGGTATACAGCGTAGGATGAGGTATAGTGGGCGCGGCCCACCATGGGTCCTCCTACCGGAGTGCCAAGGGAGGTGCATACAGAGTTACTATTACCGATTCCATCATTATCATCATCATGCATATTTCACTTGGATTCCACCCTTGTTTGCTGTATGTTCAGTTTACGCTCTGGTTGTATGGGCGACCGGAGGGTTTGTTTTTACTTGATTGTGTTTCTCGATTGTATGGGTGGCCATTGGGACTGTAGTTAGATTATATTACTCCTATCATTTCATAGAGCTAGTTATAGTCCTTGGTTCTTGTGGATTGGTGAGTTTAAGCCTGTTGAGGCTCCGAGTTTTGGGCTTGAGTATTGAGGGGATAGTGAGTCCTATATCTTTGAGGCTCTGTTGTGGGTCCTCCTGAGTGGTTGTGGTTTATCAGATATTGTTCTTTATCTTGATTCTGAGTAGAAACTCTTGGTTCTGGTGATTTAGTTATTCCACACTAGGTTGTGAATTATGAGATGGATCTCGGTACATGCTTATCTTGTGAATTGGTGTTTTAGTGTGTTTTTGTTATCTTTATGGGTTCTAGTTGATTATGTTGGTTTTCTTTCCTTCTTTCTTCTTTTTACTTGAGGTTACTGGTATACCGCCATGTTCCTAAACTCTCTCTCTCTCTAGTTGTATTGTTTTGCAAGGACTCTAATTGCGTTTTTTCCCTCACCTGTGTTCTGTGTATATTTATTCTCTTTGCTAGCATCGTTTTTTTATAAATCTTGGTTTTCTATTCTCTGTTCTAGTTCCTTGTGCTTCCTCTATTGTTTTCGGTGACTACTTTCTTGCTATCTGCTATGTTACTATTTTTATATCTTATATGCGCTCAGTGGACCGATGATGCCTACTGGGTACCCATTGCTTAGCAATTGGTTCTCATACTACACTTCTGCATCTTTTTGGTGCAGATATTAGTTGAGCTTTTGCAGTTGTTTGAGTTGGAGACTAGTGTAGCTTTTGGATATTCGAGACTAAGGTGAGCGCCTGATGAGCGGGGCTTGACCACATCTCATCTGTTGTACTGTTACTCTTTGTATATTCGGAGACAGCTGTACTTATCATTTTGTTACTTCTAGTACTTGTATTCTATAAGAAGTTTCTGTACTGTCGATACCAAGTTTTGGGGTTGGTATAGTTTCATTATGTATATATTCAGATTTTTGCTTCTTCTTTGTCTATCTTTGTATGTTGCTTTCGCTTATTTCTGCTTATTGTGCGTATTGGTTAGGTAGTAGCCCATTACTAACCGTTCCGGGCAATGAGAATTGGTTCGCCTACTGGGGATTGTAGGTACCATCATGACCTGAGAAATTGGGTCATGACATGCACAAAGAAACACGCATAACCAGTACACTTACACCCCACTTAGTCTTCTTAATTTCTTTTGATAGAAAACTCGAAAAAACCCTAACAGCAGCTTCAACGTCAACTAAAACAACTGCAAACGACGCCCAAATCTCTAAATTCCTACTAAATATCTGTTAAATTCACCATTTTCTCACGATTCTTGCTATCTGAAGAACCATTAAGATTCTAGATGAGGACAACTGGCTTTTTTTAATGTTCATCTCCCCTTGAATCTTGGAGAAATAACCTCAAATTCGTACTAGATAGTACAAGACGTGGCCTCCAACCTTGGCCTTCGAGAAACGAATTCAAAATTAAAAAAACCCAAAGTATTTCTACTCGATTTTACCCTCTGTTTTTCTCTACAAACTCACCCTCGAATTTCCCTATATAAACCACGAGGGTTTACAAGGATAAGGCTACTTTTAGATCTTGAGTTTTTCTTTTGGAGAACCACTCTCTAAAACTCTAAAAAGACCAAAGGTTTCAAAAACAAAAGGTTTGAAAACATCCAACAAAATTGCTACAAATTCTGGTGGTGAAGCATTTTCTGATGAGAGCTTGAATTACCAGTTTCACTACCCAAAAATAGATAGATTTATCGTCATATCAATTTCTTATGTTAAAAAATATATGGTTTACTGATGTAGGAGTGTAATTATTTTTTGTGGGAGACTTTATTCGAGATCAATGAGGACTTGCAAATTAGAGTGAGAATTCTGTTCGTTTGGATAAAGTAGCTTTTTATAGCATTTAAAAATTATTGAAAGTGTCCACTTTGCTGTTCTTCCCATTTATGACTATGAATATGTTCATATGAATACTATTGTGTTATTTGTGTGTAGGATAGAGATTTTCTTAATGGGTCTTCTTAGTTTATAATGCTAAGCAAGACTTGTTAAGAAAGACAATCTTAATTTTTCAGATTAGTTTCTAGTTCTCCCCAATGAACTAAAGAATAATAGAATGAAATCAAAGCTTTACTATAATTTTGGGTTCGTTCTAACTCACTTAACATGATCATGAATCCTTTACAGATTGCGTGATAACTTGGCCTTCACCTCTTTCTTATGTAAATATTGGTTTGATGACTTGAGTATCTAGCATTAGTAGTTCATTTGGTCTGTGTTTAAAACCCGTTTAATTAAATTCATAAATAGTAGGGGATCTCTTTGAAGTTATAATCAACCGTTTCCTTCTTATGTGCTCGAAATTGTTATTATCGAGCATTCGAGAATTGTGATGTTCTTCTTTGTTTAGACATATATATATCACTAATTTTCATGTGTTATTGGTAATTTCCATTCAAGGTTTAGCCATTCTTCACGATAATCTAAAGACCACACTCGTTTAGGTTAAGAGGGCTAAATGATTCATTGACTTTCATTCATGTTATTGTCATGCCATACATACCTGTTTTAGTTATGAAATAATAAATGAAAGTGTATTAACTTGTTGTAGTCTTCCCCCGAATGCCTAACCCTCTGAGTGCCATCTATTTGTAACACCCCGTGCACGTATCCAACTATCTAAGTTAAAAATCTTAGAAAATTTCAAGTTTCCATAGATGACGGCTCAGACGACGATCCGTCATTTGGAAGCACGGGCCCATCCTATGCTCCCGTCGTCCCATCTCCAGAAGATCCCTTAGAGTGTCCCAGAAATGATGAGTCCAAGAACTGTCAATCCTTCTGGATGACGGACCGTCTTCTCAGCTTTCCTGGTACTCGTCCTCCTAAGTTCAGAAACCTATCTTCCAAGTGCCAGAAACGATGAGTCAAAGGACGGCCCGTCCTTCTGGACGATGGGTCGTCATTCCAACCGTAATCCCTGAGGACCAGTAGCCTCAGACTCTTTCAGTCAAACCACGGTTCCCTTAGATGGTCCGTCCTTCTGGACGACGGACCGTCGTCCAACCCGTGGTCACTGACTTCGATAATTTTTTCAACTTTTCTTAAATTAAGTCCAGGGGCATTTTGGTCATTTCCCACCCTATTATGTATTAAGTGAAGTCGTTTTGACTACTTTTAGAAGGGTTTTCACCCATATTACCCTGAGTCCCTCTTAAGTTCATCATTCTTTAATCAAAAAGGAAAGTTGCTCTCAAGCTCAAGTCTCCTTATTCTTTTCCAATCAAGTGGGTAATGTTCCACCAAGGTATGTGGGTTTTTAACAAAGGGTTCCTTTCACCCTTGTGCCCAAAATCCCCGATTCTTATGTTGAAATATGAACTTATGAAATTAGGGTTTTGATCTAAATTGGGGAAAATTTATGAAATCAGTTTCTATGTTTAAATTCATGGTTTCCTCTTGATTACTCATGATTTAAGTATGATTCTCTTATTGGTTTTAAAAGCCTAAGCATGAAAGTTGATTTTTAGCATGAAACTATGAAATTGCATGTTTTTCAAGAGAAACTTGGCGTGATTAGATATCATGACCTTTATGTATTTATGAAATTGCATCCCTAATTCTTCAAGTATGAACTTAGAAAGAAAAGCATGTTTTTGAATTATTGCTATGCTAAGCTTATGAACTATGATATGAAAGTTGCATGATACCTGATGTGTTTTCATGCTTTATGTATAAGATTTGGCATGAGACTATGCCCTTATGAATAAGATTTGGTATGAGAGTATGCCTTCATGATTATGAGCTATATGTATGCATGTTTTGGGAGTAGTATTTATCACCGAGAGGACGGGGTGAGAGTACCCTAGTCCCATAAACTACGTTGCCAACGTAGGTCATGATATGATATGATATGTGCCTTAAAGGCTTATGAGAGTGGATCCACATCTTTATGTATGGTGTCCTTGCCTTAGCGGGGCATAGGATAACTTTTCCAACTAGGGTTATATAGTTGGGTATGGTGACTTGTTCCTTGGCAGGGTTCAAAGTCAGCTTTGCTAACTGGGGTTATACAATTAGATTCTATGTAGCTCACGTGGTCTCATGTCGGTTATAAGAAACTCCCGTATGTTATGTTTTCAAGTTTTCTAAGCTTTATGAACCTCCTTATGAAACATCATCTTGAAGTTGGCTTTTGCCTTATGATTTAGATTTTCATGTTGATATCTCTTCATGATACTCTACTACGTATGAATTATGTTTAAGTACCCTTTTAAAGCATGTTCTCCTTACTTATGCATCGCTCACATACTTAGTACATTCCATAGTACTAACGCATATTGTGCTGCATCTTTTATGATGCAGAATCAGGTACCCCTTCTCAGCTTCGTGGCTAAAGTCTCAAGCCACTTTATTAGTCAGCTGTGGTGAGTTCTTATGGTTCGAGGATTAGTTATGCTTTTCCTTATGTTAGCTTTACTTTTATACTCCGAGTTAGCTAGGGTCTTGTCCTAGCAACTCTTATGTTATGACTAGAGGCTTTCGGACATAGTTTGTATTCGAGTTCCCTTTTTGGATATTGTATGTTATGTGGCTCGTAGACCCTTATTGATGTTTCCTTATTGGATTTTCGTATTATGCTTCCGCTTATCTTTTGTTATGCTTGAGAATGCTATGACTAAGGGTTAGCTTGGGATCTTTGTGGTCCCGAGTCCCGTGTTACGTCTAGGGGTAACCTCAGGGCTTGACAAAGTTGGTATCAGAGCCTCATGTTCAAGAGTCCTAGGATGTCTGAAAACCGCATCGAGTAGAGTCCTTCTCATGTGTGTGAACCGAGCTACACATATGAAGAGGAAGCTATGAGGTGTCTTAAAAAAACTTCACTCCTTTCATGATCATATCGTGCGATAGAGCTTAAGTCTAATATTGCTCTAATCCTTATCTTATTCATTTCATATTATGCCTCCTCGACGTGCTATGCCTCCCCGAGCCGCTTGAAATGCCGCTCCTCAAGTTCCAGTTCCCGATGTCACGAATGATGAGTTTTGGAATGCTATTCACCTACTAGCTCAGACTTTGGCAAATCAACAGTCTCCTGCCTCCGCTCTTCCTCAAGGTGGGGTAGTGGCCCGAGTTCGTGACTTTATTCGTATGAACCCATTGAAGTTTTAGGGTTCGAAAGTGGGAGAGGACCTGCTCAACTTTGTTGATGAAGTAAAGAAGATCTTTGAGGTGATGCAAGTAGCGGGTGTTGATTATGTTGAGCTTGCATCCTATGAACTCAAGGATATGGCTCATATTTGGTTTATGCAATGGATGGAGGCTAGAGTGAGGGATGCGATCCCCATGACTTGGTAGTGTTATGAGAGAGCCTTTCTTGATAGGTTCTTTCCCGGTGAGTTGAGGCAAGCGAAGGTGGAAGAATTTGTAAACTTGAGGCAAGGTTCGATGTCGGTGCAAGAGTATAGTTTGAAGTTCACTCAATTGTCTAGATATGCCCCCTCCATGGTAGAGGACCCACATGATCAAATGAGCAAGTTCATCTATGGTGTTTATGATATAGTGAAGAAGGAGTGTAGGTCTGCCTTGTTGTTGAGTGGTATGAACATCTCTCGTCTCATGACTCATGCCCAACAGATTGAGGGTGATAAGCTTAAGGAGATGGCTAGGGAGAACAAGAGGGTTAGATCTGAGGGATCAGGTTTTGGTCATCACAGGTTCGGAGGTGGACATCGCTCTTCTTTCCAGAAGAAGTCATCAGGTCCGGTTCACTCTTCTGCTAGTGCTCCTACCCAGGCTCAGAAGCCTCATCATGATCAGGGTGGTAGAGGGTATGGTTCTTATTCCCAGTCTCAGGGTAGTGTTACTAAGGGACCCTCCTACCCATCTTGTGCTAAGTGTGGGAAGAATTATGTTGGCGAGTGTTTGGCCGATTCAGGTGGTTGCTTTGGTTGTGGTTAGGCTGGGCATCATATCAAGGATTGCCCTTCATCTAGGAAGGGGCAGAAAGGTGGTAGGACTCAGTCTACCCCAACAGCTTCAGGTGGTAGACCAGCCCCGCAGGGTGCAGCTTCTAGTTCTGGTGGTCAGCGCCAGAACCATCTTTATACTATGTCCTCCCGTCAGGACCAGGAGAGTTCTCCTGATATGGTTACTGGTATGTTAAAAGTCTTCTCTCTTGATGTGTATGCCTTTTTGGATCCTGGTGCATCCTTATCTTTTATAACCCCTTATGTGGCTTGTAAGTTCGAGATCCGTCCTGAATTGCTTTTAGAACACTTTCATGTTTCTACTCCTATTAGTGAGTCAGTCCTAGCCGAAAGAGTCTATCAAAATTTTCCTATCTCAGTCCTTCATAGAGTCACTTCAGCGGATTTAGTAGAGTTGGAGATGACTGATTTTGATGTCATTCTCGGTATGGATTGGATGTATGAAAGTTATGCCTCAGTTGATTGCTGCACTCGTGTGGTTAGTTTCAAGTTTCCTAATGAACCTGTCCTAGAATGGCAAGGAAATTCCTCTTCTTCAAAGGGTCATTTCATATCTTATCTTGAGGTTCGAAAGATGATTTCTAAGGGTTATGTCTATCATATAGTTCGGGTTATGGACACAGAGTCTGAGACCCCGACTATTCAGTCTATTCTTGTTGTGAATGAATTCCTAGAAGTGTTCCCTGATGATTTGCCCGGAGTCCCTCCCGAGTGAGAAATTGCCTTTGGAATAGATCTTCTTCTGGATACGAATCCTATCTCTATTCCTCCCTATAGAATGGCCCCCGCAGAACTTAGGGAGTTGAAAGAGCAGCTGAAAGACTTGCTTGATAAGGGTTTCATTAGGCCTAGTATTTCACCTGGGGTTCCCCAGTTTTGTTTGTTCAGGAGAAAGATGGTTATCTTAGAATGTATATTGATTACCGTCAATTGAACAAGGTCACAATCAAGAATAAGTATCCCATTCCTAGGATTGATGACTTATTCGATCAGCTTCAGAGTGCTAGTTTCTTCTCCAAAATCGACCTTAGATCCGGTTATCATCAACTTTGGGTTAGGGAATGTGATATCCCGAAGACAGCCTTCAGGACTCGGTATAGTCATTATGAGTTTGTCGTCATGTCCTTTGGTCTAACGAATGCTCCTGTAGCTTTTATGGATTTGATGAACCGTGTGTTCGAACATTATTTGGATATATTTGTGATTATTTTCATTGATGATATCCTCATCTATTCTGGGAGTGAGGAGGAGCATGTGAATCACTTGAAGGTTGTGTTTCAAACTCTCAAGGATAGACAATTGTTTGCAAAGTTTAGCAAGTGCGAGTTTTGGATGCAGACTGTCACTTTTCTGGGTCATATTGTGACTAAAGATGGTATTCGGGTTGACTCTCAAAAGATCAAAGTGGTAAGAATTGGCCTAGACCCACTTCCCCATCCGATATTAGGAGTTTCTTGGGTTTGGCTGGTTACTATAGGAGATTTGTAGAAGGGTTTTCCTCCCTTGCTTCCCCATTGACCCGATTGACTCAGAAAAAGGTTAAGTTTCAGTGGTCCGACTCTTGTGAGAAAAGTTTTCAGGAATTGAAGACTTGATTGACTACAGCTCCAGTATTGGCTCTACCTGAGGGCCTTGATGATTTTGTTGTGTATTGTGATGCCTCCAGAATTAGTTTGGGTTGCATTTTGATGCAACGGGGCAAGCTGATTGCTTATGCCTTGAGACAGCTTAAGGTGCATGAGAAGAACTACCTTACTCATGATCTTGAGCTAGGGGCCGCGATTTTTTCTTTGAAGATTTAGAGACATTATTTGTATGGTGTGCATGTGGATGTTTTCACCGATCATAAAAGTCTTCAATATGTGTTCATTCAAAAGGAGTTGAATTTATGACAAAGGAGATGGCTTGAGCTACTTAAGGATTATGATATGAGTGTGCTTTATCACCCGGGTAAATCCAATCTTGTGGCGGATGCTTTGAGTAGATTGTCCATGGGTAGTGTGGCCTTAATTGAAGATGGAAAGAAGGAATTTGTTAAAGAAGTTCATAGGCTTGCTCGGGTTGGAGTTTGCCTTATGGACTCGACTGAAGGTGATGTGATTGTGACTAATGGTTCCGAATCATCCTTGGTGGCTGAGGTGAAAGCCAAGCAAGACCAAGATCCTGTTCTACTTCAGCTTAAGGGTGCAGTGAGTCAGCAAAAGGTTGAGCTTTTCTCCCAAGGGGGAGATGGTGTGCTTCGTTACCAGGGTCGGTTATGTGTGCCAGATGTAGATGGATTGAGACAACAGATTTTGTCCGAGGCTTATAGTTCTAGATACTCCATTCATCTGGGTGCCACTAAGATGTACCGTGATCTACGGAAAGTCTTTTGGTGGAATGGTATGAAGAAGGACATAGCCGAATTTGTGGCTAAGTGTCCCAACTATCAACAGGTAAAGGTGGAACATCAAAGGCCAGGTGGTATGCTTCAGGATGTTGATCTTCCCACTTGGAAATGGGTAGCAATCAATATGGACTTTATTACGGGCTTGCCTCGTACTCGAAGGAAGCATGATTCCATTTGGGTGATTGTCGATCGGATGACCAAGTCATCCCATTTCTTGTATGTTAAGACTACAGATATAGTGGATGATTACGCCAGACTCTACATTCGGGAGATAGTCTGATTGCATGGTGTCCCCTTGTCTATCATTTCGGATAGAGGTCCCCAGTTTACATCTCAGTTTTGGAGATCATTTCAGAAAGGTCTTGGTACTAAGGTGAAGCTTAGCAAAAATTTTCACCCTCAGATGGATGGCCAGGCCGAGCGTACTATTCAGACTTTGAAGGATATGTTGAGGGCTTGTGTTATTGACTTCAAAGGAAATTGGGATGATCACTTGCCTCTTATCGAGTTTGCCTACGATAACAGTTTCCACTCTAGCATCCAGATGGCTCCATATGAGGAACTTTATGGCCGGAGGTGTAGGTTTCCTATTGGTTGGTTCAAGGTTGGTGAGGCAGTCTTGATTGGTCCAGATTCTATGCACGAGATCATGGAGAAAGTTCAGCTTATTCGGGAAAGGTTGAAGACCGGTCAGAGTTGACAGAAATCTTATACGGATGTGAGAAGGAGGGAGTTAGAATTTGAAGTTGATGATTGGGTTTTCCTTAAGGTGTCACCCATGAAGGGTGTGATAAGGTTTGGCAAGAAAGGAAAGCTCAGTCCCCGTTTTGTAGGCCCTTATCGGATTTCGAGGAGAGTTGGTAGTGTTTCTTATGAGTTGGAGTTGCCAGCGGAGTTGGAAGCGGTTCACCCAGTTTTCCATGTTTCCTTGTTGAAGAAGTGTGTTGGCAACCCGAGCTTGATTGTTCCTTTGGAAGATGTAGGTGTGAAGGATAGTCTCACTTATGAGGAGGTTCCCGTGGAGATTCTTGATCTTCAGATTCGGATGTTACGGAACAAAGAAGTCGCTTCGGTAAAAGTCCTTTAGAGGAATCAGCTTGTTGAAGGTGCTACTTGGGAAGCGAAAGAGGCAATGAAGGCCAAATATCCTCATCTCTTTCCTTCCAATTCAGTTCCAGCTCGAGGTACTAGTTTTCTCCTTAGTATGTCCCTCCGATTCTACTTCGTCAGTTCATCTCATGAGTTTAGCATGCGTCCATGTTTTACAAAGTTAGTTTATCATAAGTTGAAAAGTGCAAGTATTATGATTACCCTTTGATTTCTATGTTTTGATGTTTGGTTGGGCTGTTTTCCCTCAGTTTTCCATGATGAGCCTTCATTAGAGGACGAATGATCCCAAGGGGGATATATTGTAACACCCCGTTCACGTATCCAGCTATCTAAGTTAAAAATCTCAGAAAATTTCAAGTTTCCAAAGACGACGGCTCAAATAATGATCAGTCATTTGAAAGCACGAGCGCGTCCTGTGCTCCCGTCATCCCATCTCCAGAAGACCCCTCAGAGTGTCCAAGAAATGATGAGTCCAAAAATGGTCCGTCCTTCTGGACGACGGACCATCTTCTTAGATTTCCTGTTACTCGTCGTCCTAAGTTCAGAAACCTATCTTCCAAGTGCCAGAAACGATGAGTCAAAGGACGGCATGTCCTTTTGGACGAGGGGTCGTCATTCCAACCGTAATTCCAAAGGTTAGGTCAAGTAGCCCCAGACTCTTTCAGTCAAACCACGGTTCCTTTAGATGGTCCGTCCTTCTGGACGACGGACCGTCGTCCAACTCGTGGTTACTGATTTCGACAATTTTTCCAGCTTTTCTTAAATTAAGTCCAGGGGCATTTTGGTCATTTCCCACCTTATTATGTATTAAGTAAAGTCGTTTTGACTACTTTTAGAAGGGTTTCACCCATATTACCCTAATTCCCTCTTAAGTTCATCATTCTTCACTCAAAAAGGAAAGTTGCTCTCAAGCTCAAGTCTCCAAGCTCCAAGTCCAGTCTCCTTATTCTTTTCCAATCAAGTGGGTAATCTTCCACCAAGGTATGTGGGTTTTTAACAAAGGGTTCCTTTCACCCTTGTGCTCAGAATCCCCAATTCTTATGTTGAAATATGAACTTATGAAATTAGAGTTTTGATCTAAATTGGAGAAAATTTATGAAATCAGTTTCTATGTTTAAATTCATGGTTTCCTCTTAATTACTCATGATTTAAGTATGATTCTCTTGTTGGTTTTAAAAGCCCAAGCATGAAAGTTGATTTTTAGCATGAAACTATGAAATTGCATATTTTTCAAGAGAAACTTGGCATGATTAGATATCATGGCCTTTATGTATTTATGAAATTGCATGCCTAATTTTTCAAGTATGAACTTAGAAAGAAAAGCATGTTTTTTGAATTATGGCTATGCTAAGCTTATGAACTATGATATGAAAGTGGCATGATACCCGATGTATTTTCATGCTTTAAGTATAAGATTTGGCATGAGAGTATGCCTTCATGATTATGAGCTATATGTATGCATGCTTTGGGAGTAGTATTTAGCACCTAGAGGATGGGGTGAGAGTACCCTTAGTCCCATAAACTACGTTGCAACATAGATCATGATATGATATGATATGTGCCTTAAAGGCTTATGAGAGTGGATCCACGTATTTATGTATGGTGTACTTGCCTTAGCGGGGAATAAGACAGCTTTGCCAACTAGGGTTATATAGTTGGGTATGGTGACTTGTTCCTTGGCAGGGTTCAAAGTCAGCTTTGCTAACTGGGGTTATACAGTTAGATTCCATGTAGCTCATGTGGTCTCATGTCGGTTATAAGAAACTCCCGTATGTTATGTTTTCAAGTTTTCTAAGCTTTATGAACCTCCTTATGAAACATCATCTTGAAGTTGGCTTTTGCCTTATGATTTAGCTTTTCATGTTGATATCTCTTCATGATACTCTACTACGTATGAATTATGTTTAAGTACCCTTTTAAAGCATGTTCTCCTTACTTATGCATCGCTCACATACTTAGTACATTCCATAGTACTAACGCATATTACGCTGCATCTTTTATGATGGAGACTCAATTACCCCTTCTCAACTTCGTGGCTAGAGTCTCAAGCCACTTCCTTAGTCAGCTGTGGTGAGTCCTCATGGTTCGAGGACTAGTTATGCTTTTCCTTATGTTAGATTTACTTTTATACTCCGAGTTAGCTAGGGTATTGTCCTAGCAACTCTTATGTTATGACTAGAGGCTTTCAGACATAGTTTGTATTCGAGTTCCCTTTTTGGATATTGTATGTTATGTGGCTCTTAGTCCCTTATTGATGTTTCCTTATTGGATTTCCGTATTATTCTTCCGCTTATCTTTTGTTATGCTTGAGAATTCTATGGCCAAGGGTTAGCTTGGGATCCTTGTGGTCCCGAGTCCCGTGTTACGTCTAGGGGGTAACCTCGGGGCGTGACACTATTTGTTTCAAAATATTTGCTTTTCCTCCTCTTTTCCAAACGAGTAAAAGATGAAAGCTTGGGCCATAATTCCATCATGTTATAGTGTTAGAATAGAATGGATCTTTGTCTATTCCTAGTTGTCTATAACTTCAAAATATTCATTATATCAGTTTGCCTATCCCTATGCGATTTTTTCATGTATCTAGCTTAAGTGCAGGCTTTGCAAAGAGCTATAATTAAGCTCAGACTGTCTTTTGTTTACCCCAAATTTATCTGCTCATATATTCATGGATTTAATTATGTCTCATATATTCAAATATGGTTCTATTTTCCTTCTTACTAATACTCATTTTCTTGTTTGATGCATGAAGCCCCCTCCTCCTCCCCCCACCCCTAGTTCATTAAGACTCTCTCCTTCGTATCCTGTTTGGTTGACATGCCCAACTCTCGAGTCAACCTCCTTGCAAGTCCAAAATGGATTAAATTGCAGCCCAAGTTCGAGGAAAATGTCTGACCTAAGTGCCAATTCACAAGAATAGGGAAGCAAAGTACAGATTGTAGGAGCCGGTATACAATGATATACAGATGAAATATATGCTGATATACAGGGCGGAAAATTGGTCAAAGCACAAGTAAACTCGAGTAGCAGCAGTGATAGCCCAATGGACTAAAAGTTTTTGAAGGAAATTGGACCAGAGTCCAAGAGTTAGTAGAAAGTGGGCCTTAAAGTCCAAGATTAGACTAAGAACAGGTTTTGGACAAAAGTCTAATATTCAATTAGGCCAAAAGGCTTAATTAATTTCTCCTCTTTTCCTTATTTGTTTAGAATAGATTATTTGTATTAATTTGGACTCTAACCTTTTGCTTGTTTGAATTTTTCCCAAAAGAATAACCGTTCTTGTTCAAACATTTTCTTAAGTTACATTTACTTTCATTGTAACGAAAGTGTTTTCCTTACAAGCTCTAAAACATGAAGCATGTTCATTATTTCAAATAAACTCACTGGTTCCAAATGTTGCCATGGATTTCGAATTTTACACTTGGTTTATTTAATCAAATTGTTTCATTATTAAGTCATTCTCACGCTTTTTGATAAGTTGGTAATCTACCAACTTATTTAGCTCTTACGCATGAATTATTGCCTTGATTTGATGATATTTAGAAGGATTTTATGCTTCTATTCTCTTATATGCAGGCTTCGTGTGAACTGAAGATAGAAGAGGATTTGAACCAAAATGGACTATAAAAGGGAGCTAAGTCAAGAGAGGATCAGGAGAGAAGAATATTATTAAGATGTGCATCAGGACATGCATGCCAAAAGCTGGTACCTACGTTTTGCAGGTGCCAATGCATGAGGAGCATTGAAGACTGCCTATAAGATCAGGCACCTACGTGCCGCAAGTCACCACACGCGGCCGCAGGTGCCCGCACATGCTGAGCTGTAGGAGAAAATTGCCCATTGCCTACAGGACTCGACATTTGAATGCCGCAAGTGACCATATGAAGCTACAGGTGCCCACACAGATGAAGATGCAAGTGCCTCAAAGGGCAAAATGGTCCAAAATTTAGTTGCATAATTGAGAAGCTTCCAAGGCCATTTTTGGGATATGTGCAAGGATATATACATTTAGTTTTCCCCAATTGGGAGATATAAAACTTTGTGTAGTACTACTTTTAGCTTCTTCTTCCTTGAAAATTATGAAAATACCATTGTTAGACATTCAAAGCTTGGAATTGAAATTAGGTTTATGAATATGAATAGAAATGATGATTACCCACTTGGTATAGTTTTTTTCCTTTAATATGAGTAGCTAATTTCCTTTCTAGGGGTGTGTGCAATGATGGGTGTTTGAAATATGGATTGAATATTAATTATTTTATGCTTATAATTGATTATTATGTGTGGGCCTATTGAATCCTTTAAGGTTTAATTAAATGTTCGATTGTTGCAAATATTGATTTAGCTTTCTAATTATGCTCTTTCTTGAGAAAAAGGTTTTATAATTTGGTAAGGATTCATAGTGAGGATTTGAAAATTTCTATAAAAATTTGAGGCTAGAAATAGCTTGACTTAAGAATTTCTCATCTAAGGGTTAAGCCTAGAAATAACTCAATCCACTAAGCTAATTGGTTGATTTGTTACTAAAACCTTGGGGTTTGAAAGAACCCAAGTATATATGTTTGGTTGGTTAAAAAACGATTGAACATAACTTTAACCAACGCTACCCGCACTATAATTAAGTATAAATCAAGTTATTAATCCCAATTCCAATGTTATGACCCCATAAGAAGCACACCCCTAGTTCCTCCAACTTTGGTATTAACAATCTTTCTACCTCGTTCTTATTGCTCTCGATTTGCAATTACTTGCTTAAACCAATTCCCATATTTACTTTTTGTTTATACAATACTCTTATTTGAGTGAATTAATTTATGAATCTTGGTAAATCTCTACTCCAATCCTCGTGGATTCGACCCTGACTCTTGTTGAGTAACTTATTTTGTGACGACCATAGCCACCTCCTTAATCGGAGAGTTGTTTTGAACGTTATCACTTTAAAAAGTAAGCATTTTTTCTAAGTTAGTCAAATGAGTTAGTTTTAATAAAATTGGATAACTGCAAGTTAGCAGACACTTTTAGTGCCTTAAAAACCTTTTAAAAGCGTTAATGAGAGCCTTTTATCCTAATCTCTTAATTTTTGAAGTCTTTATCTATTTTATGATTTTAAAGATTTTTTGAAGGTTTTCTTAATTTCCTTTATATAATTAAGTGGAGACTCTTGTTTTTTTTAAAAAAATTGTTTTGAATTTTTATTCTGAGTTTCAAAATAATTTTCTAAGTCATAAACCAAATTCTTGTCCAAAAACCTCGAAAACAAAAATGGCGACTCTGCTGGGAATTTTTCAATTAGGTTCTAACCATATTATTTTCACTAACTATATTTGACTAAATATTTGGGTTGTAATATCTAGTAATTTGAATTTCTTGCTAACTTTGCTTATTTGTTTAAATTTTCACAATTTATAAACTATTCATGACATTTTCACCTCCTTGGCAAAGCATTAGGTTGCATTAGGAAAAAAGGCGATTATGCGAGTATTCACAATCATTCTTAACTAAAACACACTTTCTCAAAACAAACAAGTGAATAGTTGATTCGCGATCGATCAATGATCACTTGTTGTTTTAGCCTGCGGTTATCCGCCTGGGTTCTCGATTGCTTTAAATAAACCAACTCTAGTCAATCGAGAGAAACTAAAATCTCATGAATAGGCATTGGCCTAAGATGTCTTAATATCCAAGGGGTATTAAGTCAATTATTAAGACCACCTTGTGTCCAAAAAGGCCCATGGCCTAAAAGGACAATTATTTCTTTTGTGTTTGATTGAAGAATGTGATGTCAGATTGTACGTACTATTGTCCCTCAGGGTTGAGAATTTTAAATAGCCTATTTACTCGAAGATGTTCATCTAAAAGGCATTCAGAATTCCTAGAAGTTCAAGAAGTTTGGGAATGAAAGACCTTCCACGACATCCTAGTTTAGTATTGTACCCCTGCGTGGGCTGATACTTAATATACATCCCTTTCCCTTATTTTGTATACCCATTCAATTTAATCAGTTTGTATATAATATTTTTAGGGAAATGGGACGTTTTACAAATGGCATACATATCCTTCAATTCGTTAGGTCTATCCTTGGCATAAAAAGATCACATATCCGTATAGGACGCGCTATAAGCTGTTATGCGATATAACTGTCTTATGTTCTTATGTGTGTTGCTTAAATCAAAGGTGAATCGGTCCACTCTTATTTAGATATTTTAGAATCTCTAAGAAATATATAAGCCTACCACGCAAAGTCTGACCAAAAACTCCAAGTCTTCCAAGTTTCTTAGAAAAAAAATCCTAAACCCTTTTCTTTTCACAAAGCCGCTAAAGCTTATGCCTATCTCTCAGGTAAGATTGACTTGATAACTCAAACTATGTGGGGATACATAGTTAGCCTCTCAGGGCATGAGCCTCATCTTCAAAAAACTTTTATTTCCCCTCTTTTGGCAAAGAAGTTAAAGTATTTTGCCTTAATCAAAGACCAACGAGAAATCAAGATTCAACACGAGTCAACTTTCCTGTCAAGTCACTAATTTCAAAACTAACAAGCAAATTTCTATTTGTCTGAGTCTTTTTTCAAAAACCCACCCATGGATTAGTTCACCTTTAATAGAGCATCATTTATTTGTTTATGTTCTATCAAATATCTTGTATTATTTGTCATGAGAAAAATCTAACATAGTTATCTTCTTTGAGTTATTTTCCTATATCAGGTAATAGGTACAGAAACTGATCTATGTTGAGAAAAGATGGTTGAAACCTCTTATTTCACAAGATTAATGGCAAATAAAATTTTCTCCCCTGATCATGACTTGGGAAAAGGGATAATTACTGGGGGTACTGTGGAAGTTAGTTTAACTATAGATGATCCGCTCATAGCTAAATAGAATGAACTGACTGCACAACTAGTGCAACAAGTTAGTGATATGAAGAATGGTATGCAAGAAATATTTTAATAAAGAGGATGATCGAGAGTTTCCAAGGCCTTTGACTCATCTATCCCAGTTTTTCCTTGTCCATACAAGTGATAATCCAGGAGAAGGAATCAAAGATTATGGTGTGGTCTTGAAAGAATTCATCAAGATATTAGAAGTTCAAAAGATTGAGCCGAGGGAACTATTGTAGAATTGGACCTCCACTCCGCCCACGACTCCCCGATCATTTGGGTAGAAAAGACAAAAACTTAATTTTATGCAAAATCAGTGATGGTGCGGATGAGGCCCGTGACCCACCATTTATGTTTTAATTCCCTTGTACTCTTTTCTTTCAAAAGGCATAGATTCGCACTCGTGTGGGTCATATCTAGAGTTTGTAAATATTTCCTGAAAAGCCTCCCCCTATTATGAAAACCATTGCTATTTATTTTTGTGTTTACTTGTTATTATCTAACTTGTTTTATTTATGATTACAGTAATAATAATTTAAAACCTTCCAATAACATGTCATGTCAAAGATTAATAAGCAAATCAAGGTAGATAATGATGAATTTGAAGAATATGACAAAGACTCTATGATCCCTGAACAGTTAATTAATAGATTTTTGAGAACTAGGAAAACCCCAACCTAGAGTTATTCAATTTTCCTGAAATATATAAATAAAAAGAAAAAGGCCTCCTCTTGATATTCTCTTTATTTATCTCTCCTATTGACTATTAACATAGAAACATCTGGTAGTCAATCTAGGAGATGATAAAGAGGTCAAAGAAACCAGAATTCGTGTTCACCTGATAGAAGCGTAGAAAAGAGAACTCATTAAATTTCTCCGAGAGTAGATCGACATACTTACTTGGGCCTACAGTGACATGATAGGCTAAGTATGGATATTTTATCCCACAAGTTGACCATCAATCCATGATTCATCCCCCTGAAGCAAAAGACTCAAAAGTTTAAGCCAAATCTGAGTCTGAGAATCAAGGAAGAAGTTACTAAACAATTTCAGTCTAGAGTGGTAGAGATAATGAAATATCTAACTTGGATAGCCAACATTGTCCCAGTGCAAATAAAGACGTAAAAATCAGTATATGCATCAATTACCAAGACCTGAACAAAGCAAGTCTCAACGATAACTTTCCATTACCCAAATATCCACATCCTTATTGACAACTGCACAAAGCATGAGATGTAGTCATTGGCAGATTGTTTTGCTGGGTCTCATTAGGTCCTAATGGATGAAGAACATGTAGAGAAAATGACCTTCATTATGCCTTAGGGTGTTTATCATTATTAGGTGATGTCATTTGATCTTAAGAATACAGATGCCATGTATATGAGGGCTATGGCAATTATATTCCATGATATGATCCACAAAGAGATCGAAATATATGTGGATTATGTGATTATCAAGTCCTCTGAAAGCTTGGATCACTTGACTCATTTAAGGAAGTTCTTTGATCGACTACGTAAGTATAATCTGAAGTTTAATCCCCTCAAGTGTGCCTTTGGAGCACCGACTGGCAAGTTATTAGGATTCATAATTAGTAGAAGGGGCATCGATCTCGACCCTTCGAAAGTCAAGGAAATCCAAGATTTCCCCCCTCCAAAGACCAAGATCTAAGTCATGAGCTTCTTAGGAAGATTGAATTACATCAGCAGATTCATAGCCCAATCAATGGTTATTGTGAACCCATTTTCAAGGTGTTGAAAAAAGATGCACCGACCAACTAGACCAAAGAGTGTCAGCAAGCTTTTGAGTGTATCAAGAGTTATCTATCTAGTTCACTGATATTAGTTACTCTAAGATAAGGGAGACCCTTATTCCTTTACTTGTTGATCTCGAATAATGTATTTGTATGTGTCTTGGGGCAGCATGATGAAAGTAGAAAGAAAAAATAGGCAATTTACTACTTGAGTAAGAAGTTCACTCTATACGAGGCTTGTTACACTCTATTAGGAAGGACTTGTTGCGCTTTGACTTATGTTTCTAGAAGTTGAGACATTATTTGTTGTCATACACGATATATCTCATTTCCAAAATGGACCCTCTAAAGTACATATTCCAGAAGTCCAAGCCAACGAGGAAATTAGCCAAGTGACATATGTTTCTAAGTGAGTTTGACATTTTATATGTGACTCAGAAGGCAATCAAAGGACAAACCCTAGTGGATCATTTAGGAGAAGATTCAGTCGATAAAGATTATGAGCCACTCTGAACTTATTTTCTAAATGAAGAAGTCTTGTTTGTAGGAGAAGATATCGCAGAAGCATACCCCGGTCGGAGATTGTTCTTTGATGGAGCAGTCAATTTCAAAGGTTCAGGTATTACAGTAGTTTTGGTGTCAGAAACCCTTCAACATCATCTGGTGACAACTAAACTCCACTTTCTGTGCACCAATAATATGACAGATTATAAAGATTGCATTCTCTGTATTAGATTGGTTATTGATATGGATGTTCAAGAATTAATAGTCATCGGTAATTCAAATTTGCTAATTCATCAAGTCCAAGACAAATGGGCTATGAAGAACTCTAAGATCGTGTCGTCTGTGGAATTGTTACAAAGTCTATGCAAGAGGTTCAAAAAGATTGAGTTCAAACATAATACAAGGATTAAGAATGAGTTTGCTAATTCCTTAGCCGCCATATCCTCCTTGATTGGGCACCTGTATCAGAACTACATTGATCTATTGGAGATAAGTCTAAAAGAGCAACCTGCGATTGTGCGCTGCTAGTCGAAGAAGAGCTAGATAGAAAGCCATGGTATTTTGATATCAAGAGGTGTCTAGAAGTTGGTGTATACCCTGAAGATAGGATTGTTAATCAGAAGAAGATGATTTGCTACATAGCTAATAACTTTTTCTTAAATAGAAGAGTCCTTTATAGAAGGACTCCAGATATGGAATTTCTACGATGTGTGGATTCGATCGAAACTACAAAGTTGCTAGAAGAAATACATACCAGAGTGTGTGGGCCTCATATGAATTGGTTCACCTTGGACAAGAAGATCTTACGAGTCAGATATTTCTGGATGACTATGGAAAATGATTGCAGTAAATTTGTGAAGAAATATCACAAGTGCCAGATTCACAGAGATATGATTCAGGTGCCCCCTAGTGAGCTTCATGCTTGATTTCACCTTGGTCATTTGTAGCTTGGGGAATGGATTTGTTTGGTCCAAGCCATCCACTTCAAATTTACATAGATTCATTTTGGTTGCTATCAATTACTTCACCAAGTAGATGGAAGCTGCTTCTTACAAGTCTGTCACCAAGAAGGTTGTACCTGATTTTGTGAAGAACAATTTGATTTGTTGATTTGGGATCCCCCAGTCAATCATTACTGACAATAGAGCAAATATGAATAGTCACTTGATGAAATAAATATATGAGCAATTCGAGGTTACTCACCAGAATTCAACCGCATACCATCCTCAAATAAATGGAGTTGTGGAAGCTACCAACAAGAATATCAAGAAGATATTGAGGAAGATGGTCGATAGTCATCATTCTTGGCATGAGCTGTTACCTTATGCTTTGTTGGGATATCAGATGACTATCAAAACTTTGACTGGGGAATATCCCTATGTTGGTACATGGAACAGAAGTGGTGAAGCTCGCTGAAGTTGAGATACCTTCCCTAAGAATCATTCAAGAAGCCGAGCTAAGCAATGAAGAATGGGTTCGTGCCCGCTATGAACAACTCATGTTGATTGATAAGAAAAGAATGAGCGTCGTATTCCATGGTCAATTGTACCAGTAATGAAAAATTCATGCATTTAACAAGAGAGTAAGAGCTTGTATGTTTGCCATAGGACAATTGGTACTTAAGTGTATCTTTCCTCAATAGGAGGAGTACAAGGGAAAATTTCACCAAATTGGCAAGGACCGTATGTTGTCCACAAAATGCTATCTAGAGGAGCTTTGATTTTATTTGAGATAGATGGCCAAATGTGGCCCAAGCCAATCAACTCTGATGCTGTGAAATGATAATACATCTGAAGATGGTTTTCCTTTATTTTCTTTCCCTGTAATCCTCTTTATACGAACTACGTTTGACCTAAATTCTCAAGAATAAGATATGTAGGTAGCCTTTTTTGGATTTGGTCCCCCCTTTGATTATTTTTATTCTCCTACTATGATTCTGGGAACTACATTTGACCTGATTCATGAATCAATGGGATACGCACCAAAATAGTTCGGTCATATACTCAAGAAAATGGAAACTGGGGTAGAATTGTCGAGAAGGGAATCTCAAAAATTCAAAAGGTGAAGATCATCCTCTAACAAGTCAGAATACAGATGTGCCAAAGAGCAAACTGAGGTGAATTTTGAGAAAGAATCTCACGATCCCCATAGAGTGTTAAATCTCTTATCAACTGTACAAGACTCATCATAAAACCTTTTTCTGAGGCAAATATTGTAAGGAGGGCCTCAAAATTTCCACCAACCTTTGCTTGTGATTCCCGAGACAACTCCAAGATTCCCCAGCACCAAGAGAACAGATTCTACTACAGAAATCCCTAGCTGCAACAAGTCCAAAGGTGGACAAATCTCCAGCTACAACAAATTTTCTCAAGAGATCATTTCCAAACTCCCCAGCTAGAATGCCGAAGGATATATATAGCTCGCCAATAGTGTGTCAGATATATACATGCCTCGAATAAAAGATGTTTTTTGAGCTAGTAGATGACATGACAAGATTGACAGAGACCTTTCCAAATCATCTTTTTCCATATTTTGTTTTTCAAAAAACTTGTTTGAAAAATCTCTACAAATCAATTGGATCCTTCATAACTTGAATTTGTCATATATCTACCGTGACCCAAGGAGTAAAGACAAGCACCCGAAGATGACAAACACTCGGAGATAGTAAGATAGGAGTAGGCAATCAAAAGAGGTCAATCGCAAATTAGTTTCACCAAAACTAACCATTTTTTTGTGGATGCAGGTTATCCTAAGAAGTGATACGGGATCGACAAAAACTCCAAATCATTCAGTATATTCAAAGAAATACGATTAGGCTAAACATCTAAGATCAACAAGAAAGAGCCAATATGATTAGAAAAAGTCAAAAGTGGTAGAGTTTTCCAAAAATGAAAACTTTTTCTTGTGGTTACAGAGACCACCGAAAAGGAGAGAGTGATGCCATCCTCCTCAAATCCCCAAAAAATTAGGGATTACAATGAACACATGATGATTTAAAGCGGTATATATAACTATTCCCAGAAATGGGTTTTCAACTATCACTTATGTTTGAAATAACTTCTCGTTTGTATATCCACCTCGAAAAAAAGGTTAGGTTTGCAAATAAAGTTATTTTTGATTAATGTTACAAATGTTTTCTTTAAATCTTTTCCAAAGTTTAACTGTAGTCGCTAGTAAAAGCGACACTATGACTGCTAATCGTTTGCCTTGAGCACAAGTACATGTAAAAATGTCAACATGACAACACAGAGACTAAAAGTGAGCAAACTTCCATATATGCCATTGTACGATCATCCACACCATTATCATATTTGTATGTCACAAGGACCAGTTTGCAAGGATTATATAATGAGGACCACATCACAAGGAGCATATCACAAGGAACACATTACAAAGATTATATCAAGAGGACCATATCGCAAGGATCATATCACGAGGACCACATTGCAAGAATCATGTCATGAGGATCACATTGCAAGAAGCATGTCATGAGTATCACATCGCAAGAAGCATGTCACGAGGACCATATCGAAGGAGCATGTGATAAGTTGGTAATCTACCAACTTATTGAGAGTTTATTCATTAATTATTGCCATGTTTTGATGAGAATTAAAGGTACTTATTACCTTTATTGACGTAAATGCAGGTACTCTTTGTCAAATGAAGAAAGCAAAGGAATTGAACCAAAGAGCTAAAAATAAAGTTAAAGTATGAAGGTGATCAAACAATGAGAAGAAACTGTCAAGAGATGCGAAATGACGTGCGGGCCATAAAGAGGCACCTGCATTTTACAGGTGCCATCACACATGGAAGATCAGAAATTGCCTGAGCAGTTACCAACATGCGAGCTGCACATTTCAAAGGGTGGCCATTCTCCCTTTCACACCTGAATTGCATCTGCTGCTGGACTCCACTTCCTGAAGAGAAAGGTACATGCAATTCGCTAACCTCAAGGTGAAATCACAGGTGCCATCGCACATCAATTGCACTTGCCCCGAAGGACATTTTTGTTCAATTACTTGTGACATATTTGGGAAGGTTCTAAAACCCTTTTTGGGTTCTGTACCAAAAATATTATTCAAGTTTTTACTTCCCAAGAAAGTGAATTGGGAGTACGCTTTCCCTTTTCTTCTTCCTCATTAAAAAACACCATTTGTAAGGAATTTGAGCTTGGAATTGGAACTTAGCTTATAATATGAATGGAATTTTGAGAAATCCATTAGGTATATTCTCTTATTCCCTTAATATGAGTAGTTAAATTCTATTCTAGGGGTATGTGCATGATGAGTGTTTGAATTTGGGTATGGGTATTGATTAATTATGCGTATAATTGTTATTTAGTATGGGTCTATTGAATTCTTAATGGTTTAATTATAAAATTGATGGTTGCAAACATTGATTGAGTTTACTAGTTTTGTACTTGCTTGAAAGAGGAGTTCAACAATTGGGTAAGAATTCAATAGTGGGGATTTGGGATTTTTACCATAGATTAAGGCAAAAAATACCTTGATTGAAGGAAATTCTCGTCTAAGAATCAAATCTAGAGATAGTTTGATTCACCCAAGTATTAATTGGTTGGTTTAAGGTAAAAGAATTGGTTCTTGAGTAAAGATCATGGTACATATATTTGGAGGGTCGAAATACTACCAAATATAGCTCGAACCAAGCTACCCATATCTTTAATCGAAGATTTGCATGATTAATCAATTCCCTATCCCATTTTTGAACCCCATCGGAATCATACCTTTAGTTTTTCCTTCCCTTGAATTCTCTAAATTATGTTTACGTTGTTCTCTTATTACTTGTAATTCGATAATTCCCAAACCTTTCCCCCTAAATTTTACTTTAAATTATTTGGATAATTACTCACATTAATGAATTGAACTCTGACATTTAGTGGCAAAACTATTGTTCCATTTTCTGTTGATTTGACCCCGACATCCTATTGGGTTACTTATTATTTTACTTGATGATCGCTACCATCTCCTTTGGGAGAGTGCTTTTAAGCATCATAAAAAATGGCACCATTGCCAGGGAATGGTTCTTGATTTGCCATTTGATTGTCGTTTAATTCACTTTTGTTGAATGTTTGTTCTCTTTTACTTTTTTGTTATTTTTGTTATTTCGAACACCATGAGCCAACAGGGTGATCAAGAGAGTGTTGATGGATTTATGGACGTGGAAGATAGACTCATTATCTATGGAGCAGTGGGTGCCGTTCACCTACACCCAATCGTGATGAGCACGATTCTTCATTTAATACAATTGAAAGGACTCTTTGGAGGGCTGGCTCACGAAGATGCCAACCGACATATCCAAAACTTTGTTGAAATATGTAAGCCTTTCAATATATATAATATATCTCAAGAGTCAATACGACTCTGATTGTTCCCATTCTCCCTTACAGGAAAAGCAACAACGTGGAGTATGGAGCTCCCGGAGGGCTCTATTATAACTTGGAATGGACTAGTTGAAGACTTCTTTGTGAGTTTTTTCCCACCTTCTCAGATGATAAAGTTAAGAGATGATATCACAAACTTCTGATAACTACCAGATGAGCCATTACATGAAGTATGGATGAGATTCAAGAAGAAGCTATTGTTATGTTCAAAACCATGGTTTGCCAGATTCCATGAACAAGAAGCTATCGGAGGGCTCTTTAGATTCCATGAACAAATCAGTGGTGAATAACATCGCAGGTGGAACACTTATGGACTAAGACTATGGTCTTGCTATGGCTTTTTTAGATCAAATGGCAAAAACCAATATGGAGTGGCATACTAGAGAAGTCGATGTCTCACTGAGTGGTACTTATTTCATTATGACTAGTGAGATGAGGATAAATAAGGAAAGAGATGAGACTATGGCCAAAATAATGACTCAAATCGACTTGTTGGCCAAACATATAATGGGAGCTGGGACTAAAAGTGTCAATATCGTGGGTACTTATAGTTCAAAAGATCATGATGAAGTTGGTACTCATACATCCGGAGATAAGGAGATTTGTTTTCTAATGGTGGGTTCTCGACTCGGATATCAAGGTACTAACCAAAGTCCTTGGCATCTGAGAGACGAGAATCAAGGTTGGAACTGAGACAAGGGCACTCAATGGAGGGATAAAGAGCAGGGTAAAGACTATGAAGGTCAATGGCGAGAATGTGAGAGAGACTATGATCATTACAATCACCAAAGTGCTAATACCTATGTGCCTCCACCAAAAGTCAATGTTTCTCCATATCAGCCAAATGTGAGTAACCTCCTACATTCTAAGTTTGAAGATATGTTATCTCAAGTGTTGAAAAAAGTTGAATCTACGGATAGCAGGGTGAAAGATTTAAAAAGTGAGGTATCTACTCTTCATCAAATGGTGAGTTCACACTCGTCATCAATCAAGCACTTAAAGGCTCAAATGAACCATCTCTTTCCTTAAATGAACCAGCGTTTGAAGGGTATCCTTCCAAGTGACACTTTCACAAATCCAAAAAATGATGGCCATGTGATGGCAATTGTGACTCGAAGTGGGATAATGCTTAGCAGAGCGAGAAAACCAATAATATAAGTAATTATAGAGAAGGATGACAAGATAGAAGAAGAAGTCATGAGTAAGAAAAAGAGTGATGAAAGTATGGATATTGGGGTGACGCTTAGTGTGCCCAATGTCATTGAAAATGATGATAGTCCGCGTGAGGAAAGGGACGAGACCGAGTCTCCTCCTTAAATTGACATGAGATCAAAGAGGAATCCCCGAGTGTGCCAAAGCCATTGCCTAAAGGCCCTCCTCCATATCCTCAGAGGTTAATCAAGAAAAAGGAAGATAACCAATTCAAAATATTTGTAGACGTGTTCAACAAACTCTCCATCAATATTCCTTTGGTTGATGCTCTTATGCAAATGCTGGGTTATGCTAAATTTAGGAAGGAGTTGCTAAAGAAGAAATGGGTGATTGATGTGGGAATGGTAGAAGTGTCCCATAGTTGTAGTTCTGTCATAATTAGCTCCTAAATGAGAGGATCCGGGAGCTTTTACCATCCCTTATACCATTGGGGTGTTGTTGTTCAGAAAAGCCTTGTGTGACCTTGGGGAAAGCATCAACTTAATTCCCCTTATGATTTTTAGGAAGTTAGGCTTATGTAATCCTAAGCCCACACTAATGATGTTACTAATGGCTGATTGTTCAATTAAGCGCCCGGTGGAGATATTGTTTGATATCAAAGTGAAAGTAGACGAGTTCATCTTACCGGATGAGTGTGTGGTGTTAGATTATGATGTTGATCTTGAGGTGCCCATTATTTTGGGGCATACACCTTTGGCCACTAGAAGGGACCTTGTTTATATGGAGATAGGGGAACTCAAATTCTTAGTGGGGAGAAAAGAAGTCATGTTCAATGTGTGTCAACCCACCAAACCATCGGATGAGTATAGAGTTTTATCCGTGATTGCTAACGAGGGAGAGATGATTGAAGTCCCTGGTGAGGTTGATATTAAGGATGCACCACCCAATGAACAACTTGTGGTCTTGAATGTTCGAGAAAAGAAAAATCCTGGGGGTTGCTCTTGCCTAATCCACCATTCATTATAGGCATGCACATGAATCCAAATGATATCCTTCAACTGCCCATATCTATGATGTTGTCAACTTGGCAACAAGAGGAGGTGATGAGTATTTTGAAGAAGTACTTCCATTGCTTTGGATGGGGATGTGCATGCTATCGGGAAATGATTGAGAGTTGTGGTATTATCATTGAGCTGCGATGTAAAATCAAGTGCCTCTTAGGAGGCAACCCAAGTATTTTTAGTTTATTTCCTTTATCCTTTGTTATTTTGATGTGTTTAGGAATGCATGGAGTTGAAACATGTCTAAGTAGAAGAAAAGTTCAAAGGACATGTGCAGAAGTTCATGCTGTAATGACCCGAAATCAGGCCATGATGGCGTCTACATAACCCCCCAGTAGACAAGCCTATCCCAAATACGCGGAAAGCAGTAAATAATAATTTAACTAAAGAGAAGCAGACGATATGCACATCACTGTCAAATGTCAAGATAAGATTATAAATGGAATTTTGATTGACAATATTATAAATGGAGTTTTGATTGACGATGGTTCAGGTCTAAATATTTGCCTGTTATCCATACTCACTCAGCTAGACTATGATCCGAGAAAGGTTCACCAGAGCAGGATCAACGTAAGAGCCTTCGATAGGGGTCAAAGGGATACTATTAGAGAGGTTAGTTTGCAGATCCAGATGAGTCCCACCGATTTCCAAGCGGAATTCCAAGTCATGGATATTACTACCAGCTACAACTTGCTTTTTGAAGGATCATGGATCCACGGAGCTGGAGTCGTGCCATCAACTTTGCATCAAATGGTAAAGTTTATTTAGGAGGAACATGAGGTGGTAATTCATGGTGAAAGGATTCACCTGAGCTGTCCTAATATTTGTGTCCCTGTGATCAAAGAAGTACCGAGAGGAAGTGATTTCTACACTGTAGAGATCGTCAATGCCATCGGAGAAGATCTCGCTCCTAAGTTTTAATGTCGCCTCTCTATATAATGCTTGAGACCGTGATGTTGAGGAGCAGATATGAACTAGGTCTTAGATTAGGTAAGAATTTTGATGGTATGACTGAGCTAATAAGCATCCCTGGACAGCTGACCAAGCACAGGTTGTGGTATGTAGTCCAAGAAGACAAGGCGGAGAAACAGTCGGGATTACCAAAACTGCTACCTCACCTATATCAGTCATTCCTAGTGCGTATGGTCCCCCAAGTGACAGGTTAGAGAATGGAATAGGAGATCTGTTTGAAGAATGCAATGCTATAATAGAATAAATCCCCAAAGTAGCCATGATTAGGGATGCCAGGCCTGGCGAAGAGTTGCAGAACTGGGCCGCAACTTCCCTCATGACTCTCCACTTATCTGGGTAGACAAAGACTTTGTTTTATGAAAAAATTGGTGATGGTGTGGATGAGGCTCCGTGACCCACCCTTTATGTTTTCAATTTCCTCATACTGTTTTACCTCTTTCCAAAAGGTACGGACCTGCATTCATGCGGGTTAAAGCCATAGTTTGTAAATATTTCTGGATTTCAATAAAAGCCTCCCGTATTCTGAAAACATTTGTTGTTTATTTTATTTACTTGGTACCATCTAACTTGTTTTATTTATGGTTTCAGTAATAATAACTTAAAACCGTCTAATATCATGTCATGCCACAAGCTGAATGAACAAGTCAGAGGATACGATATTGGAGCTGAAGGGTATGTTGAAGAAATAATGGTCCTGGAACGAACAACCAAGAAGTCTAAGAACTTTGAAGACCAGAAAAGGCCCCATCTAAAAGAGCTTGAGTAGTCAATCTGGGATGCAACGGTCAAGTTGAAGAAATCAACATCGGTGTTCATTTGTCAAAAGCGCAAAGAAATAACTTATCAGTCTGCTCAAGCCATACATCGACATCTTTGACTGTTCCTATAATAATAGGATGAGAATGAGTACAGACATCATCTTCCAAAATTTATTGGTCAATCCAGAATTCAATCCAGGGAATGGACAATTAATCATTCCCTCCCATGAGACAAAGAAAAATTTGCGCCAAATTGGCAAGGACCATATACCATCCACAAAATGCTTTCTTGAGGAACCTTGATGGATGGTCGAGTAGAGACACTATCCCTAAAGATGGTTTTTTATTTTTTTCCCTGTAATCGCATTTTCTGATGGTAATCATTTTTATGCTTTGTAATAGCTTAAAATTCTCTATCCTCTTTGTACGAACTATGTTTGAAATGAATTCTCAAGAATGAGATACGTAGGGGGCCTATGTCGGCTTCGGTCAACCCTTAGAAAAATCTATCTTTCTCCCTTTTTATCTTGAACTACATTTGAACTAAATTCTCAAGAATGAGATTCGTAGGCGGCCTTTGTCGGATTTGGTCACCCCTTTATTTATTTTCGATATTCTCCCCACTGTGAGTGTGGGAACTATGTTTGACCTGATTCCTACCTCAACGGGATACATAGGAGCCACAATGGTTCAGTCATATTACCTAGGAAATGGAAACTGGGGTAGAATTTTCGAGAAACGAATCTCAAAAATTTAGAAGGCGGCGATTGTTCTCCAACAAATCAGAATTCAAATTGTGCCAAAGAGAAACTGAAGTGAATTTTGAGAAAAACCTCATAGTCCCACAGAGTGTCAAATCTCTTATCAACAGGATGAGACCTTCTAACTGTTGGAATCATTTTTCCTATTGCTATTTGATACATTTTGGTCATTAACATTAACTTTCACCTAGGGAGTACGAGGTCATGGCGCACAATTTCCTGGAATACTCGTCTCTTACTTTCCCAGTGGAAAGCAAGATAGAACTTTGATTAGAAACCCCCAGTTGTGACAAAATCTGAGATGGATTAATTCCCAGCCACGACAAATTTCTCGAAAGACTATTTCCAAATTTTCCAACAAGGATGACAAAGCATCTCCAGATCTTGCTATAAACATGTCATATATGTCAAGGTCTCGAAGTGAAAGACGCTCATTGAGCTAGTACATGACATGACAAATTGGCAGAGATTTTCCTAAACCATTTCTTCAAATCAATGTTTTCAAAAGTTATTTTTGAAAAAGATTTTTACAAGTTAATTCGCTCCTTTATAAATTTTACTTTTTCTTACATCTACTGTGACACGGTGAGTCGAGGACAATAAATGCCCGAAGGTAGCAAATATCCAAAGATGACAAAGCAAGGAGCAAATAATTGAAGGAGGTCGACATAGATCAGTTTTGCTAAAAGCTAATAATTTTTTGGTGGATGCAGGTTATCCTAAAAGAAGTGTTAGAGATCGGCGAAGGACTTCATTGTTCAACGTATTCAAAGCAGTACAAAGATACCAGGTTCCCAAAATTTGGCAAGAAAAGCTGAAACAGGGAAGAAGTCAAAAGAGGCAAAGGTTCCTGAAATGGATGAGTTCTTTTGTAGTTTGCAAGAACTACCAGATAAGGAGAGATCCACAACATCCTCAAATCCCCAGCAGATCAGGATGCTATAGTCTCCCCTAGAAATGGTGAGAGAAATGTTGTCTCAACTAATTATTTGTCTTGAGTGTAGGTACATGCAGAGAAGTCAAACACGCTGACACCAAAATTAGAGCACCAAGTGATAAACCGGTGACATCCTTCATAAATCCCTAGCAAATCAGAAATCACCACGAACAGACGATGTTCGAAAATGGTATTTGTAGATGTCCCCGGACATGGGTTGTCATCCATTTAATTCACATTCAAAATAACCTCTTATTGGTCTGTCCACCTCGAGAAGAGGATGATGATTACAAACAAAGTTATTTTAATTATCGTTGCGAATGCTTTCTTTTTAAAACTTTTACTGGATATTGACTGCAGTCGCCAGTAAGAATGACACTATGATTGCTAATGGTTTACCTTGAGAGTAGGTACAGAAGTAGAAGCCAATGCATCAACAAAGGAAAAAGTGATATTTTCTACGACTTCCCTATAGGCCATTGCATCATACAATGCTATATTATATTACATTATGCATCATACTGTATTACATGGCATTGCATTATATTGCATCATACTATGTCATATCGCATTGCATCATATTATATTTTGTTGCATTGTATCGCATGGAATCATATCACAGAAATCATGTCGAGAGGACTATGTCACAAGGACCATATTGCAAAGACCATGTCACAAGGACCATATCGCAAGGACTATGTCACAAGGACCATGTCGCAAAGACCATCTCACAAGGACCATGTCGCAAGGAGCATGTCACAAGGACCATGTCACAAAGACCATGTCGCAAGGACCATCATCATTAAATACCACAGACACATATTTGCTGTGAAGATTATTTCCCTCTACCAGCCGGTTTCAAAGAGGATGACATTTAGAGGCGTCCCTAAGTCACATTCGGTGCGCAGGATTGACCCAAAAGCATTTATATCCAAGATCGCGTAAGACAACAGAGTCTGACATTGAGGATATTTGCACATGCATATTTATGCCACAGATATTTATGCATCCTTATTATTAGGCCAAGACAACAAAGTATGGCATTCATCATATTTATATTTGATATCGCGTGAGATGGTGGAGTCTAATGTTGAGCATATCTTTGCTTTCTTATTATTATTATGCTGAGACAATGGAGTATGCATTGAGAATATTTATATCCGATATGGTGCAAGATAGTAGAGTCTAAGGTCGAGGATATTTATGCACCATTATCAAAAAGCATCAATCACCAAAGGATACAACTATATTTGATCATGTGGCAAAGGCCTTATAACTCCCGATAATCAAATACCGATTACTTTCAAGGTCAAAAGCAAATAGTCTGCAGGATGTATGTAAGACACCATCCAAATTGGATGATGAACCAGATCTCCCAAATTGGAAGGCCAAAGGTCGTCTGTAAGTCACAGCAAAGTCCAAAACCGAATAGTGCGCAAGATTGCCCAAAACTTGATAGACTAAGAATTATCTGTAAAACGTAGCGATATCTTAATCCAGATAGTATGCAAGATCACCCAAAGATTGACAGTTCAAGGGTAATGCGTAAGTTACACTAATATATGAAATTAGATAAAAGTGAAAGACTACCAAAAATTGATAGTCTGAGGTTATCTATAAGCCACGACATATCCAAGTTGATATTGGCAGGACTACCCAAAGACTAATAATTCAAGGGAAATTTGTAAGGCGCATTACATCCAAGATCGGATAAAAGTACAGGATTACCCTAAAAACTGGCAATTCGAAGAACATCTGTAAGCCGCCTCTATCAAAAGTCGGATGATGTGCTAGATTACCTCAAAGCCTGATAATTCAGTGAATATCTATTAGTCGCATCAATACGGATGATGCGCGAGACTTACCCCAAAGATGTATGCAAAGACTAGTATTAATAGTCGCAAAGGCTATCACATTCAAGAGAATACCACAAACGGTTACGAGGACCGTCATGTCAAACAACCACGAAGGTTGTCATATTCAAAGATCACCACAAAGGCAATCCTATTCGATAGATACAAGGTCCATAATGTCTGATTGTCATGGAAGTTGCTCTTTCCTAAGACAGAGACAGTAAAGGATGAAATCTTCTTAAAGAAACAACAGACGCGGAAAAAATGAGGTACAAAGCTATCTCTCTTTATTGAGCTACTTTACTACTAACAATTTTGTTTTAAATTTTTTTTGAGAACATCCGAGAGGATGAAAATCTTGAATCAGAACAACAGGTACGAAATATGTCAAAACGACATCACCACACGGGATTCGAACGTAACCCAAGGATGAGGTGCAGACTACACCAAAAAGGACACATCACAACGTGAAACTTTTTCTTAGCAGCAAACCGGGATATAGGCCGAAGAGGGATATCAAACTTTTTGGACGCGAGTTGAGAATCGAATTCTGCGTCAATCAAACCACACCCCTGTCAGAAGGCATATGGGTATTTCCTATTATTTGGTCTTACTTTTGCATCCTGAGTACTTGCTGAACTCATGCTGGAAGCAATATTCTTTCTTTTCAAATCTGGGTGACAATACACCTCGAGCTTTGGAAATTACGTCCAGGTAAAATCTTATTTATGGGTGTGAAGTGCGCCACATTCAGAGTTGAGAGGTTACAATCGTCTTTTCTATAGCTCAAATTAGTTGTCACCCATCTCGAACTGAAGGTGGTCTTAAATATAAAGATTACCTTTTCCACCATTTGAGTTGAACTACAAGCAACCTGATTCCCTAAGTCTTGGGATATGTAGGCGGGCTCAATGTTTAAAACTTGGTTGCATTCCAAACCCCCCAATCGTTACTCTCCAGCTTTCCGGTCTCTCCTTAATCAAAGGTTAGAATAAAATCAAGCGTCTTGAACTACAAGTGGCCTGAATTCTCATGTAACCTGGGATATTTAGGAAACTCGATACCGGAGTTCAGCCATAATTCTTTAAAATTTGTGCAAAAACTAATTTCTTCCAAGAGATGAACTAGTGGTTGGATAAAATTGGGATCGTCAATTCCCTTTGCCCAGGGTTCATTGTACTCACCCTACCCAAAGGAAGGGTCAATTGTTAACACCCAAATTTTTATCCTCCACTATTTGATTAATTATCGAGCTTTTAAATTTTAAACAATTTTTAATAATTAATTTTGAAATCAAAAGAATTTTTTTCAAAATCCCGGAGACTATTGTTACGACCCGATTTCTCGATCATGATGGCATCTACAACCCCCTAGTTGGCTAACCAATCCCCATAGCCCTGAACGGTAAGTAATGGGCTACTATCTAACAAGCTAAGCAGAAGAACAAATTAAATACGTGGAAGCAAGGGAACAAGAAGAGGAAAATAGATAACAAGAATAATATAACAATGCGAAAGCTAAACCAAACACAAAACTTGGTATCATAGCGTATAAGAGCCCGATCTACATAAGAAGTACAAGGGATCCAAAAGTAATATATAAAAAGTTGTCTCCGAGTAGTAATAGAGTACAAAATATACAGATAAACTAAAAGCTAAGCTCCGGTCGCCAAGAGCTCACCGTCAGTCCAGAATATCACCAAAACAGCACCCCGCACAAGTCTCCACGAGCTAATGGCGATGGCTCACACTAGGATCTGCACCAGAAGATGCAGAGTGTAGGGTGAGCACCGAATACGAATCATAAGATACCCAGTAGGTATCATAGGCCGCCTAGGCACATATAAGATAAAAGAGCAATAACACATAAAATAAAAGAAAGTAGTCACATAAATCAACGAAAAGTACACAGGTACTAGCCCAGAGGAAAGACAACAGAATAACATACAAGGCTATCAAGTAGGAATATACACACAGGCATAGGTAAAAGTAAGAAATGAATCACCTGGGATCCTTGCAACAACAGTATATACATAACAAGTTCTATAAATGGATGGTATATCGGTAACCTCAAGTACAAGGAGAGGAAGAGGAGAGTGGAGATAGGCATGCTCAAAAAATAGGAATCAACAACCCAACTAGTCATACTAATCTCAAATCCAACAAGTAACAATTCAACCGTATATAATTTTATAAGCATAACCGTAACAGAGGGATAACACCGCAATAAAGTAACAAGAGACTACGTACAGTCCCCCGGCCACCCATACAATCGAGGAACATAAACAAGTGAAAACAAACCCTCCGGCATCCCATACTACCGGAGCGTACAATCAACAAATAGCAAATAAGGGTGGAGCCTCAAACAATGAATGATATAATAAATGAAGGTCTCAGGTGAAATGGTATCTCTGTATGTACCCCCTCTGGTGTTGATCGGGCCCAGCAGGTAGGTTCCATGGAAGGACACTACCCGTATACCTCTACTCCGCCATATACCATCCCTCCGGCACACGCAACTCGAAGCCCCAGGCCTGGACGACAATGTCCATAGAGGTCCTGGACCCCATACTAAAACTCAGTATCAAAACATGTCCTCTAGAAGCAAGTCCGAGTTCAAGATAGAGACTCAGTCTCGAATATTCATGCCCAGACCCTACTCAAGACTAAAGTAGTGAAAAGATGTCTCAAAAACCCTTTCAAGGGTGCCCGGGCACAACCGGGTCTAAAATAGTAGATAGTCATCTCAGGTGCTCGGTCCGACCGAGGCTAAAATCACCCCAAATCAGTGGAAAACTCAGCTAGCACCCCGGCCCTGCTGAGTCTAGCATTAAATAGAAAAATTAGTGATAGGAATCATAACATAAGCTCCTCTTACCCTAAGAAGATTCTCAAGTAAAATCAAACTATTTCCATCGAAAATGGGCCCCCGAGGCCATGCAGAGTTTAGAAAGACAATACCAGTAGGCCCGAAGCCAAAACCATAGTAAAACATGGGTAAATCCTCTTTATATGCATGGAAATGATATGATTAAGCACAAATAGCCTCCCAGCAGCTCACAATCAACCTATCGGCCTTGAAGAGGATCCAAAGCTACTCAGCAAGCATAACCAGCCTAGAAGGATATTTCTATGTCCGGGACTCGCGGACATTCCCAATAACCCACCTTCTATGTTCCAGAGTTAACAAGGCTTCGCAGGACCACAAGGGTGAATAAAATGTATCAAGCAAGTACTACAAACATCGGGGGAAGGAAAGTAGGTCGGACATGAATAAAATGGTCAAGGTCTGTGGTACCAACTTAATAACTCAACCCAAGGATGCCAACTAGTACAATTTTATCCGATATATGCTAAGTCTAAGAGTTTAGACCGTAACCTACCTGTCGTCCAATGAAGAGTTGCTCGAACAACAACATCCAAGACTGAATTGCTCTGAGAGATCCCGAATTACAATCAAACTATCATAAACATAAATAATACGTTAAAACGAGTCTAACGATACCCATACTACCATAATTAAAGCTGGGTCAAAAATCGGGTTATCGACGGGCTCATGGGCCCCACAACCTGAAATCGAAAACGAACAGGAGCACGATGATCACCCTCCCCCAAGGGGTGCATGCTCAGGTTTTTGAGGGAAATTGGCCAAAGAATTGGCTCAAACTATCCAGCCAACCCAAGGTCCAATTAAGGAATCAAAAGAGATAATTTGACGGATTAAAAAGGTTAGAACTTACCAATTACGATGGAGGAATGATTAAGACAGAGGAAAATGCAACCCAGCACCCAGAATTGACCAAGTACAGTGCTTAGACGAGTTTTCAGTTGCCAACAATGGATAATTTAGTTTTTGAATGAAAGAGATGAAGTGTAAGCTTATAAACTGTTCAGGGGTCCTTCATCGCGGTCGCGAAGGGGACCCCCCGCGGTCGCGGAGACCACGCTGGCTAGACCATCGCGGTCACGAAGGCTAGCCACTCGGTCGAGAAGAATAGAGAAAAAGGGACTTCACACGATCGCGACTGGCGATCATGGGATCGCGAAGAACATGGTGCCAGGCACTTCATCGCAGTCGCGAAGGGTGAATCTCACAATCGCAATAGAGGTTTAATGCCTGCACCTGCAACAAGGAAAAGTCTACAACTTTCCAAAACTGGATGAGGCATTTGGGGCACAATCAAAAACTGATATGCAGAAACCAATAGTGCTAACAGAGTGGAAACGACATTCCAAACTCAACGGAATCAATGAAACTTCCATACAAGATCGTTTCAGAAAAATATTGACCCAAGTAAACACTAATGAAAAGGAACCCTAAGGCTCAAAATGTGTCCGGCTCACCAGAACCCAAACCAACCACTTTACCAACCCAAACTCATCATTCTGGTGCTGATAGAATCATCAGATTTCAAATCCGACACTCCGATTATGGAAAGTCACTCAAAGGTACACTTTCAATTCCAAACGGCCTAAAAACAGAGAAAACAACACAAAACCCACACTGGAAGGTCTCAGGCCACAACTGAAGGTCTAACTAGACCAAACTCAATGCTACGGAGCTAACGGAACCGTCAGAATTCAATTCCAAGTATGTTAGCTAAGAATGTTGACTAAAGTCAACGATATTCTAAGTTAAAGCTCTAAAACAGGAAAAAAGGGCAAAACAACCAAACGAATGACCAGTGCACCAAACTACCGATCCCATCAAGCCATAAATGACTTAGGGCAGCTACAGAAAGGCTCTAACAGTACAATGAATGCGTAAATGCAAAGATGACCGGAAGGGTCATCACAACTATTCTATAAAAATCTTCATGAATAAACATACATCTGCGTATAGTCGTAATATATATTGATGTATATTATTTAGTGAGTTTTAGTAGATGTCCAAAAGATTTTCCCAAAATTATTTCAAAATGTTTAAAACTGCCTATTTTGGCCAAAATAATTTAACTGGGAATTAAATTGTGAGATTGGTGTTCTATAAACACATGGTTAATATGGTGGCAAATTAATTACTTTTAGTTGTTTTAAATAATAAAAGCTCAATTAATTGATCATATATAGTTTGTCCCTATTTCAATTACGGCCTAAAATTCCTAACCAATTCAATTTGGTCACCTTTTAAATCAAATTTGGCTACAATCTCAAATCAATTTGGCTAAAATCTGGGCACATTTATATTTCCTAAACTAATTTCCCCTTCTCCTAATCCCTCTCCTCATCTGTGTTTGCAACCAACAAACTTGGCCCAAAATATTTTCTCCAGCCCACTTAAACTCAAACCCGGTCCAGCCCAACTCTCTCACTCCCTTATACTCTCCCCTCTTCTTTCACTCCAACACAGACCAAACAACTCCTTATCTTTCTCTCTTTCTTCGTCTCTCTCAAACGAAGAATGAACCCAGTACAACTCCATCAAACATCTACCAAACGACAACAATCAGCAACTCCAAACGACTTCAATCTCTGAGAAAACGTTACCCCTCTGTTAATTTCCCTTTGTTTTCATTTGTTTGTATGAAGGTGCCTTGCTGGCAGATTCTAGATGAACCTGGAAATCATCCAAGTGTCATCAATGTTCATCAACCCCTCCAAATCATTGTATATGATCGATTTTGTACCACCACAGTACATTCGTGGAATCATCAGGTGTTTTTGGGTTTTGATTTTCAAAATTCCCAATCCTTATCCAAAATTCCCCAATGTTTTCCACCCCAAATTCTATCTCTCAGCTCTCCTATATAAACCTCTCACTCTCCATTGTGAAGGGGTGAGTTTTTGGGTAGCAAAAATCTTGGAGAGTCCTTTTCTACAATTTTTGGGGAAACCTAAGAATTCAAGCTAAAAGAGAGCAAGAAATACTATTGTTTCTTTGGAAATTTTTTGGGTCTGTTCATTACATTTTGAAAAAGAAAGCTCGAACCCCGTCAAAATAATCATCGTAAAACTCAACTTGTTTTGCTCCCAGTTGCTTCCTGGAAAAAGGTAAATCCCTTTTTCCATTACTTCACTTCTCTTGTTCTTATTGTAACTAATCGGCTGATATGGTATTGTTATGAATGAATGTTGTTTGGTTGGTTTAGCACTATTTTGTTTGATTGAATGTCGTTTTTGGGCTGTGTGAATTGAGAGGATTGATGGGTTGAGCTTTGGGAAATAGTTGGGCTCGGGAGAAGCTTTGAACTCACCAGTTTGTCTTCTCCCAAGAGCTCCTAAAGACCCGATGTTCTCCTGTCTTCTCTCATGCTATTTTTTTAAGAACAAGTAAATAGTGTGCTCATTTCTTGTGTCAAGTAATAAGAGCCTAATGCATCTGTTTGAGTATAGCTTTCCCAACTAAGTATTAATTCTGAGATCAATTAGTGCCCTTCATGCTTTCTTGCTAGCTCACTATATTTTTTCCTGTGTAAATGTATTTGTTCTTGCTCCATTAAGAATCAGTGGCTGAAACAGTCATCTGAGTGATGAATGACATTGTTTCAAGCTACATTCTAGAGGTTCTCATGAACTGTGATATCATATAAGATGCAAAGAACCAAGGCTTTTGAAATAACTCGCAAATTTTAGGATGAAAGTTTCATATTATTGTTGTGAAAAAATCATCTTGACTTCCTTCTATGTTGCTTGAAATCTAAGGGAAGGGTAGCAAGTACACTCTTTTAGTTTCTTATTGAAACAATGAAGATTGCATTTTGGTCAGTAGCCTCGAATATTATGTCTGCTGCGATTTTCTGGGGATACTCATTTGGTTTAAAACACTGTTGAGAAATTAATTTGGTGTATACCTGAGTAATCGATTAATGGATAAGCATAAAAGTATCAAATTTCCTGTTTTGAATAAAAAAAAATCTCTTTTTTTCCTCTAAATGTGGATCTGTTTAAAGTTTAAGCTTTTAAGGCATGAGTATGGTGTATATTTTAACCTAATTCTACAACTTTTCTTCTGTCTAAATATGTCTAAGACTGCTTCAATAGTAAGTTTTGGTTAAAATTTTAGGATCAAGCATGTTATGGATTTTCAAAGTTCTTGTATGACCAATTTTTGCATATCTTTAGAGTGTGTGGTTTTATTGTTGATATTGTGTGTGAATGAATGTCAACTCTGTCAATTTAATTCCTCCTTAACAATGTAAAGTTTCCTTTTCCTTCAAAGAGTTTGATTCGTTTTGGACTCTGTCCAAGGTTTACCAAAAGATGGGGGTTTCTTCTTGGTATTACTCATTGGCTACTCTCAAAGGAAACCAAAGCTTTGGTGTGATCTTTGTGTGTAACTTGCTCCTTTGCAGTTGGTTGATTTTATATGATGTGTGAAGTATGTACTAGACTACATAGATCTCCCCTTATGCTTAAACATTTAACTTAAGTAAGAGTTTATAAAAATGATATTTTTTGGTTAAGTGAATTGTTGCGTGCCTTTAAGTGCTCATACTTGATGTTGGAATTTTCTTTTGCATCTGTGGCAATATTAATAATTGATAATTGATCCTTATCTTCTTCTTTTGTGCATGAACACCTATTTGACTCTCGTTGGACTCTTGCCCTGCATCCTCGTTGGGGCTAAGCCCCCATTCTTCTAGAGTCAAACCGCAATCAAGTCCAAAGAATGAACTAATACATGAAGAAACAAGTTGATATACAGTGGATATACACTTTAAAGCAGTAGCTATACAGTGATATACACCTCAAAGAAGCAGATATACAGGAGCCAAGAAAGAAAAATGGAAAGGGAAGTTAATATTCAGGTCGCGGGAGCGGAAAATATAACGTATATGTGTGGTATACCAGCACTATATGCAGATGATATACATGGATAGAAATGGACCAAAGTCCATAAAATTAAGTCCAAAAGCTTGGACAGATTTTGTTGGGCCAAAGCAGGAGCCCAAACTTCAACTCTATCTCCCTTTAGTTATTTGTAATTTGCCTTGTGTTTATATGTAATTAATTTTAACTAACTATTTTAAATATTAATTTAAATAGATCCTCTAAAGTGTTGTTATTTTAAATTTTATCTTTGATTTATTTTTCTTGTAATTCATTTTATCCAAAATCTCATCACTTAATTTAGCTTGGTTATAAACGAAAGAAAATCGGATTTTATGTTAACTTGCCTAAAATGGGTTCTTCAAGTGAAACTGCTTTCTTTTTATCATTCATATGCTATTAAGTCTTACTTAGGTTCAACAAATATTTTTTTATGTTAATCGATTTTTCAAGTTAGTTTAAAAAACTCCTTAATTATTAGTTCTTTTAAATTAATGCATATTTTAAAGATCTTTCACTCAAAAGAGACTTCTTTTAAAATTATTTTCTCTTATGATCATTTTTTCTCAAATGACCATTGTTTAAATAAATTTGCAACTTTATTTATTTTTGAGATAATGCATAAGTACCATCCTAAACTATAAGTGAAATTTCAGCGACACACCTTAACTATATAAGGGTTCTATTACCCCCCTAAACTATTTAAAGTGTAATAAATACACTCTTTAGTGCTGAGGTGGCACAAAGAGTGTGCTCACTTTCTTGGAAGCAAGTGAGAGGCGGAAAAAAAAAGGATCAATATTGGACACATGTCCTTTTTTAATTAAACATCCTACAATTAGTTGGTATACATAATTAATACTATTAAAACTTATACATATTTAATTAGTTTCCTTTCTTTTTTTATAAAATTTATTTCCCTCCTCATTTTTATTTCCTTTTTTTCTTTCATTAATTTCTTGTCTTTTTCACTTTTACTTCATTTGAAAAAATATGTATATAGTTTTTTTAAAATAATGATTCTTTTAAAATGTGATCTTTATTTTTTGTATTTTTTAAAGTCTAATTTCCTTCATTTTTTTGGTATTCGCCCAAAATTAACATATTAAAACACAAGGCCTTTGAAATTAATTCCAAAGAAAAGACAAAGAAAATAAAAAGAATAAATAAAAGTAATAGAAAAAAATAATATGAAATAAGGTAAAAAATAAATAAAAAAATTATGTGTATTTGAGAAAAGTTTAAATACAAGGCAAAGAAAAATATAAAAGATACATTCTATTAGAAAATTTAAAGTATAAGAAAAATAAAAATAATTTTTTTACGTGTATTGACTTATTTTAAATACAAGGCAAAGAAAATAAGACGATTTTAAAAAAAATACTCATTTATACACGTGGTAGCACGTGTATATCACCAAAACTAATTGAATTGGGTTAGGACTCCACGTCAGCACATAAGGTGCAAAGAAATACAAGAAAAAAAGTTTAGGGGGGTAATAAGACCCTTGTATAGTTAAGGTGTGTCACTGCGATTTCACCTATAGTTTAGGGTGATACTTATGCGTTATCTCTTTATTTTTCACGTTCAATTGAAAAGATAAAAAAAATTATTCAAGTTTTTCTCTAAATAATTTTCTCCTTAAGTGATTATTCTTTAAATTAGCTATAAAGTAGCTCATTTTCTTGAAAACATATTCTTGTAATTTTTTATAAAATCAACTCTTTCGACCATTAGCCTTTTTTTTAAGTTGGTCAAAATAGTCTTGGTCGATCGTTTTTAAACAGACGTTCTTAAGTGCCTTAAAACCCTTCTTAAGATGTTACTTGAACCCTTACCCATTTTCTCTAATTTTAAAGATTTATTTATGTTTTTAAGTGTTTGAAATTCTTTTAAGTTTTCTTAATTTCTTTAAAAAAAATTAAGTGGCGACTCTGTTTTGTTTAAGAATTGTTTAAAAATTTTCTTTAAGTTTTGAAACAATTTTAAAAGTGTCAAAACCATTTTATTTCCTTGTTTTGTGAAAACAAATAATAAATTTCAAAAAGGGATAAAACAACAGCTTGGTATCAGAGCCTGGGTTCACCGGTGTCATCGGTATAGGAGCCAATATCTAGTAGAGTCTTGTGAATCGAGGCGGAGATGTTTGTACCCTATCTTCGGGAGGCTATAATGTCATTTTAGGAAACATGACTCTTTCTTGATTTTGTATCGTGCGTCTTGTCCTAGATGGTTTCCTGGAAATCTCACTTATTCTAGTTCACTCTTTCGTAGATGGCTTATATAAGATCTTTGGCAGCGGAAGAGGGCGAGCCTTCGACACCAGCACACCCGAGTCCAGCTAGGGACTAGGGTGGTCATAGAGGTAGGGGTCGAGGATGTGCCTGAGCAGCATCAACACCATCTAGAGCTCCTGACGCTGAGATTGAGCTCGAGGTAGTCCTAGATCAGCATCCCGTGGAATAGGGGGTAGACCAAGATCCACCAGCATTCGTACCAGCACCAGCCTCAACTCTTTCGTCAGATATCCGAGGTTTGCTTCTTCAATTACTGGGTATGGTTGGGGGGCAGCCTTCAGATATAGCACCAATATCTGCTCAGGGGGAAGCCCTGGGTCTTCAAAGTTCAAGAGCGTAGCCTGATACTGCGGCTCCCCGTGTTGAGGTTAAGTGCCTACAGTTGCCTAGCCTCTTGCTTCTCGCCCAGTTATGATAGAGTCAGAGCAAAATGATTTGGGTCGTTTCTAAGATTGTCTCCGCCGAGGTTCTCTGGTGCTCTCGGACAGAATCCTTATGACTTTATTTCTACTTGTGAGGAGATGCTTTACCATCTTGGGTTATTAGATACTCACGGGGTTGGTTATACCACTTATCAGCTAGAGGGGCCAGCTAAGCTTTGGTGCAGGGGCTAGGTAGCTTGCAGACCGTCCTAGTATCCTCGATTAACTTGGAGAGAGTTCTATGAGGCCTTTATAGCCAAGTTCTTACCTCAGAGTGACCGTGATCATCATAGAGAGCAGTTTACCAGATTGATACAGGCATCTATGTCAGTGGCCAAGTATGAGATCTATTTCCACCAGTTGGCTCCATTTGCGGCTATGATCATTCCTACAAAGCCAGGAAAGGTTTGTCGGTTTGTTAAAGGGTTGATGACTGAGCTTCGATAGACTGATGAATTATTAGTTGCCAGTGGGTGACCATTTCAGGCTATAGAAGACCATGTTTGCACTATAGAGGATTTGCATCGTTATGATCCCCGGGGCTAGATATAAGAGGCCACACTATCAGGGAAGTTACAGTGGTTCCAATTTTAGCAGTAGATGTGTAGATTAGTGGGGCCAAAGGTATGAGCCACATCATCATCACGGTCAGTCTAGCCGGCCAGTTCAGGCATCACTTTAGACTTCAGTTGGGCATCTGTTTGATCAGAGTCATAGTGGTCATTCATTGAGGGGTACAACATCTTGGGCATTAGGATGTGGTGGCCATACCAATTCAACCAGTTTCCCTTGATAAGGTGGACCATCAGGGTCGTGCTACGAATATCGTATCATTGGACACTATGCTAGAGAGTGCCCTTAGCAGGGTACAGTTCAGCCAGCCACTCAACTAGCTCAGCCTCTAAGAGCAGTGTAGCCACTAGTCAGAGGTGGTGGTGCTTAGGGTAGAGGTGGTGCCTAGTGTGGCAGGACAAGTGGTTGAGATGGCAGTCGGTCAGGTTATGGTCGGTGATAGTTCTATGTAGTCCCTCGTAAACCAGAGGCAAAGGCCTCCGATGCAGTGATCACAATTACAATTTCTGTCTGCTGCCAGTTAGCTTTAGCATTGTTTGATCCTGGATTTAAACATGTTCGTATGTATCTGCTTACTTTGTTCCTTATTTGGGGTTGGCTAGTGATCCATTATCTGTTCATGTATCTGTTGCTACCCTGGTAGGTGATCTTTAATAGTGAATCGGGTTGTCATATCCTATTTGATAGCTGTTGGTGATCTTGAGACTTGGGCTGACCTGATAATATTAGATATTCTAGACTTTGATGTGATTTTGGACATGACTTGGTTATCCCCTCATTGAGTGGTTTTGGATTGTTATGCCAAGACCGTTACCATAGTCATGCCTGGTGTATCCCCAGTTGTGTGGTAGGGTTCTGTTAGCTACACACCGTCTGGGATCATTTCTTCTCTTCAGGCTAGGAAGTTGGTTTTGCATGGGTGTTTGACTTATCTAGTATGTGTCGTGGATGTTAGAACCGACACTTCTTCTCTTGAGTCAGTTCTTGTGGTTAATGAGTTCTTAGATGTGTTCCTGACCAACCTGCCAGGCCTTCCACCTGAGCCAGATATAGACTTTTCCCTTGAGTTAGAGCCGGCACCAGGAGAATTTCTATTACTTCATACCATATGGCTCCAGCTAAGTTGAGAGAGCTTAAGGTCCAGCTTCAGGACTTGTCAGCTAAGGATTTCATTAGGTCGAGTGTGTTGCCTTGGGGTGCTTCAGTTCTGTTTGTGAAGAAGAAAGATGGTTCTATGCTGATGTGTATTGATTATCGACAGCTGAATAATGTAACTATAAAGAACAGGTATCCGATGCCACGTATAGATGACTTGATTGATCAACTCTAGGGTTTAGCAGTGTTCTCTAAGATAGATTTGAGGTCAGGCGACCACCAGTTGAGGATTAGGATGGAGGACATCCCTAAGACATCATTTAGGACACTTTATGGCCATTATGAGTTCCTGGTGATGTCTTTTGGGTTGGCTAATGCCCCTGCAACTTTCATGGACTTGATGCACAAGGTTCTCAAGCCGTACTTGTATTTGTTTATGATAGTCTTCATTGATGACATATTGATATACTGGTGAAGTAGGGAGGAGCATGACCAGCACCTGAGGATCGTGCTCCTGACTTTGAGAGATCATCGAGTTTATGCCAAGTTCTCAAAGTGCGAGTTTTGGCTTGAGTCAGTAGCATTCCTAGGACACGTGGTGTCTAAGGATGGGATTAGAGTGGACCCAGGAAAGATTACAGTCGTTCGTGATTGGCCGAGACGTACTACTCCTACAAAGGTTCGCTGCATTATTGGGTATGCAGGATACTACAGGCAGTTTTTTGAGGGGTTTTCTTCCATCGCAGTACCTTTTACTAGGCTGGCTAGGAAGGATGTCCTATTTCAGTGGTCGGATCACTGCGAGGATAGTTTTCAAAGGCTTAAGGCCTTATTGACTTCATCTCTGGTGTTGACATTGCCAGTTGAGGGTCAGGGCTTCTTAGTGTATTGTGATGCTTCACCAGTTGGTCTTGGTTGTGTGTTGATGTTTCAAGGCCATGTGATAGCTTATGTATCGAGGTAGCTGAAGGTTCACGAGCATAACTACCCTACTCATGATTTGGAGTTGTCGGCGGTAGTTTTTGCGCTCAAGATCTTGAGGCACTACTTATATGGAGTTCACCGTGAGATTTACACCGACCATTGGAGTCTTCAGTACATCACGAGTCATCGAGAGTTGAACTCTAGGCAGAGAAGATGGATTGAGTTACTGAAGGACTATGACTTCACTATTCTGTACCATCTAGGCAAGGCAAATGTGGTAGCAGATGCCTTGAGCCAGAAGGTAGTGAGTATGGGCAGCTTGGCCTAACATTCATTTTGGAGCGACCATTGGCCTTGGATATCCAGTCCTTGGCTAACCGTTTGGTTACACTTGATTTGTCAGATCCCAACAGATTTCTTGCTAGTGTTGAGGTTTATTCTACTTTTGTTGATCACATTCAGCAACGTCAATTTAAGGATCAACAGTTATGTTATATTCCTGATCAGATGGTTTGGGGTGAGGCCAAAAGGGTTACTTTAGATTCAGATGGTATTCTGAGATTTGATGGCCGCCTTTGTGTTCCATGCGTTAGGGATTTGAATCAGTTGGTTCTCCATTAGGCTCATTATTCCAGATATTCCATCCATTCAGGCATAGCTAAGATGTATAGAGATTTGAGACATCTTTACTGGTGGAGTGGTATGAAGCGGGACATAGTGAAGTTTGTATCTCAATGCTTGAACTGTCAGTAGGTTATGTTCGAGCATATGAAACTTGGTGGATTAATGCAGAGACTTCCCATTCCTGACTGGAAATGGGAAGAGATCACTATGGACTTCATAGCACGGTTTCCATGCACTTCTTGAGGGTTTGACTCTATTTGGGTTATTGTTGATAGGCTGACTAAGTTTCCACACTTTTGCCGGTTCATTATTCCTATAGTGCAGAGAGGTTGGCCCAAAATTATCTCCATGAGGTGGTTCATTTTCATGGGGTCCCAGCTTCTATCATTTCATACTGTGGCACTCAGTTTACCTTTCAATTTTGGAGGACTATTCAGTGAGAGATGGGTACAAAGGTTCAGCTTACCACTCCGTTCCACCCTCAAATAGATAGCCAGTTTGAGAGGACTATCTAGGTCCTGGAGGACATGTTACGGGCCTATATTCTTGATTTTAGAGGTTTATAGGATCAGTATGTGCCTCTGGCATAGTTTGCGTATAATAATAGTTATCACTCGAGTATTGACATGACACCTTTTGAGGCATTATATGGTAGACATTGCAGATTGCCAGTGGGTTGGTTCGATGTCTTAGAATCCAGGATGCAGAGTACAGAATTGCTTCGTAATTCATGCCTTAGAGTTTAGTTTTGGTGACCTCGTGTTTGTACGTGTATCACCCATGAAGGGCGTGATGAGGTTCGAAAGGCGGGGCAAGCTTAGCCCCAGGAATATTGGGCCGTTTGAGATTCTTCAGAGGATTGCTAGTATTGCTTATTTGTTATCCTTGCCTTGGATGTTTTCAGCTATGAATCTAGTCTTTCATGTGTCGATGTTTACGTAGTATGTTCCGGATGAGTCACATGTGTCGCAGTGGGATTCAGTGCAGTTGGATGAGAGTTTGACCTTTGTTGAGGAGACGGTAGCCATTCTAGCCAGAGATGTCAGGAGACTGAGGTCTAGATACATTCTTGTGGTTAAGGTTCAGTGGAGGCATTGTTCGATCGATGAGGCTACCTGGGAGACCTAAAGAGATATGCGGGCTCAGTATCCGCAGTTGTTTAAGCCTTCAGGTACTCCTTCATCTTGACTTTTGAGGATGAAAGTCCTTTTTAGTAGTGGATGATGTAATGACCCTTCTGATTATCCTCACACTTTCATTTCCTTTGTACTATTAGAGCTTAACTGTAGAGTCCTCGAGTCATTTATGACCTACTGGGACCGGTGGTTCAGTGCCTGGGCCATATGTTAGGTCGTTATGACTATTTCCTTATTTTAGAGCTTTAACTTAGGAAATCATTGACTTTAGTCAACATTCTAAGCTAGTGTGCTAGGAATCAAATTCTGACAGTTCCCTAGCTTCAGAATATGGATTTTGGTCTAGTTGGACCTTCAGTCAGGGCCTGAGAACTTCCGGTATGGTTCTATCTCACTTTTTGAGATTTTAGTCAAGTTAGAGTTGGAATTTTTACTTCGGTCAACTTTCGATGATTGGAACATCGTATTCGAAATCTGACGGTTCCATCAGCTCCAGAATGTCAATTTTGGATTAGGTAGGTGGTTGGTTCGAGTCTCGAGTGATCCGGGATCATTTTGGGTGTTTGGTTGTAATTAGCTTGAGTTGACTAGGGTCAACATTTCAATGAAAAAACCTCGTCTGGAAGTTTCATTGATTGCGTTGAGTCTAGAATGTTATTTCTGATGGGGTAACATAGTTCGTTTGCCCATGCAGGGTCCCGGATGAGTCCCGTGGGCCTATTCGGTGACTTCAGGCCTTAATCGCGACTGCGAGGAAGTACACGCAATCACGATGGTCTGCCTTCTTGGGCATCAGGACTGCGAGGGCCTATTCATGCGACCGCGATGAAGGGCCTGTGGACCCGACGCCCTTGTTCTTCGCCATCGCGAGGTCCCTTCTCGCAATGGTGATGCATTCTGTGTCTCTTTATTCTTTGTGACCGTATGGCTAGCCTTCACGATCGCGATGGTCTAGTTAGCATGGTCATCGCGACCGTGTGGTTGTCCTTCGCGATCGCGATGAAGGACCCCTGGCAATATATATTTGTTCTCCAATGTTTTCTTTTTCATTCAAACCCATTCCCACCATTGTTCTTGTGCTCAAGCTCCCAAATTATGTGTGGGAGCAACCATAATCGTTGGGGTGAATATTTTCCGGTCCGTGATCATTTTCTTGACTTCAATTGGTAAGTTTTATCCTTTAATTCCGTTAATTCTTTGTTTGACTCCCTCTTTGTTCTTGGAATTGTAGGGGCTGTTTTGGACCTTTTTTCTCCATGAATCATGCTCAATTTTTAAGCATGTGTTCTTGGCGATGTTAGGGACACCGTGGCAATTTCCATTTCTGGCTTCAGGTTACGGGCCCCACGGGCTCGCTTTTGACCTAGATTTCAACCTGGATTAATTATTAGCAATATGGGTGTCGTTGGTTTTGTTTTAATGGGTAGATTATGTTATTGATAGTGTGAGTACTATTCGGAGCTTCTCGGAGCAGTTCGAGCTAAGGCCTTGGCTTCCCAGCAACTTGTCGTCGGACAAAAGGTAGGTTATGGCTTACCTACCTTAGACTTTGCTTATATAGGATATAATTGTACTATTCAACATCTTTAGGTTGGGTTTACTAGGTTGTCACCTCAGACCTTGTCTGTTTTTCTTCTTGTCCATCTTATCTTTCCTACGTTGGTTTTAGTATTTGAACTCATTTTGTAGTATTACATCTTGTGGCCCTGTGTAGCCTTTGTATTCTCCTTTGGACCATAGATGGTGGGATTTTGGAAATGTCCGTGAGTCTTGGACATTAATTTACGATTTACAAGGTGGTTATCTGAGTTGTAGAGCAGATCGAGCCTGTGCAGGGCTGGTAGGTTGATTGTGAGCCATTTGACTATTGATTGTATGCGAGCATATCATCATTATCATGCAAAAGAAAAGGTTTTCTGCATTGATTTTACTACTACTATGACTGCAGGCCTAACTATCACTAGTTTCTAAACATTGCATGCCCTCGAGGGTCCGATTTCAGTATTAATGGTTTAAAATGGATTTAAAATTGGATTTTCTTTTTATGGTTTTCTTGGGATAAAGAGGTTTTATGATGGCTTTCACATTGATACTAGATGGCCGAGCCGAGCGCTAGACATATTTTGCTACTGATTTTAGACCTCGACAGACCCCGAGAACTCAATTGAGATTTCATGATTTACTGATTTTAGACCCAGATAGATTTTGGGCCTTCACTTTGAGATTCTGAGATTTAGTATGTGGTCACGGAGACCTCAATGGACCTTGCCAATCTGGTTCAGGGGCTACGAGCTGAGAGTGCCTGAGAAGGAGTATATGAAGGAGTAGAGGTATACGGGGGAAGCAAAAAGAGTACAAGATACAAAAGATGAGCTAAAATCTAAGCCCCGGTCATCAAGAGCTCACCCTCAGCCTTGGATAGTCTAAGAATTAGCCCACACGAGTCTCCATGAATCAGCGACGATGGTTGACACTATGATTTGCACCAAGAAGATGCAGAATGTAGTATGAGCACCAACTGCTAAGCAATAAGTACCCAGTAGGCATCATAGGCCGACTGAGCGCCTATAAGATATAAGAGCAATAATATAGCAGAAAAGAAACAAGTAGTCACATAAACAATGAATAGCTATACGAAAGCTAGCAAAGAAGAATACAAGAAGGAAACAACATACTTGGCTAGCTACTAGAATATATATATATATATATATATATAATAATTATATATATTATATTTATATATATATATCACAGACACAGGTGAAGGGAAAGAAAGAACGCACTTGGTTCCTTGCAATAATTATAATATATATATATATAATATATATATATATATATAAATATATATATAAAGAGAGTTTAAGAAGAAGGCGGTATACCAGTTACCTCAAGTAGAAGGGAAAGAAGGAAGGCAAGTAAACGAACCCATACTTGAAACCCAATTCTAACACTAAATCATGCCAATAATCCACATATAACCATGAAGTGAACCAGAAGTATATACAACACAATCTCCCAAAAGTAAATCACTGAATAAGAACCCAAATGCAACCATAATCAGAACCAGAATCGCAATAGGATAGTGTAAGTCTACCTACAGTCCCAACGGGCACCCATACACCCGAGGAATGCATACAAGTCAATACAAACCATCCGACATCCCATATTACCGGAGCATACAATCAGAAAACAACAAACTAGGATGGAATCTCATGCAAATGAATAATATGATGCAACAGTGAAAACCAGGTGGGACACAATTGGAAAAAATGACTTTTGACAAGCTATTAGGAGTTCATTACACACTCGTTTGGGAATCGATCAAGCCAAAGCCAGAGTGTGAAAATCATAACAAGAGAATGCTTTCCTCAAAATTTCATTTTTCCTCGTTCCTTTCCTTTTCAAAAATGTCTTGCCAAGAGTTTTTTTCCGGTGGGTCCATTTTGAGACAAGCACACTACGGACTAAAATTAGACTAAAACTTGGCATTTTCCCATAATAAAGTCGCCTCTCAATCTATCATTGGAATAAAACAACCTGGTTTGACACAAAACAACCCGGTTCGACCCAAAAACAACAAAAGAAAAAAAAAATAAAGAAAATATTTGCTACTTGGGAAAGAACCATGGTATTAAGAAAACCCTCGGAGTTTATTGCTAAACTACTTTTAACAAGGCGATAACCAATTTCAAGCACACCCAAACACAAATAGAGCATTTCCCTCAATGAGATTAGGCAAAAATTGTACTCCCTAGGACCTTGTGCGAAATGCACTAGGGATGGGGAGAACCGCATAGTCCATCGCACAAGCAAATTGCATATTAGAGTCAGTGTTCTGCCTGGAGCTCGTGCGAAATATATGTGAAGTACACTTTAAGGTATGCAAATCGCCCAGTGGTTGCATGGTGGATTGAATTTTTTTGTTGGGACTGCCAGTGTTCTGTTAAGTGATGCGAAACTAGCATGCGACACACACAATCGCTGATGTGACCGCACACCAATCGCATGCCAAGGTGTCAAACTTTGCAGCCTTCTATCTTTACCATGCGAACTGTTGTGCGATGCGCACTTTGTGATATACGATCGCATGGTGCAGCGCACATCCTGATAATTGCTCTAACAACTTTAGCGTGTCCCCTAACTACAAAGCCAACAAAAACAACGAACATAATAATACCAAAAAGCACAAATACCGAAAGTGAAATCAAAATGCTTGGGTTTTCTCCCAAGAAGCGCTTGGTTTAATGTAATGGCTCGACGTAGTACCTCCCATTCAAGGCTAGTTGAGGTAAATGGCTTCTAGACATGCGACTTCCTCCGGGATGCCCAAGTACTTCTTCACTCGCTTCCCATTCACCTTGAAAGTTGAATCGTTCTTAGCTTTGAGCTCTATTACACCATTTGGAAATACTTGACACACTTCGAAAGGGCCCGACCATTTGGACTTTAACGTTCCCGAAAAGAGTCAAAGTCTAGAGTTTAACAAATGGACCTAATCTCCAGGGAAGATTTCTCGTTTGAGAATTTGTTGATCATGATAGATCTTTATAAGTGCTTTATAAATTGATGCGCTCTCATATGCCCTCATTCGGAACTCATCTATCTCGTTGAGACCCTCAACTCTAGCGTAGACGGCCTTTTCCCAATATAAATTCAACCTTTTCAAAGCCCACATAGCTTTATACTCAAGTTCTAATGGGAGATGGCAAACCTTCCCAAAGACCATTTGATAGGGAGACATCCCAATCGGGGTCTTGTGTGCTGTTCAAAAAGCCCATAGAGCATCTTCCAGCTTTAGGGACCAATCCGTTCGATAGACGTTTACCGACTTAGTAAGAATAGATTTCATCTCCCTATTGGATACCTCAACTTGTCCACTCGTTTGTGTGTGGTAGGGGGTAGAGACTTTATGTTTGACTCTATACTTTTCAAGGAGAGCGCTGAACAACTTGTTGCAAATATGTTTACCCCCATCACTAATTATGGCTCGGGGGTGCCAAACCGTGTGAATATGTGTTTCTTTAGAAAAGCGGTGACGCTTTTGCCTTCATTGTTAGGCAATGCCATAACTTTAACCCACTTTGAGACATAGTCCACGGCCACAAGGATGAAAGTGTTTCCATACGAATTTAAAAATGATCCAATGAAATCAATCCCTCACACATCAAATAATTCTACTTCAAGGATTGGCGTCAATCGAATCCTATGGGGCCGAGACACACCCCCTTCGCGTTGACATTTCTCACATGCCTTCACCATATCATAGGCATCTTTAAGAGATTCGGCCAATAAAATCCACATTGTAACACTTTCAAAGTCGTGCTCATACCCCCATGATGACCACCAACGGGTGAGGAGTGGCATGCCTCAAGAATAGGCATCATTTCAATTTTGGGGATGCACCTCCAAATCATTCCATCGGCATAAATCTTGAATAGGTAAAGCTCATCCCAATAGTACTTCCAGACATCATGCAAGAACTTCTTTTTCTTATGTGAGTTCAACCCATTCGGTAACAAATCGCTCGCTAAAACGTTAGCAAAATCAGTGAACCACGGAGTAAGATCATGCCAAGAAGCCAAAATGCACTCGTCGGAGGTAAATTTTGCAAAGTTTTGAATTCGCTCAACATTTCATCAATACGACATCCGTTGGTCATTTCAATGATTTCGTTGTGTCCAGAATGTCATTTTGAATTGGATAGCATGTCTAGTTTGTGTTCACGGGGTTCAAAATGAATCTCGAGGGTCCATCTAGTGAAATTTTTTTAGCCTTGGAAATTGTTGGTGCAAACCATTTTGGTCATTGTTTTCATGATGGTCTAACTTTTTAACCATCGTAATCGCGAGTGGTTCGTTGTGTTCACAATGAAGGCCGGTGTAACACCCCAGAACTTCTAAGCCTAGAACCATCTCAGAAAATAAGAACATAAATTTTCTAAGTGTTAGCCAAGTCCACGAGCCAGATCCACGAGTCATGGAACAGTCCACAAGCCGTGGACTGGACTCGTGGAACTCAAACCAGAGGCCAGCCACTTTGGGGTCAGATTCCACGGACCATGGAATGATTTATGAACCATGGACTGGTGTGGTGAAACTCAGACCTGAGGGTCATCAAATCCCTCAGGAACAACGAGTAGGTTCCACGAGTCGGTTCCACGAGTCGTGAATAGTTCCACGAGCTGTTAACCTGGCTCTTGTTTATTAGACCCGCAGTTAGTAAAAAGGGTCCAGGAACAACGATAGGGTTCCACGGACTGTGGTTCCCATCCGTGGAACCTAAGTCGCAATTTTTTTTGGCAGTTTTTAATTTAGTTTCTCAAGGGTATTTCAGACCTTTCTTTTTTATTTTAGTTCCGACTATAAATAATTTTAGGCTTAATTTAATATTCAAAACCTCTACATTGTATACCCCTCCTCCGGCACACCCAACACGTAGCCCCTGGTCCGTATTGGCAAGGTCCATGGATGTCCTCGACCATATACTCAATATTAGAATTGCAGTATAATGGTCCAAAGTGTGTCTGGATCCAAATCAGTAACCGAATCTTGAAAATGCATGCCCAGAGTCTATTCGGGTCTAAATCAGTGAATTAAGTCTCCATAACCCCAACAAGAGTGCCGAGCGGTAATCCGGTCTAAAATTATAATTTAACCAGTCTGATGCTCGGCTTTACCAAGTCTAGTATAGTTTCAAACCAATAGTAAAACATGTCTAGCACTCCGGCTCTGCCAAGTCTAGTAATAGTATGAAAACTAGTGATAAAATAATCCTTTTAACTCTTTTACCCCAAGAAGATCCACGGAAGTCAGTTCCAAACCTTTTATAACTATTTTTAGCAAAAATGGGCCCTCGGGGCCATGCAAGGTTTAAAAAATTAGTCATAGTAGGCCCGAAGCAAAAACAATAGTAAAACATGTGGGAAATCTCTCTATATGCATGATAATAGCATACCCAATCACAAAAAGTAGCCCAACATCTCACAATCAACCTATCGGCCCTACACAGGCTCCAATCGCTCTACAACAAATATAACTAACTCTACAAAGAAATATCAATGTTCGGGACTCACGGACATTCCCAAATAACCCACCATTTATGGTTCAGAGTCAAATACAATGCCACAAGGGTGATATAAGCAACTACAATGAATTCTAGAACCCAACGAGTGAAATAATACGGACATGAAAGAATGGGCAAGGTTTGGGGGTACCAAGCTAATAAACCCAACCCAAGGACGCTAATTAGTACAATTATAGCCTATATACGCAAAGTGTAGAATATTTAAACCATAACCTACTTGTCATCCGATGACAAGCTACTAGAACGACAATGTCCAAGCCCAAACTGCTCCGAGAAGCTCTGAACATTAGTCAAACTACCATAAATACAATCTACGCATTAAAACAAAGCTAAGGATACCCATATTTCTAAAAGTATAGCTAGGTCAAATTTTGGGTCACAAGCGGGACCGTGGGTCTCACAACCCAAAGTCGTAAATGAAAGAGTGCATCATGATCACAATGATCTAATGAGTGCATGCTCAGAAAAATTAGAGGGATTGGACCAGAATTTGAGGCTAAAATAGCCCACCCAAATCAAAGAAAACAAAGAGCGAATCAAGGGTATTTTGCCAAAAATTAACAAGGAACTTACCGGATTTAAGACTGGAGAACAACCGCGAATCGATGATAATCTTCCTCCAAGAAATTGGATGGGCAGAGGTGGAGAAATGGTGCTTTATGGAGCTGGTTTTAATGGAGAAATGGAGTTGGGTTTAAATGAATTGAAAAAGAAGAAGATGGACCACTTAAATCCTGCCAGTGCTGCCTATACGCATGCAGCAGGGTGCTGCATAGGCAGCCCATACGCACATGGCAGGGCCTAGGCACACACGTAGGCCAGGCGCTGCCCAGTGTGCACGCGGCCGGGCACTGCGTACGCGGCCCAGGCAACACGAAGGCAGAGGCCAAGAGTAAAGAGGGAATCTGGCATGCTGCTTTGTGCAAGAGGTTGTGCCCATGTGTGGGCATAGGCTTGCTGGTGCCATGATAGGAACCAACTGCCAATAGCTATGCCAACATAGAATTTTACTCTGATGGACCCTCGGGAACACATCTGTGGTCTTGCAAATACAAATGAGCTAAGCTATTCAACTAAAAATGGCATTCCAAACTCAACAGAATCAACAAAAATCCCAACGGAGGTCCAATTAATGAAAATTGGGCCCCACACCTAAAAACCAACTTTAGGCTAACTTTCTCAAAACGGAACACCATGGCCTCAAATGAGTCCAGAAACCTCGAGACCTAAAAAAAAGGTCCCTCTAGCCCAAAGTTGACATTTCGAAGATAACAACGCTGTCAGAATTTCCATCCAAGACCATCTTCTCCGAATATTGACCAAAATCCAACTTCCAAGTTCAAGTGGCTAGAAAATACAAAACCCAAGACAAAACTAAACCAAAAGCTCCCCGATTCATGGTCCATCTAGACTAAATTCCATGCTCCAGAGCTAATAAAATTGTCAGAATTCAATTCCAAGTGCATTTACCAATAATGTTGACTGAAGTCAACATTATCCTAAGTTTAAGCTCTAAAATAGAGAAACGACCATAAAGACTAAATGAGCGGCCAGGGCACCGAACCACTGGTCCCAGCAAGCCATAAATGACTTGGGCCACTATAGTCAAGCTCTAATAATACAAAGTAAGCATAAACGCATGAATGACAAAAAGGGTTATTACAGAAATGAAGAAGGCAAAGTGGGGTGTGAGTTCACTTGTTATGCGCATGAAGAGCTTTGTGCATTCTTTCTAGAAAAATTAAGGGGTGTGGGAGCGTGAAGTATGGGAGTATATGTGAGTGTAGGTATATGTTTGTGTGATATGGCTAATGGTGAAGGAATAAGGGGAGTGGGCTCGGGTAGGAGGAAAAAGAATTGTGCTGGGGGGAAATAATTTGGGCCAAATATTGGTTGGAAGTTGAGAGAATAAAAAGGTTTAAGGTCTGACCATATTTTGCAAAATGTGGCCAGATTCAATTTAAGAAATGACCCAAATTGAAATAATTTAGTGAAATTTGGCTATAATTGAAATAGACGAATTAGATCCCTAATCGATTACGAGCTTATAACTTTAATAATTAAAAAATAATTATCTTATAAAATATAATTTGTTTATTTAAAACTAGGAAACTAATTATGCGATTAATTTCCTATTTAAAATAATTTTAAACATGATTTTCATTCGAAATATTTTCAAAATATTTCTTTAAGTAAAATTTATATACTTCTATATAATTAAATATAGAATATACACATTTTACCTTAAATCGATAAGATAATCTCAAATTAATTTTGAAAACCTTAGGATCTTATAAAAACAAATTATTTTAAAATTATTTTAAATAATAAAAGCTCAAAATTAATTAGGAATGTGGAGGGCAAAAATTGAGTGTCACACAGCTGCCCTTCCTTTTGGTTAGGGTGAATGCAAAGAACCCTAGGTAAAAGAAATTGACATTTCTAATTTTGTCCGTCCATAAATTCATTTCTCGAAAGCGATTAGTTTTAGCATGAATTTCAAAGAATTATGATCAAACCTCAGTGTTGGGTTTCCTAGATATCTTATGTTATATGAGAATTCAGGCCACTTGTAGTTCATGATACTTGATTTTATGCACAATTCTCAAAGAATTTAAAGTTATCCCAATTTCAGATTATGGATAGACCGAGAAGCTGGGAAGTAAGAGGATTAGGGGGTTTGGAGTGCAGCCGAGTTTCAATATAGAGCCCGCCTACATATCCCAAGACTCAGGGAATAAGGTTTCTTGTAGTTTGACTCAATCGGTGGAAAAGATAATCTTCATGTTAAGATAACCTTTGGCTCAGGATGAGTGACAAATAGATTGAATTATGGAAAAGAGGCTTGTAACCTCTCAACTATGAATGTGGCGCACTACACACCCATAAGTAAGAATTTACCTGTAAATAATTTCCAAAGCTCTATGTGTTTAGCACCCAAATTTGGAAAAAAAGATATTGCCTTCAGCGTGAGTTCAGGAAATACGCTAGATGCGAAACTAAGACCCAATAATAGGAATACACACATGCCTTCTGATAGGGGTGTCATTTGATGGCAGTGGAAGTTGCTCCTCAGCTCGCGTCCAAAGAGTTTGATATTTCTCTTCGAACCATGTCCCCAGTTGCTACTGAGAAAAAGTTTTACATGGTACTGTATCCTTTTTAGCATAGTGACACACATGTGGTTTATTTTGAAAATTTCATCCTCTTGGATGCTCTCGGCAACATCTAAAAACAAGTTTGTTAGTGTTAACATAATTCCATATGGAGAGATAGTTTTTTTCCATACCTCATCCTTGGATTATGTCCTCATTTATTAAGAATTAAGTTTTGTATTATGCGACTTCCTTTTGGCGTGATCTGCACCAGTGGTTCTGGTTTGAGATTTTCATCCTCTCGAATGCTCTCGACAATATCTTGAAACATGATTGTTAGTAATAAAGTAATTTCAATAAGGAGGGATAGTTTCTTTACCTTATTTGATTTTGGAAGACGTCATTCTTTCATGTCCCTGTCTTAGGAAATATTAATTTCTACAATAGTGTATACATGATAGCTTTCTCAGCTATTGGATAGGAATACCGTTGTGGTGGTTGAACGTGACGATTCTTGAATATGATTACCTTTGTAACCCTTTGCAATATAATGGTTCTCGTAACCACTTGTAGAATTCTCTGATATTTTATCCCTCACAATCGTTGGTAGTAGTTCTTGCATATGACCTTGGGGTAAGTCTTGTGTATCATCCATATCGATGTGACTTATAGATATCCCCTGAATTGTAAGGCCTCAGTTAATCTAGCACATCAACTAACTTTGTATAGAGGCGGCTTGTAGATGTCCCTCAAATTATCAGCTTTTGAGTAATCTTGCAATTATCCGACTTTGGATAGAGACGGTTTACAGATGACCTTCAAATTGTCAACTTTTGGGTAATCCTATACTTTATCCAATTTTGGATGTAACGTGACTTACAGATTTCCCTTAAATTGTTATCCCTTGGGTAATCCTGCACAATATGAAATTAGATATGTCGTGGTTGATAGATAACCCTCGGACTGTCAATTTTTTGTAGTCTTGCACATTTATCCAATTTTAGATATTGTTGAGACTTATGAATAACCCTTGAACTATCAATCTTTGGGTGATCTTGCACACTATTCGCTTTCAGATATTATTGCATCTTATATATAACTTTCAGTCTATCATTTTTTAGGCAATCTATCGTACTATCTGGTTTCAGACATTACTGTGACTTACCGACAACCGTTGGCTTATCAAATCTTGGGGAAAATCTAGTTTGTCATCTGACTTTGGATGACATTTTTTATACATACCTTGGACTATATGCTTGCTTTAACCCTATTGGCGAGCGTCATTTGATATTTAGGGTGGCAAAGGCCTTTGCCATATGATCAAAGATAGTTGCATCTTTTTGTGATCAATGCTCTTGAATGCATAAATATCCTTCAATGTTAGACTCCATCATCTCTTTGTGATAATAAGAAAGGATGCACAAATATCCTCAATGTTAGACTCCGCCATCTCTATGCGATAATGGATATAAAGGCTCTCAGTGCCATATTATGTTATCTTTACGTGATAATATATTAAGGATGCATAAATATTCTTGATATTAGATTCCGCCGTCTCTACGTGATAATGAATATAAATGCTCTAAATTCCAGACTTTGTCATCTGTGTGTGATAATAGATAAGGATACACAAATATCCTCGATGTCAGACTCCACCATCTTTATACAATAATGGATATAAATGCCCTCAATGCCAGACTCTGTCTTCTCTGCGTGATAATAAATAAGGATGCACAAATATCCTCAATGTTAAACTCCACCATCTCTACGTGATAATGGATATAAATGCTCTTAATGCCAGATTCTATCGTCTCTGTGTGATAATATAATAAGGATGCACAAATATCCTCGGCGTTAGACTTTGCTGACTCTATGTGATAATAGATATAAATGCCCTCAATGCCAGAATCCGTAATCTCCAAATGATAATAAATAAGGATGCACAAATATCCTCAATGTAAAACTCCACCATCTCTATGCAATAATGGATATAAATGCTCTCAATGCCATACTACATTATCTCTACATAATAATAAATAAGGATGCACAAATATCCTCAATGTTAGACTCCACTTCTCTACACTATAATGGATATCAATACCCTCAACACCGTACTTATCATCTCTGCGTGGTAATAAATATGAATGCACAAATATCCTCAATGTTAGATTTCGTTGTCTCTATGCGATAATGGATATAAATGCTTTTGGGTCAATCTTGAACATCAAATGCGACTTAGGGATGCCTCTAGATGTCATCCTCTTCGAAACCAGTTAGAGAGAAATATAGTCTTCGCGGCAAACATACACCTGTGGTAATTGATGATGATGGACCTTATAGCATGACCTTCACGGTATGGTCCTTGTGACGTGGTCTTTGTAACATGATTCTTGCAATATGGTCCTCATGACATGCTCTTTGCAATATGGTCCTCGTGACATGATCCTTGTGATGTGGTCCTCATGACATGATCCTTGTGATGTGGTCCTCATGACATGCTGATGACGCTCAAAAGCACTCTTTCGAAGTAGGTGATAGTGATCGTCAAGTTAAATAATAAGTAACCCAACAGGATGTCGGGGTCAAATCCACAAAGAATGGGACAACAGTTTTTCCACTAAATGTCAGAGTTCAATTCACTAATGTGAGTAATTTTTTAAACAATTTAAAGTAAAATTTGAGGGAAAAGGTTTGGGAATTATCGAATTGCAAGTAACAAGAGAATGACATAAACACGATTTAGAGAATTCAAGGCCAGGAAAAACTAGGGGTATGCTTCCGATAGGGTTCTACAATGGGATAGGAAATTGATTAATCATGCAAACTTTTGATTAAAGATGTGGGTAGCTTGGTTCAAGCTATATTTGGTTGTCTTTTGACCCTTCAAATATATGTACCATGCTCTTTACTCAAGCACCATAGCTTTACCTTAAACCAACCAATTAATACTTGGGTGACTCAAACTATCTCTAGATTTGATTCTTAGATGGGAATTTCCTTCAATCAAGCTATTTCTAGTCTTAATCTATGGTGGAAATCCCAAATCCCCACTATTGAATTCTTACCCAATTGTTGAACTCTTTTTTTAAGAAAGTACAAAGTTAGTAAACTCAATCAATGTTTGCAACCATCAATTTTATAATTAAACCATTAAGAATTCAATAGACCTATATCAATTATAAGCACAATTAACCAATACTCATACCCAAATTCAAACACACATCATGCACATACTAATAAAATAGGATTTAGCTGCTTATATTAAGGGAATAAGAGAATATACCAAATGAGTTTCTCAAAATTCCATTCACATTATAAGCTACGTTCCAATTCCAAGCTCAAATTCCTTCTAAATGGTGTTTTTTCGGTGAGAAAGAAGAAAAGAGAAAATGTACTCTCAATACTCTTCCTTGGGAAGTAAAAACTTGAATAATTCCTTTGGTACAAAACCCAAAAGGGTTTTAGAACCTTCCAAAATATGTCACAAGTAATTGGACAAAAATGCCCTTCAGGGGAAGTGTGATTGATATGCGACAGCACGTGCAATCGCACCTTGAGGTTTGCGGATCGCAGATGCCCTCTTCTTTAGGCAGTGCAGTCCAGCAGCAAGTGCAATTCAGGTGTGAAAGGGAGGGAGATCTCCCTTTGCAATGTGTGGCTCACATGTTGGTAACTGCTTAGGCAGTTTCTGATCTTCCATGTGCAATGGCACCTGTGAAACATAGGTTTCTCTTTGCGCCTCACACGTTATTTTGTATCTCTTGACAGTTTCTTCCCCTTTCTGATTACCTTCATACTTTAACTTTATTTTTAGCTCTTTGGGTTCAATTCCTTTGCTTTCTTTATTTGACAAAGAGTACATGCATTTAGGTCAATAAAGGCAATAAGTACCTCTAATTCTCATCAAAACATGACAATAATTCATGAATAAAGGCTCAATAAGTTGGTAGATTATCAACTTATCAAACCCCCAAAACTTGAACTATAGCTTGTTATCAAGCAAGATACTCACAAGGTAAGGAATAAAATAGGTTCTCAAAACACAAGGGTTGTACACCAATTATCTTGACTCTAAAACCTAAGAAAATAGCAACAAAAGACTCAAAGAAAAAAGACTCAACTACAATGCTCATCTCAATTGGTATCACCATACTCTCAAGGCAAGTGCTCATTTCAAAACTTTACCAAAAAAGATTTCATTTCTCATTCAAAAGCAGGGGATTTATTATTCAAAATAAGATATCAAGCTTCTCAAGTCATTGGCATGGACATTCAAGGTTTGCCTCGAGATTCACCATACAACTTGTCTCATTCATTCCTCTTAATTGAAAGAGAGACTTCATTCTTGGTTTCAAGTGTGTGATATCACTCACCACAAGAGAGAATCCCACTCACAATCATGCAATTCGTAAAAAGGGATTAGAAGAGAACCAAAGAGACTTTCACTCTCTAAAAGAAGTTCGAGTGCACATGCAATGAACCATAACCTTGCCCTTCATGTAATTCTCCACTAATGTAGAGTTACTTAGCTCAAAATCACTAAGGACTTGCGGGCTATGATGTTGTCTAGGGTTAAGGTAAGGATTACATTTGGTGCAAGTGACTAAACCTCCCTAATGCTCCTTGTGATCATTCAAAGTACCATTCATATTTTCGAACGTTAACTTCACCTTATTTTTCCCTTCAAAACCCATGCTTCCCTTTTAACTTATTCATTCAACAACCTTTTGTTTCATTCATTCGGTAGAACCAATTTCTCCATTTCCTTTTCATTTTGCTCACTTTGTTGAACATTTTGGAGCAATTTTTTTTCATTTCGAGCATAAGGTGCCACATTGCATTGAAGTGCATCTCTTTTCTTCTCCACATTTTGTACATACACCCCCAAACTTAGGCTTTTGCCTATGTTAAAATTTCAATTCCCCTCCCCCCCCAAACTTAGGCTTTTAGCCTACAATTCACTTTCTAGCCATTAAAGAGGATGGGTGCAAGAATAGAGGGTCCAAAGAGGGTTAAGGTGTCTAACAAGGTGCCAAGGAAAGATTACAAGCTCGAAGGGTCTTACTAGGGTTAATGACAAGGGAAGCCAATTTGGGTGAAGTGGCTATTCAAAAAGGGACTAAGTTCATCTTCCAAGCTCGGTGACATCTAGGATTTCTCCTTGAATCACATTAGAGGCAAGTTCTAGACAACACATATACACAAGAACAAAGTATAACCTTACCACACAAGGCATCACAACACAAGAATTTCACAACTAGTCTCACAATCAATTAGGACAAATGACTTTTGACAAGCTATTCTGAGTTATTCTACACACTCATTTATGAATTGATCAAGCAACACGAGGAGTGTTCAAATAAAGAAAATAGAATTCTTTTAACAAAAATCATTTTTCCTTTTTCCTTTAATTTGCAAATTTCTTTCCAAGAAAATTTTTAGTGGACCCATTTTAAGACAAGCAAAACACGGACTCAATTTAACACTAAGACTTAGAATTTTCCCTTAAGAAAGTCATCTCTCAATCTATCATAGGAAAATACCAACCCGGTTTGACAGAAAAATAAATAAAAGAAAATATTTGCTCTTTGAGAAAGAACTGTGGTATGAAGAAAACCCTTAAAGTTTATTAAACTAATCTACTATTAACAAGGAGAAAGTAAGTTAAGCGCTCGTGGGTCAATGGAAAACAAGCCTTGGCATAGGCACTAGGCATGTTAGAAAGGTACAGGTAGTGAAACAATTGAGCATGTAGGACTATCTCGGTAATATCGCAACTCAAACAACACAAAGGTATGCGTATCAAGCCCAACAAGGGCGCAATATCAACGCCCAGGACAATTCATCAATAGTAAAACATGCTCCACAATGGTTTTGTAATAATTATACCACCAAACTAAAGTGAGGCATTGCCTTCAATGCAAAAAAAAGTTGTACAAAAGGTAATAAGTGCAAGAATTCCCTGGTGGGGCTAACACTGATGATGACGTCTTCTTGAATAAACTCGATGGTGTGTTCTTGGAGGCCGATGTAGTTATTCTAATGGTGGAGGAATGTATACATGCTCTAGGTCTATCTAAAATCCATCCACTAAAGAAATTGATGAGTCCCGTCAAACCTGAAGGGGGCCGTACGGATCCACAATATCCCACTTGTCTGGAAGTGTCATCAACTCATGATATAAATGCGGAGGTGCAGCCCAGCTAGGCCTAGTATGATGATCTAGGGTTGTCCTATGGTATATGTGAGACTCCAGGTGATGTTGGATGTGTGGTCCTATGGTCTTAGTGGCATTCTCGATTGGATCGAGTAATTCTTGTATCTCAAATGTTCCCATATCATCTATCGGATCCCAACCCGTGGACCAATCATATGGGAGGATATCATTCTTAGGAGGGAAAGCTAAAGTAGGGGCTGGTAGATTGAGATCCCAATCATGGACCTTTGGTACGGTCTGAGGTACTACTTGCCTAGGTTCATGAACATCTACTTCTACTCTGTCAATTCTAGCACAAAGTTTTCTCAGGTTCATCACTACCGGCTTTAAAGATGATTTGATCGCATCACGAATCATGGTTGGGATATCTTTGACTATCTTATGGAAATGATCATTGTTGCTACGTGCCATATAAGCAAGCTTGAGTAACCCATATGATGTAGAACTAACCAGTGCTTGAGAAAGGTAAAGTGATGATAAAGCAATATGAGTAGGGCTTGATTCTCCTGCGGTAGTAATTGGACCCTCCAAATGATCACCTGTAGCATTAAGAGTAGTAGGTGTACCTTCCGCTGCTTTTGGAGTTGTAGAGAGCCTCTGCTTTTTAACTGATGGAGCATCTTTATCTCGCTTTGTATTCAAATCAATCATGCCATCCGCTCGGCGAATTTTGTCCAATGTCCAAAATAGAGGACATTGTGTTCGGAGACACAAATTACAAATGATAATAGGAAAGGGCATGGAAGTGGAATGATGTCTAACTCTTATTTTGAATTGCTCCACGATAATTTAACCCTCATTGACTCGAATACTAGTCATAATACATAAGATAAGAATGTCAACCTTGATAGTTACATAGGTGGTGTGGTGAGTTGGAATATGCTGAGTGAACATAAAATCTAACCATATCCCAGCCTCAAACTTGAGATCCTAATAAGATATTCTTTCTTTTGAAATTATTCAAAAAGGATCCACTTTGGCAATGACACTAGCAACCCAAGCATATTGGTCATTTTTTGAAGCTATGCATTAAGCAAGTCCCGATGTTGTACGTGATTTATCATCCTAGCCTATGGAGTTAATTGCTTCCGAGGTGATATCAACCCCTTCTCCCATACTAAGACTGACTGTAGACATGAAATCTTGTTCATTGGACCCTTGTGCTTTAGAATGTCTTGCCTGGCCCGATAAGAAGCATAAAATTCTCAAACCAATTCAGGTAAATTAGGGTTGGGAGCTTTAGATAATTCATCCCAGTCCCTTTTATCAAACTACTTGGATATATTTGGGAGCTCATCTTTGAAGGTGTCGATATCTAACCTCGCTTCTTCCAAAACACTTCACTTTTCGCAAAAGGTGAGATAGTGAGACTCCATCCCCTCAACACCGAATCGAATTTGTGATTCAGAGAGACCTTCTTTTTTCTCGAGCTCCTAAGGGTTTGCAGATGTTAAAGCTAAGTTTATGGCCCTTCCCTTGCGGTTGCGCCTACAAGAAGTCATTATCCTACAAACAAGTGTAAGCACCAGGGTATTGTCTAGAAATCTATTTGGATTGCTCCAAGACATCAAAAGAAACAAACATTAAAAGAATTTAACGAATTAAAAATAAATTGAATGCATAGAAGAAGAAAATGACACTAGGTAATTGTGGGCATGTGCGAGTCATATGTGAGCCGCAAGTGGGTATTTGCACTTCGCATGTGGCTTCGCCTATACTGGAAAAAACCTGGGTAAAAGCAGATGAAATATGTCAAGGCATGTGCGAAATGGCTTGGTTAGTTTGCACATCGCATGTTCCTTCGCCCTTACAGGTAATGCACTAGCACATTTTTGGCACAAACATGCGATGCCTTATGCATTTCGCAAGTGAATATTTGTGTGTCGCATGCAAAATGCATATGGATATAGTAGGAATTTTTTAATTCCTCATTTTCATGTGCATTGCATATGTGATTCGTAGAGCAATACATGTGGAATGCACGTGCAAACAAGGCTATGAACATAAAATTTAACATGGCTTAAAGCATTACCAGCACAAGAAGACCCATTACCAAGTTATCCGGGTACTCAGACTTCCCTAAAAACTTCAAACACTATCAAGACTCAAACATTATGAAAGATTTACTTAATGACTTCCCTTAAGAAGGACGTTACCCAATCTATCATCGGGAATATCAAGCATTCATAAAAATCAATCAAGAACATTCAACGCAACAATAGTTCACTCCCCTCAATCAAAATTCTCACCAAACAATTATAATCAATTGAAATAACACAAGGGTGCAGTGGTATATACAATTTCAGCCCACACAATACAATTCAACCAAAAACTTGCAAAGATGATGATTTGCTCTTAAGAATGACGTCACTCAATCTATTATTGAGCCAAACCATGCATCATCGCAAGTGGGTTACTCAGATTTCACCTAAAAACACAAAATTAAAGGCTAAAAATTAACACAAGTTGCATGCATAATCCTAAAAACACAATCTACCAAATATTTTTCCAGCAAAATTAATAATAAGCCCCAAAATTGGGGTCCCAAAAACATATCTCACCCAAAATCAATACAGTAGATTAAATTAGCATGCTTTACAAATAACATTCCTAATCTACTTAAAAATAAGGATTTACCAATGGGTAACTTACAACAAGTGAAGATGAGGGATTAAAAAAACACTTGAAGCTTTTGGTGCCTAACAATAGAGACCCAACTTTTTCTCTAGAAAAAGAGGGTGCGGCGGTGGATTAGTGGCGGTGGTGAAGTAGTATTGAGGAAGAGGGATATTTTTGTTAAAGTTTGGAAGATTTAGGGAGTTTTGGAGAGTAATGGAGCTTTTTGTGAGAGTTGTGGGAGAAAAGTGGAAGAAGGTGACAGTTTAAAGGGAAAAGGAAAAGGAAGATATGCGGGTCAAAGTCCAGGTCTAATCGTTCAATGAGTAGGTCAAATAATTTTTTAAACATACTTGCACTTGTGTCCGGACATGCGATTTGCACATGACGATGTGCATCTCGTATGTCACTTTGCAAGTGACATTTTTTTAGCCAAATTTTTGCCAGTTTTCTATTTTAGCATGCGATGGAAAGGGCGACGCACACATCGACGGGTGTGATTTGTACCTCCGATTGCACATGCCTTCAATTTTTATTTTTCTTCTTAGTGCACTATTTGTTAGAGGTGATGCCACCTGCAGCCACAAAATTCATGTGTAATGATTCTCCAGGTTATTTTTTGTTTTTCGTGCTTTTTCTACATTTCGAGCCCCTTTGTGACTCTAGGTCATTTATGACTTACCGAGACTAACGGTTCGGTGCCCGGGCCATTCGTTAGGTTGTTATGACCATTTCCATATTTTAGCTTTTAAAGTTGGTAAATCTTTGACTTTGGTTAACTCGCTCAGAATCGAATTTTGATAGTTCTGTTGGCTCCAGAACGGGGATTTTGGTCTAGTGGGACCATTGGTTTTGGCCTGAGTGCTTCCGGTTTGGTTCTGTGTGGCTTTGTGTGTTTTGGAGTCAGTTTGGCTGGTAGGGTTGACTTTGGTCAATATTCGGAGAAGACGGCCTCGAATGGGAATTCCGTCAGCACCGTTAGCTCTAGAATGTCGACTTTGGGCTAAAGGGACCTTTGGTTTGGGTCCTGAGGATTCCAGACTCGTTTTTGAGTTTTGAGTTTTGAGTTGGTTTTGGGCGCACACTTTTTGTCAAAAAGATCTCCGTTGGGAGTTTTGTCAATTCCATTGAGTCCAAAATGTTGTTTCTAGTAGGGTAGCATAGTTGGTTTGTGTTCACGGGGTTCCGGACGAATCCCGAGGGTCCGTCAGAAGATATTTGGACTTGGGGTTTTTGTTGGTTGCTGCAATAAGTTGCAGACAACTTTGCCCTTCGCAATCGCGGGGACCCCATCACATTCACGAAGGGTTCCTTCAGATTTGCGATGTAGCCGGCTGGGACCCAGCTTGGCTTCCTCTTTGCAAATGCGGCCTGGACCATCGCGAACACGATGGTCGAGCCGGCTATTCTCCGCGAATGTCGGGGTCCTGTCGTGTTCGCGATGAAGGACCCCTGGCAGTTATATTAAGTCCCAACTTTGTTTTCTCCTTCATTTATCTGAGAGCCTCCATTGGTAAGCTCCAAGCTCCCAAATTCCAGCTCCCTTACATCAATATCATTCACCCGGTAAGTTCCCCCGTCATCCATCTCCTCATTTCGTGTAAATTCTCGTATTTCTTCTGCTAAATTTCCTTGTTGCTAAATCTTTAAAGTTGGGGAAAATATTATGGAATCTGATCGTTTAGGGACTGCATGCTCGTAAATTCGTGCAACTCAGATCCGTGACGTGTTTTTCTTATCGAGGTTGGTCTTCTCTTTTAAATTTTGAACTTTTCCGTCTTAATCCCGTAAATTAGTAGTACTTTGGGGCTGCCTGGGCCCCGAATAAAGCTCCAATCGCGCCCAAACTTTGGGCATAGGTTCCTTGACCCACCGCGAGCATAATTGTGAAATTATTTTTTGTTTCATTGTGCAGGCCCCGTGGGTCATTTTTCCGACCTGATTTTCAGCTCGATTTTCCGTATAGCAATATGGGTGTCAATATTCTCGTCTTGACACCTAGTTTATGTTCTTGATAGCGTGATAATTTTCTGAGGCTGTTCGAAAAGAGAAGGCACATGAATGATGGTTTGTGCTTGCAGTTTGGCCTCGAGGTAGGTTACAATTTACCTTCTAGACTGAGTTAGTTAGGTCTTATATATTTATATGTTACTGGAATGTTAGGTTGAATTTTAGATAGACTTTAGGCTTAAATCCTGTTTATCATGTTATTTGGCCAGTTCAGGTTTTTAGCACTAGGACTGTATGTTATCCCTAGCCTAGGAGCTTGTTCCTTCTGTGTGACTAGTCTAAGACCCTTAACATGCTTTTAGGAGGCTTTGGAGGTAGAATAGAGCTTGGCCATTGTTTTTTCTGCTTTTATTTTCTGCTTTACGGCTTTATTCTATCATTGTATATAACTGTGGCCCAGAGACCATGGCTAGGATTTGGATGGATTCCAGGTCAGTTCTCTTGTTTTGGAGGTTATTTTTGTGCTTGTGAACATTCATACTCATATCGCATGGCATATCATTGGTACAGTACAGAAATGATTTTTCAAAAGCTTTTGGGTTTGAAAAGAGGTTTTTCTACTAATGTGGTGGATTTTTGGACTAAATCGAGCTATTTTGAGTATCACCTTGGTTTTTGAGAGGAAAAGAGGAACTACTATTTTTTGTATATAAATTTATAGTCCGATATGGTATTTTGGACCCTCGATGCGTTATTTTGGGTATTTTACTTTCTCTTTATATACATCATAGTCTATGCGGTATTCCAGACCCTCGATGCGTTATTCTGGGTATTTATTATTTCATATATATATATATGCATAGTCCAATACAGTATTTCGGGCACCCGATGTGGTATTCCGAGTTTATATTATATTGCATTCATATATGCATCATCGTGCATCACATTACATTTGCTTTGGCATGTGGATGGACTCTGGTTTGGCTTGATGTTGCTTCCCTTTTATCTTTTTATTTATTGGCATGTCTCCGGCTTTATAACTAAATTTAGGAGCATCCATGTATAGTTAGCTGCTTTCCTGTAATCTATATTTATATGTTATCTTTCCGTGCTCGATCGGCCTAAGATGCCTACTGAGTACCCATTATCTTGGTACTCATACTACACTCTACATATCTTTTTCTGATGCAGCACCTAGTACGAGCCACCCTCATTGATCTCCTATCGTTCGAGGCCCGTTGTTGTTCGGGTCGTGATGAGCTCCCGGCTCTTTGGAGACTTTACTTTCTTTCCATCTTGTACTTCCTGTCTATATTTTGTATTTTGTATAGACAGAGGTTATCGTATAGCTACTCCTTAGTTTAGTCTCTCTTGTAATAGTGACACCAGGTTCGTGTTGGTGTTCGGGTCATTTTGACTTTTTCGGTCACTTTAGAGCCATTTTTTGTATATTGTGTACGTTGGTATGTATATATATATATGCTTTGGCCCTATCTTTTGTTATATATTCCTCTTCTCTTTAGTTAAATTATTATTTACTGCTTTCCGCGTATTTGGGATAGGCTTGTCTACTAGGGGGTTATGTAGACGCCATCACGGCCCGATTTTGGGTCGTGACAGAGTAGTATTAGAGCTTTAGGTTCACCGGTCTCACCGGTACAAGAGCAAGTGTCTAGTAGAGCCTCGTGGATAAGGTACGATGATGTACGTATCCTATCTACGAGGGGCTATAGGACATTCCTTAGGAAAGGCTTTGTTTTGTTTGATTCTTTATCATGCTTACTTGACTTGATCAACTCCTAAGTATATTTGTTTCACTCCTTCTCAGATGGTTCAGATGAGATCTTCAGCGAGTGAGGACGAGGCCCCTGCCCCTGCAGTTAGAGCCCCAACCAGGGGATGGGGTAGAGGTCGACCCAAAGGTCGAGGCAGGGCACGAGCTATGGCACCAGCTCAGGCCCAGGCTAGATCACCGTCACCAGAGCCTGAGGTTATAGAGGATGAGGTTTAGTATGAGCCGGAGCATGCAGGGCCAGCCCAGCATCCGGTAGGTTTTTTAGCTACTCCAGTATTGCAGGACACCTTGGTTCGATTATTGGGGTTTCTTGAGGGTATGACTCTACCAGCCGCTTCGTCGAGCACTCCGATTTGTTCTCAGGTTTGAGGTGAGGCTCAGACTTAAACTCAGGCGGCAACATAGGGTTCAGGAGCGTGGCCTGTTGCTGCAGCTCCCAAATCTGAGGTACTATCGGTCCCTGTAGTTGCTCCACCTCTTACAGCCATGCCAGTTATATCTTCTGAGGAGCAGAAGATGCTGGGTAGGTTCTTGAGATTGGGTCCTCTGAGGTTTTCAGGTGCTTCTAGGGAGGATGCGCATGAGTTTCTGACTAGATGCCAGGAGAGGATACATAATTTGGGGTTAGTTGAGTCTCACGGAGCCGATTACATCGCATTTTAGCTGGATGGCCCCTCGAGATATCTGAGATAGCTCCGTAAACTAATAACTTATAATAGACGAGCCCATTATCCTTATGTTCCTTCGGATACAATTCGATCCTTCTACGGCCAAATCTCAATTTGTGGAAAGCACGAAACAGTGGTGGAGGTCATATGTTATTTGTAGATCGGCTGGGTCGCCTCCGCTTACTTGGGACCAGTTCTTCGCGGTTTTTCTGGAATAATATGTACCACGTAGCATGAGGGAGCATCATATGGATCAGTTTGCTGGGTTGGAGCAGGGCTCCATGACTGTGTCTAAGTATGAGGTTTGCTTCCACCAGTTGTCTAGACACTCCACTATGATTCTGCCTATCGAGCACGAGAAAGTATGCCGATTTGTTTGGGGTTTGAAATTGCACGTCTGCTTGGCCACAGAGGGTATGGCAGCATCGGGTCAGTCTTTTATTGAGATAGTTGATCATGCTCATACTATTAAGGGTATAGTTCGCGAGTCCCAAGGGGGAAGCGATAAGAGGCCCTGCCATTAGGGAACTTTCAGCGTTTCATAGGGGCGTGGTAGGGTCTACTATGGTAGAGGTCAGCACCAGCAGCATTTCTAACTGAGCTGGCCTGTTCAGGCGGCATTACAGACTACTGAGGGTCTTGAGTAGCCAGAGTCTCATTCCTGCTCCCTGAGGTGGTCATTAAGGGTCTACAGGTCGTGGTGGTCATTCTGATTCGACCGGAACTTCACAGTAGAGTACACATGGTCGGGGTTGTTATGAGTGTGGTGAGATAGACCACTTTGCTATAGAGTGCCCATCGGTAGAGCATCCTAGGCGATAGGATCTGTTGGTTCAGGCCTCCAGGGATCCAGCACCTCCCGCTAGAGGCCGATCACATGATAGTAGGGGTGGTCCCCAGAGCACTAGAGGTGGACCTCAGTCCGGTAGGTCAGGTGGTCATGGCGGTCGGGGCCATATGTATGCAGTTTTGGGCAGGACAGAGGCTGAGGCTTCAGATGTTGTGATCACAGGTACGATCTCCATTTGTCATCAGTCTACTTCTGCTTTGTTTGATCCAGGGTCTACATTCTCGTATGTATCTGCTTATTATGCTACTCGTCTGGGGTCTGCTTGTGAGTCCTTGCATGTGCCTTTGTGTGTATCTACTCCTGTAGGTGATTCTTTAGTAGTGGATCAGGTGTATCGAGCTAGTGTAGTGACTATCTTGGGGTATGACACCTGGGTAAACTTGGTTGTCCTTGATATGGTCGATTTTGATGTGATCTTGGGCATGGATTAGTTGTCTCCTTATCATGCGGTCTTGGATTGCTTCGCCAAGACTGTTACTCTTTGGATGCCTGGTATCCCTCCCATCATATGGAAGGGAGCCGATAGCCACATATCGAGAGGAGTTATATCTTTCCTGAGCGCCCAGCGGTTGGTTGGGAAGGGATGCTTAGCTTATCTTGCCTACGTCCCAGATACTAGTGCCACCATACCTCCTCTTGAGTTGGTTCCTGTGGTTTGCGAGTATTTGGATGTGTTTCCTTCTAATCTTTCAGGTCTTCCTCCTGATCATGAAATTGATTTTGGTATCGATGTCGAGCCGGGTACCAAGCCTATTTCTATTCTGCCATATCGGATGGCACCTGCTGAGTTGATGGAGCTTAAGGATCAGCTCCAGGACCTATTGAGTATATGGTTTATTCGGCCTAATGTGCCTCCGTGGGGTGCTCCAGTTCTGTTTGTGAAGAAGAAGGACGGGTCTATGCGTATGTGTATCGACTACATGCAATTGAATAAGGTGACAGTTAAGAATAGATATCCGATGTTGCGTATTGATGACTTGTTTGATCAACTACAGGGTGCAGCCATGTTTTCTAAGATAGATCTGGGGTCCGGTTATCACCAGTTAAGGATTAGGGCTGAGGACATCCCAAAGACTGCATTTAGGACTCGATACCACCATTATGAGTTCCTGGTCATGTCTTTTGGGTTGACTTATTCCCCAGCAGCATTTATGGAGTTGATGAACTATGTATTCAGCGCCTACCTAGATTCGTTCGTGATTGTGTTCATCGATGACATTCTGATTTATTCGAGGAGTAGAGTGAAGCATGAGCAACATCTTAGAGTTGTACTTCAGGCTTTGCGAGACTAGCAGTTGTATGCCAAATTCACTAAGTGTGAGTTTTGGCTTGAGTTTGTGGCATTCTTGGGGCATGTGGTATCCAAGGATGAGATTATGGTAGATCCAGCGAAGATTGCTGCAGTTCATGATTGGGCTAGGCCTACTTCTCCTACTGAGGTCCGCAGCTTCATCGAGTTAGCAGGTTATTACAAACGGTTTATGGAGGGATTTTCTTTGACAGCAGCACCGTTGACTAGATTGACTCAGAAGAATGTTCCCTTCCAGTGGTCAGATGAGTGTGAGGCGAGCTTTCTGAAGCTCAAGGCCTTGTTGACTTCAGCTTCGATTCTTACACTTCTGATCGAGGGTCAGGGTTTCACCATATATTATGATGCATCATGTATTTATTTGGGTTGTGTGTTGATGCATCAGGGCCGGGTTATTGCATATGCTTCCAGATAGTTGAAGGTTCACGAGAGGAACTACCCCACACATGACTTTTAGTTAGAAGCGGTAGTCTTTGTGTTGAAGATGTGGAGGCATTATCTTTATGACATTATCTTCAACACAAACACAAGGCATTATCTTTAAGCGGACAATCGCTCCTCCATAGCTAAGAAAGCCAAGCTAAAGGTCGCTCACTTTCTGCCAGTTCAGAATTCCTACAGTTTTGAGAGGTTGGCCCAGATCTATATTCGAGAGATTGTCCGTTTGCATGGGGTGCTAGTTTCTATCATTTTTGACCGAGGTACTCAGTTCATCGTGCTTTTGGTAGTCTATTCAGAGAGAGTTGGGTACTAGAGTTGATCTTAGCACTGCTTTCCATCCACAGACAAATGACCAGTCAGAGCGTACTATTCAGGTTCTGGAGGATATATTGTGAGCCTGTGTTATTGAATTTGAGGGTCAGTAGGACCAGTGTTTAGCCTTGGTAGAGTTCGCATATAATAATAGCTACCATTCCAGCATCCAGATGGCTCTGTTCGAGGCTTTATATGGTAGGCGGTGTATATCTCCTGTGGGTTGGTTTGATGCTTTTGAGGTTAGGTCGCAGAGTACTGATTTGCTTCATGATTCCATGGATAGAATTTATGTTATTCAGGAGAGACTCCGTACGACCCAGAGTAGGTAGAAGAGTTATGCTGATTAGAGAGTTCAAGATCTTGAGTTTATGGTTGGTGACAGTGTGTTCCTTCGGGCTCACCCATGAAGGGCGTGATGGGGTTTGGGAGGAAGGACAAGCTCAGTCTAAGGTTTATTAGTCTATTTGAGATCATTTGCTGTATTGGAGAAGTTGCTTATGAGTTGTCCTTGCCTCCTGCTCTTTCTAGTGTTCATCCGGTATTTCATGTTTCTATGATATGGCGATATATTCTGGATGAGTCTCACGTGCTTCTGTTCGAGTCGGTTCAGTTGGATGAGTCCTTAGCCTTTGAGAAGGAGCCTGTTGTTATTTTGGACAAGCAGGTTCGGGGGTTAAGGTCCAAGGAGATTCCATCAGTTAAGGTTCAGTGGCGGCATCATCCTGTCGAGGAGGCTACTTAGGAGATCGAGACCTATATGCGGACCCATTATCCTCATCTTTTAGAGTCTTTAGGTACTATCCTTATTCTAAATTTTGCGGAGGAAAGTTCTTTTAGTAGTGGATGTTGTAATGACCCTCCACGTCATTTTCCATTTTACGTGTTTTTTTTGCGTTTCAAGCTTTCCTTCAGCGGCTCTAAGTCATTTATGACTTGCCGAGACTGACGGTTCGGTGCCCGGGCCATTCCATAGGTCGTTATGACCATTTCCCTGTTTTAGCTTTTAAAGTTGGTAAATATTTGATTTCGGTCAACTTTCTTGGTTAACGCACTCAGAATAGAATTTTGACAGTTCTGTTGGCTCCAGAACGGGGATTTTGGTCTAGTGGGACCATTGGTTTGGGCCTGAGTGCTTCCGGTTTGGTTCTGTGTGGCTTTGTGTGTTTTGGAGTCAGTTTGGCTGGTATGGTTGACTTTGGTCAATATTCGGAGAAGACAGACCTTTGGTTTGGAATGTCGACTTTGGGCTTAGGGGAACTTTGGTTCGGGTCCCAAGGCTTCCAGACTCACTTTTGGGTTTTGAGTTTCGAGTTGGTTTTGAGTGTGGGGCCTACTTTTCATCAAAACAATCTCCGTTGGGAGTTTTGTCGATTCCATAGAGTCCGAAATGCCGTTTCTAGTAGGGTAGCATGGTTGGTTTGTGTTCACGGGGTTCTGGATGAATTCCGAGGGTCCGTCAGAAGATTTTTGGACTTGGGGTTTTTGCTGGTTGCTGCAATAAGTTGAAGACAACTTTGCCCTTCGCGATCGTGGGGACCCCATCGCGTTCGCGATGGTCTAGTTTCTTGACCATCGCATTCGCGAAGGGTTCCTTCACATTTGCAATGTAGCCAGCTGGGACCCATCTTTGCTTCTTCTTTGCGAACGCAACCTGGATTATTGCGAACACGATGGTCGGGCCGACTGTTCTCCGCGAACGCGATGGTCAGGTCGACTGTTAACGTCGCCTTCGTGATGAAGGACCCCTGGCATTTATATTAAGTCCCAATTTCGTTTTCTCTTTCATTTATCTGAGAGACTCCATTGTTAAGCTCCAAGCTCCCAAATTCCAGCTCCCTTGCATCAATATCATTCACCCGGTAAGTGCCCCTGTCACCTCTCTCCTCGTTTCGTGTAAATTCTCATATTTCTTCTTCTAAATTCCCTTGTTGCTAAATATTTAGAGTTGGGGAAAAATCTTGTGGAATCTGATCGCTTGGGGACTGCATGCTCGTAAATTTATGCAACTCAGCTCCGTGACGTGTTTTCCTTATTGAGGTTGATCTTCGCTTTTAATTTTTGAACTTTTTTGTCTTAATCCCGTAAATTAGTAGAACTTCAGGGTTGTTTTGGGCCCTGAATCGATCTCCAATCATGCCTAAACTTTGGGCATGGGTTCCTTGACCCACCACGAGCATAATTGTGAAATTTGTTTTCTGTTTCATTATGTGGGCCTCGAGGGTCATTTTTTAGACCCGATTTTTGGCTCGATTTTCCGTATAGCATTATTATGGGTATCATTATTCTTGTCTTGATACCTAGTTTATGTTCTTGATAGCGTGGCAGCTTTTTGAGGCTGTTCGGAAGGGGAAGGCACACGAGTGATGGTTCGTGCTTGCAGTTCATCCCCGAGGTAGGTTACGGTTTACCTTCTAGACTGAGTTAGTTAGGTCTTATATATTTATATGTTACTGAAACGCTAGGTTGAATTTTAGATAGACTTTAGGCCTAAATCCTGTTTATCATGTTATTTGGCCATTTCGGGTTGTTAGCACTAGGACTGTATGTTATCCTTAGCCTAGGAGCTTGTTCCTTCTGTGTGACTAGTCTAAGACCCTTAGCATGCTTTTAGAAGGCTTTGGAGGTAGAATAGAGATTGCCCGTTGTTTTTTTCTGCTTTTATATTCTACTTTACCATTTTTTTCTGCTTTTATTTTCTACTTTACTGCTTTATTCTATCATTGTATGTAACTTTGGGCCCGAGGCCATGGCTAGGATTTGGATGGATTCCAGGTCAGTTCTCTTATTTTGGAGGGTATTTTTGCACTGTTTGATCTAATGGTGTGATTATTCCTCTACTTGTGAACATCCATACTCATATCGCATGGCATATCATTGGAACAGTACGGAAATGATTTTTCAAAAGCTTTTGGGTTTGAAAAGAGGTTTTTCTACTAATGTGGTGGATTTTTGGACTAAATCGAGCTATTTTGAGTATCACCTTGGTTTTTGAGAGGAAAAGAGGAACTACTATTTTTTGTATATAAATTTATAGTCCGATATGGTATTTTGGACCCTCGATGCGTTATTTCGGGTATTTTACTTTCTCTTTATATACATATTAGTCTATGCGGTATTCCAGACCCCTGATGCGTTATTCTGGGTATTTCATTATTTCATATATATATATATATATATATATATATATGCATAGTCCGAGGCGGTATTCCGGGCGCCCGATGCGGTATTCCGGGTTTATATTATATTGCATTCATATATGCATCATCGTGCATCGCATTATATTCTTTTTGGCATGTGGATGGACTCTGGTTTGGCTTGATGTTTCTTCCCTTTTCTCTTTTTATTTATTGGCATGTCTCCGGCTTTATAACTAGATTTAGGAGGATCCCTGTATAGTTAGCTGCTTTCCTGTAATCTATCTTTATATGTTATCTTTCTGCGCTCAGTCGGCCTATGATGCCTACTGAGTACCCGTTGCCTTGGTACTCATACTACACTCTGCATCTCTTTTTCTGACGCAGCACCTAGTATGAGCCACCCTCATTGATCTCCTATCATTCGAGGCCCATTGTTGTTCAGTTTACGGTGACCTCCCGGCGCTTTGGAGACTTTACTTTCTTTTCATCTTGTACTTCCTGTCTATATTTTGTATTTTGGATAGACTGAGGTTATTGTATAGCTACTCCTTACTTTAGTCGCTCTTGTACTGGTGACACCAGGTTCGGGTTGGTGTTTGGGTTATTTTGTCTTTTTTGGTCACTTTAGGGCCATCTTTTGTATATTGTGTACGTTGGTATGTATATATATGCTTTGGCCCTATCTTTTCGCATTAACCCTTCATAGAGTAGTTCAACAATACTCAAAGTAGCTGTAGCTTTTTTTGGCGTTTCCTGCTTTTTAGGTCTGACCGGCACTATTGACTAGCACACAACCCATTCTTCATCAACCTCTATTATGTTAATAGTGGCTCCTCTGTGATTCGGGAGCAGGTTGTTATTAACATTGGACGGTGCTGTTTGTAGTGAGACCACTCTTTGATCAATCAAATCCTGAATTTTGTGCCTTAGGTTAATGCAATCTTTGGTATCATGTATGACCCCTCCGTAATGATAAGCACAATGTTAGTCAGCCCTGAATAAATGAGAGTATGGATTGCCTGGTTTAGGTTGTATGGGTTGAATATATCCAGAAGCCTTCAATCTCTCATATAATTGAGTTCTAGTTTAAGCTAATTGGGTGAAAGTCCTAGGAGCTTTCTTTTCTAAATTTGGACGAGGGAGATTTGCATTGGTAGGAGAGGGAACCTGGTGATTATTCTAGTTCTCGGGAGCCTATTGATATACTTGGAAGTTTTGGGGAGGATCTTGGTAAGTGGGCTACATATTTGGTTGTGGAGTTTGGTAAATGGGTTGCAAGTTGTGTTGTGGAGCTTGGTAAATGGGTTGAGTATATAAAATAGGTTGAGAATTTTGTGGAGCTGGGGGAGGGGTTGTTGGAACAAGTGAATTTTTATAGTTGGATCCAATGGGTTTTCATGATTTCGGGCTAGGCCTGGAGGATACTGAAGATACCTTTTTTTTTGGGAAGTCATGCCGATGCCAAGGATGCCGAGACTTTAGTAATCTTGCCGCTACGAAGACATTCTTTGATAATTTCACCAATCTTAACTAGGTTGGCGAATTTTGCTTTAACTACTCATATCATTTTGTTGTAGAACTCCGACTCTTGAGAGCGCATAAACACCGGGCATATCTTCTCTTCAGACATGGTAGGCTGAACTCTCGCCGCCTCCTTTCTCCACCAATAGGCGTAATCTTGGAAATCCTCATTTGATTTTTGCCTGATGCGGCTCAGAGAGTATTGATCCGGAAGAACTTCCATATTGTATGCGAACCTTTGACCAAAGTCTCGAGCCAAATCACTCCATCTAGACCATTTCTTCAGTTCTTCAGCGGTGAACCACTCTAAAGCTTCCCCGCTCAAACTCTGGTTGAACAACCTCATCAACAAAGCTTCGTTCTTCCTTGCGCTGATCATTAGGTCACAATAGCTTCTCAAGTGATCCTGAGGGTTTCCAACACCGTTGAACATCTTGAATTTGGGGGTTTTGACTTTGTCTGGCAGATCCAACTCCGAATGAATGTAAAGATCATCGTAATCATATCCCTTCTCATAAGATGAACCTCGGGATTCCTTGATCCTAGATATTTCCTCTTTCAGATGTGCCATATCCTGATCACGCTTCTTTTCACCGGACCTTAATTGCTTCTCATTTTCCTCATAGAGGTCAATCTCGGGGCTTTTTACGAGGGAGGTATATCGCTCTACCATATCATGAAAGGTAGTAGGTGGCATATTCTTGACTGGTGGAGGTTGGACATGTGTAATGGCATTTGGGTATGTAGGGGTATAGTTGTGTGGGTTAGTGACATTGCGATGGTTATTCTGGGAGTTGTAGGTGTTTGGTGGCGTATTTTGATAATTTAGAGGGAGGTTCTGTGGATTATAGGCATTTGGGTTGTTATTTTGGTTAGTGTGCCGGATAGGAGGAGTATGAATTTGGTATGAGGATCCAATATGGGGAGGGTTATTAGAGAGAGGCTCGTTGGAAGGTCTAGGTGTGGAGGCAGGAGGGATATTCCCTGGATGGTTTTTGGTTAATGGGGGACTGAGCGGAGGGCTTTGGAGAGGGGTTTGGGAGTTGCCCAGAGTTGGGGTGTTAGAGGCAATAGCCAAGCTTGCCATATCCTTGGCTTTCTGCACCTCTTCTTGCATCTTCTCTAGGCTCCTTGCAAGCTCTACGATCATTTCACTTTGTTCAGCAATAACATTGTCTCTCTGTGATCATTTCATTTTGTTCAGCCATAACACTGTCTATCATAGCCAAGGCGTTCTCTTCTTTATTATCAGTCATTTTGCCCTTAGAGAAGTGACAGTTAGATGAGGAATCTATGTGTGCCTTTAAGCAGGTAAAGTAAGGATGTTCGGCCAGTTTTGTCAACATAGATCAGTTTCTATTACCTGTTGAAACAAAACAACTCAAAGGCAAATAAATCAGATTCCATTAACGGCAAATAATATAAAATATCTGACACATGAGAATTGCTTTAAACACATAGAAGTTGCTTTTCGTCAAGGTGAATTGATCCACGGGTAATTATTGACTCGAGAGGTCAATGGACATGAATTTGTCCATTGGTTTCGTACAGGTAAATTTCATTAGGAAAATTTACTTGCTGAGTCTTGGTCTCTTGATACTTTGTCTGTTGTATTTCTGAATCCTTTGGCACTTTCCTCAAAGTGGGGGGAATGAAAATTTATTAAAGATAGGGGTCGGGCCTTGAAAGGCTGCCTACGTATCTCAAGAAGGAGAATTCAGGCCCTAAATAGTTCGAATAAATAAAGTAAGTTCATTTTCGTACATCCACTATCTTTTGATTACAGGAGGAAAGTAAACACTACATAAAGGAAATAACTAAAATAAACTCTGCTACTTTTAGAGCTTCATTTGGATAGTGGCGGGTCTTCTGGACTCTTCTCGATCTTCTTCTTTAAGGATGATATAGTGGAAACTCAATCGGGATCCTTCCTGCGTCTATGAGATCTTCGAGGTCAATCCTGAAAGTGTGACAATTCCCTATGTCATGCCCCCTGCTCCAGCATGGTAGAGGCATATTTCGTTGCAACTGCGCCAAGCTCGAGACATTTTCCCCGCCTTTCTTTCAATTGGCTCTATGATACCAGCATGGACTAGTTTGAAATAAATGTCGAGGTACGTGTCATAAAACATGGTGAAGTCATACTGGCAAATCAGGGTATTCTGGGTAATTGGCATTCCCGTCCCTACCCTATTACATATCAGCAAAATGTGAGGGCCCCACATGTGACTGATTTTCCCACTATTGATCATCTCGCGAATCCTAACTCTTAGCATGGTGCATTCATTGGTGGTATTCCCCCTTTGGTGTGGGTGGTAAGTGCACCTCTTTTGTTCATCCCTGGGGTTATACCAAAAACCTAGGGTTTGACCAGGCTGTAGGATTCCCTTCATCTTTAGAGCTAGGAAGATGACTGAGTATGTGACAATTCTAGGTCTTTGGTAACTCTCTCAAGCATGAGCCTTAAGAACAATCTTTCCTTTTCCTAGTCTGAACCTAGTCTGCCAAACGAGGTCATCCCTAATGTTAGCCCAGTAATTTGAGATTCGGTTAAAAGGCTGGATCTTTTCATCATTTTCTCCCACAGACTCTTCATCAATCCCTATGATTGATGCTGAACTCTTAAGAGCCAATTGGTACTTTTGATCCGTTTAATCAGGTGGTAAGGGTTCTCCTATCTAGGTGACTTAGAGTGGATGCCCGCATAATTTGGTAGTTGGATCGTGACAATTTGGTATCAGAACCTAGGTTACCAGTCTCCCAGTACAAGAGTAAATGTAGAATAGAGTCCTGCAGATTTTTGTGTTGATGCCACATCTAATCTTCGGGGAACTATGAAGCATTCTAGGAAATTGTTCCACTTCTTGTCTCCTTTCGTGCGGTCTGTTGTTTTTTTGTATGGGTTGAGTTCAATTGGTATCTCTCGATTCTAGTTGGTACCTCCACAAGGTAATGAGATGTGCTTTGGCTCCAACTAAAATGACACAAGCAAGGAAAATTGAAATCGGGAAGGTTCCAATTGGTACATGGGCTTAGAGGTTATATAAATGCATCGATGATTGGCTAACGATCATCCGTGAGGCAAATAAAGGATAATAAATAGGGCTTGTTTCAGTAATGAAACTTGAGATTTGTTCTTATGTGTATTTTCAATTCTTGAATGACTGCGAATATGTGAAATATGATTGTTTGTTTACTGTGAAATTCATGATTAGTGCAGGGTCATAGCTGGTTATGTGTGATTGATTAAGGGATTAATTGTTGTATGGTTTAACTGAAAATTTATGTTAAATTTGGGCATAGACTTAACATTGTTAAGACAGTAAGGGGGAAAAATGGTTGTGACTGTAGGGAAACTCAAGTTTCAGGACAGTTCGGATTGGTTGGGAACTATGGGAGAAAAGGCTATTGTGTTATGATAGCGGGGATGTGATGTTATGAATAGTTTTTCTGGTGTGATTCATAACTAGTTTTATGATAATATGGAGTTAAGTTCTTGTCTATGCATGGCGTGGATTGGTGTTGAGGTTATATTAAGGCCATAATGCTATTTCAGGTGTTAATGTTCATAACAGGGAATGTGAAATAAGGAAACTTTGCAGAAATTGATAAATTATGGGTTGCTGCTGTTGGGACCGCCATAGCGGGACTGACCCTCTATGGCGATCCCCCTTTAGTGAATTTTTTTTGGTATAGCGGCATCGCGGTAGTGGCATATAAGCTGCTATAGCAGGAAGGGAGGGACAGAATCCCTGCCCTATTTCCCCTGTTTTGCTTTTCATTTCCGGGTGTTTTAAATCGTCAATCTAAGCTATGAGCTACTACGTGAAGCATGAAATCACTTACAGACTAATACAACATGCATTTAATATTAATATTGCTAAAACTAGCATCCATGTACGATAATACAATGGGAAAAGGAAGGGGAGAACATTGTCTAGTACATGCCCCAAATGGGGGCAAACCCAAAAGCGATAAATAGTACATATAAGGGGGGAGAAGGAACGATATGCATCAAGGGGGCCCTAGCTGGATGCCTCGTCATCATCAGGGGAAGCGGGGGTAGGGTCCTCTGCCTCTGTGTTCCTCAGGTAAGGGAACTCCCGCATGTCCTCTGGCTTGAGCTGGGGAATATCCTTATCAGGGATGGTGCAGCTAAACATAACCTTCACGGTCTTCCACAGCCATGCAAGCATGCGGTCCCGGAAGCACCTTTTCTTCTTCTCCTCACCAAGCACTCTGCAGAGCGCTACATAGTCTTGGATATGGGGAGATGAGGCTGCAGCTCTAGTAGGGGCATTTTCTATGAATCTCCATACCGTGGCCAAGTCCCTCTCTAGGACACTGCTAGTGATCGTGGACTGGGACTGGGAGGGAGAGGCAGGATCGTCATCATCATCAGTTACCTCTGCAGCTCCACTGCTCTCTGTCTTAACCACCTTCCTCTTCTTCTTTCTCTTAGAAGTGATCACCTTTACCAGAGGGGGTAAAAGTCAGGGTCCATCTCCAGCTTCTTGTCAGTCTCTTCCTCGAGCAGCTCAGCTCACCAGCATAGTGCAGACACCAGATCAAGTAGGAAGGGACCGTTCTTATTGCCCCAATAAGCCTTCTTCTACTCACACACAATCTGCTCCCCAATGTTCAGATGTATGCCCTTTAAGGCACATGCCACCACCAAAGCCTGAGAGTAGGTCACATTGGTAAGGTTGCCCGCGGACGAATCCTCTGGGACACCAAGTTCAGCTACCTCCTAGCATCAGCTATGAAGTAAGTGCTCATGATGCCCTTAGTAGTGGGCCAGTATACTTGGTCCTTGAACTCCTTCTCTATCAGAGTGTCCCACAGCCATTTCATATCCATCTCCAAAAGTTTGGCATTGTATACAACATTCAAGACATGAGGCACTCCTAGTACCTCATTGATAGTTCGGATACCCACAGGGACATCCACTCCTCGGATGCAGATGGTGGGGTTGGGGTCATCCCAAAGCACGGTAGGGAGTATGTCATAAAACTCTCTTACCCAACCCAAGACCTTGTAAGGGAGATCCTTCACCAGTGGACCCCAATCAAAATTCTGGAGGTGCCTGTAGAATGCACATGCCTTTTCGTCCATACCTCTCATGTTGAACCCCCCCCATAGCAAAACCCAGTCCTTCGGTAGTCATGAAATATCTCCCGACTAGCATCGTTGAGGAATCTCTTGTAAGCCAGAATGTGTTCTTGATTTGCAGCCATTGGGTGTTAAATCTACAAGTTAACAAAAATAGGTTGAGTTAGAAGTCGTAAGGTGCTAAGGAAATCAATTTTTGGAGAAAAGGCCAACGCCTTGGCCTGCCTAGGAGGCTACTTCTTACAACCTCCCACTATAGAGAACTGCATCTCACTATGATGATGTCGCTATAGTGGGAATTTATCCGCTATAGCAGTGAAAGGCCACTATAGCAGAGCAAGGCCACTATAGCGGACTTCATCTTTTTAGATATTCAAGAGGTGCAACAATGGCGCCTCTCGATCAAATTTTTTTTTTCGACATTCCAAGTTAAGATCAGTGTTTCTACAGTACCCAAATACTAGTTTATGCAAAATTTAGGCATTATACCTCCTAAAAATTGTCCAAATCACAATTTTCCAAACATGAATGACCCTTTATATTCTCTACGATTTTGAGCCCATTTCAGTCATGAACCCTGTGATTCTTATGCCCAGAACGCTATTGGAGTGCTGTAAATGTAAAGGAAGCATCCATACTTCAAGGATTCGACCAAATCAAACCCAAAAATCAAAATTTCATAAAATAACCCACTACCTATTCCATTCATCCAATTCAAACCTAGAACAAACGAAATTCGTGCAAAAAAGTAAGGGAAGTAAAGTTGAATGATAGTTACCTTGTTTCCGACATTAGGAGCAAAGTGATCGGGGAGAGGATCGAGTTGTTTCTAGGTGAAAGAAGGAGATTGGGTGAGAAACCCATTTCTCACCCTTTTAAACTATTGGCACCCACTATAGCAGCCAACCTCCTACTATAACAGTGTTGCTATAATAGAATTAGTCCCGCTATAGCAGGATCCAGACCCATGGAGTGGGAAATTTTATTCTTCCATTTTGTTTAAATCTCCCCGACTCAGAATATTAATGAGGCCTCAGGATTATCGTGTGCTTGGGGAAGGGTTGCTTTAATTAGTCCCGTACGACTCGAGGGGGGGGATTCTTCGATAGGTTGGAATAGTAATAATTCTAGCCTGACTTTTTAGTACAGCATAAGGAATGAAGTTTTGTGATTTGCGTAAGGCTATAAATTCATTGTCATGATAAGGACATCAAGGTTAAAAAATCTAGCTCGTTCCTTTCTTTCATAATAATGATTGTTTAGGGCTGAACAATAGGTAAATTGGTATCTGTTGTAATGACTTGTTCAATCGTTATTAAAAGGCCCCTCATTGTGGGTTACATGTACTTGTGATATACGCTCTCAAATTAAATTGGGGTGACACGATGAAAATTTTCAAAATTTGAAATTTTACTCGGGCTGACGTCATCCCGCTATAGTGAGAATTTTTTGCTATACATCCATCTCGGTAGTGTCAGGCTGGTATAAATGGCTGACGAAACTAGTAACCTAGAACACGAGTTTTATAATTTGGTTTTCTCCTCTTCAGTTTCAAAAAGAATGAGGCTTGCTCCAAAAACTCTCCTAGAGTGCCTCATGGCTTAGAAGCAAGAGAGGAGGGATTTCTACTCGGGTGGGGTAAAACCAACAGATTCTATGTGGAATACACGCCAGGATTTGCCTCCATGGAGACAAAGTTCACATCCAGACTTCTGTAGCAGCTTCTTGGCATCCAGGTAGACTAGGTTTAGTTGAGTAGATTAGACCCGTGTTAAAATACATGACATAATGTAGATTGATAGGAGATTTTATTGTAATGACCCCTCCGGTGATTTACACATTTTCGCCTTTCTTGTACCATTCGACCTTTACTTGTAGCGACCCCAAGTCATTTATGGCTTTTTGGGACCAGTAGTTCGGTGCCCAGGCCGTTTGTTTAGTCTTTATGACCGTTCCTTATTTTAGAGATTTAACTTTGGAGATCGTTGACTTCCGTCAACATTCGTGGTAATATCAAAGAATTTAACCAAGGTTCTAGATCAAAGGAATCCCTTACTCAAAAGTTCGAGTTAAACAAATGCCTCGTGTAACACCTCGCCCTTTTGGAAGGTTTAAAGTAACCCGTGCCTTTAGGGTAAGACTAATAGTGTCTAATATACTAATAAGGATGTTTTATGAGGTATTGTAATGGAAAAATGGTCGTATGATAAGTTTTGAAGTCAAGCAAGTTGCGAAACAAAAGTCGGAAAAAGTTATTGTAAATTCCTTTAAGGAATTCTCTTCAAATTTGGGTTAAATGTCTTGGGGTGTTTCTCCCTATCTATAAAGAGTTAGTGGGCCCCCAATATACCAAATCGAAGGTCTACGAGTCTAGTTTCCAACGCACTAAACCGTTTGTCCATACGACTTCAGAATAGAGAGATATTCACATTTTTGTAAGACTGCACAAGCAGACACGTCAACGTGGGGCCCACATCCTAAGTCGGTTCAGCTTATAAAAGCTGATTTCTCCTTCGTTTTAACTCATTATTTTCACCCAAAATTCAGAAAATCAGAGGTAAAGTCCCCTAAATAATCCATGGACTTTGATCCTTTCAATTCGGAAGTTTAACGGAAGTTGCTCTACGTCGCGAGCTCGTCATTTTGGTATAGTTTTCCCCATCGATTTCATGGCGTATCTTCGTGGGTGTTGATGCAGCGAGCCAGCAGGTGTTTTCTGAGTATTTGGAAGTATCTACGGAGTTATATTGGCGAGGTATGGATCCCGTACACTTATCTACTTGTTGAATCAAGATTCTAAGCTTCTAGTCACGAAAAGTTGTATTTTTCGATAACTTGTAGTAGTTTCTTATTGGATTTGGATATGTTTGTTGTTCCTGCAAGGAGGCAGGTTGTTAATCTTGGGATATTGAATATTTTTGTCAAGGAAATCTCTCCCCTACGACCCTCCTTCGTTATTATATGTTCTAGTATTGTTTTATGGATTTCTGAGCCACGAAGTGGTATTTTGGATTTGTGGCTTTGGACAGCCCCTTTATCTTGTTATGTTTGGTTATTGTTGTGGTGTTATGGTTGTGGTAAGGTGCTGGAGGGATTGGGAAATTGTGCGATTCTTTTTGGGATCGCATACGATAGTGATTGGATTGGACAACGTGAAGTACGCCTTGAAATAGTGCCTCGGGAGCTCGTCGCTCCTTTGAGATGTGGTTAACATATTGTTGTTGGATTTAGCTGCCATTTATTGTTGTTATTGGCCTTATCTTATGTTTTGGAGTTGGCTGGTCGTGAGTGTGACATTAACACCTTATCAAATGGCCATGGCTCGTTCTTGCAGCCTTATCGATTCTAGCAATTGTTCCATTACCTTGGTTGGTCAGACTTCATAGAGACGCCTTTGGGGCTTTAGTTAAAAATATTATTTTGTGATTTGGAGCTTCCCGGAGCATTTCGAATTTGGACGACGCCGTTCCCGCAGCTAGTCATCGGATGACAGGTAGGTTATGGCTTTCCTACCTTGACTCTGCGTATATAGGCTATAACTGCATTAATTAATATCATTGGGTGGGTTGTTATAGGTTGGTACTCCAGACCTTGTCCATCTTATTCGTCCGTTATTTCATGCGTTATTTGTAGTATTCGCGTAGTATTGTATATTAATCTTGTGGTCTTGTGTGGCCTTGTATTGACTCTGGAACATAGATGGTGGGTTATTGGGGAATGTCCGCGAGTCCCGGACATAGAGATTATCCTTTTAGGCTGGTTATGTCTGCTGAGTAGCTGTTGGGCCTGTGAAGGGCTGATAGGAGTTGTTGTGAGCCGTTTGGCGACTTTTATATTTGTGTGCGAGCATATCATCAATGAAAAAGGTTTTCCCTTCATGTTTTACTAAAGTTTTGGCTGCGAGCCACTACTGACAGTTTTCTTAAATCTGCATGGCCCTGGGGGCCCTTTTTTGTAGTGTTGATGATAGAAAAGGGGATTTTTGGATGTTTTCGCACTGATTTTATTACTGGTACTAGTCTCTGCGGGGCAGAGCACCAGACTTGATTTTATTACTGATACTAGTCTCTGCGGGGCAGAGCACTAGACTTGATTTACTACAGTTTTAGACCCGGTTACGCTCGGGCACCCTTGAAGGGGTTTTTGAGGCATTTTCTACTACTTTAGTCCTGGACAGGGTCTGGGCAAGCATATTTGAGACTGGGTCTCTATCTTGATCCCGGACTTGCTTCCGGATGACATGTCTTGATACTGAGTTTTAGTATGGGGTCGGGGACCTCCATGGACCTTGCCGCTCTAGGCCTGGGGCTTCGGGCTGCGTGCGCCGGAGGGAAGGGTATACGGTGGAGTAGAGGTATACAGGATGAGTCCTTCCATTGAACCTGCCTGCTGGGCCCGATTGGCACCGGAGGAGGTACATACAGAGGTTCTATTTCACACATCATATCATGCATTGGATTCCACCCTTGTTTGATGTGTGTTAAGTGTACGCTCCGGTAGTATGGGATGCCTGAGGGTTTGCTTTCACTTGATTGTGTTCCTCGGTTGTATGGGCGGCCGTTGGGACTGTAGGTAGACTATATTTACTCCTGTCTTTATTTAGAGCTTGTCTTGGCACCCGATTCTTGAAAGATTAGTGATGGCTAGCCTGTTGAGGCTTTGGTTGTGGGATTTTTTATTATTGAGAGGGCTTTAGAGTCCTATCTTATTGAGGCACTTTTGTGTGGCCTTCTGAGCAGAGTGTGAGACTCTGGTTCTATTCTTGTGGGAAGTTGAGTGGTATCTCTCGATTATTGTGGTTTAGTTATTTCATCCTAGGGTGGTACTTGTGAGGTTATTCCCTGGTTATGATATCATGTGATTGGATTGGTGTTATGATTTCCTTATACTGGTTGATTCTATTTTGAGTATGTTAGACTGCTCTCCGTCTTTTCCTTCTACTTGAAGTTACCGGTATACCACCATTTTCTCAACTCTCTCTCTACTTACTTATATTATTGTGCAAGGACTCCAGGTGCGTTTTCCTTTCCTTCACCTGTGATTCTATGTAATTGTATCTCTGTGCTAGCATATGTTACTTGAAGCTCTTAGTTATGGATGATCTGTGCTAGATCCTTGTGCCTTGCTTGTTGCTTCAGTGACTGCTTTCTTGCTATCTGTTACTTACTGCTTTTATATCTTATATGCGCTCAGTCGACCAATGATACCTACTGAGTACCCATGGTTTTGGTACTCATGCCATACTTCTGCACTTTTTGGTGCAGATATTAGCTGAGCTTTCACTGTTGAACGCATTGGAGACTCGTGCAGCTTTTGGATCTTCGAGACTAGGGTGAGCGCCTGATGGTCGGGGCTTGTCTAAATCTCATCTTTTGTACTGTTACTCTTTGTATATTTTGAGACAGTTGTACTTATCATTTTGTTACTTCTAGCACCTGTATTCTATTAGAAGCTTTTGTATTGTCGATACCAAGTCTTGGGGTTGGTGTAGTTTCATGATGTATATATTCGGGTAAATTGCTTCTGCATTGTCTTGTCTTTACATTCTGCTTCTGCTTATCTCAGTTTGTTGAGCGTATTGGTTAGGTAGTAGCCCATTACTAGTTGTTCCGGGCTACGGGAATTGGTTCGCCTACTGGGGATTGTAGGTGCCATCATGACTTGAGAAATTGGATCGTGACATTTATGCTTGTCCCTAGGGCACAGTGTTTGGATGAACAAAATGGATTTTACCTTGCTAATTGGGGTGGGAATTCACTGTTACGAGTATGTTGACCCTATACTTGATTGTTTATGTGTAAGATATGGTTGTTGATCCTCAGATAATCGGATTATGAGTGGGTTCTCAGAAATAGTATTGATTAATTGTAAGGGTTGCTACCTCATAGCGGATTTCTCGGGTTTATGTAATGAGGGGAATGGGATGAGCAAGAAAGTAGTGGGTTTGTGGTATTAGGGGATGAACTTCCTGTAGATGCATGTATATTCCTAAATGAGCCTAGGATTTAAGGTATATGAATTAACGTGCTTAATTGAATAAGCCGGGGATCTGTCTTCAGACAGGCCATCAAAAGCTAGAATAATGAACCATAGTTATTGTGGCAGGTGATGGTTGTTTGTAACCCAATTGTGTTATGTGTACATAATAACTGTCTCATTAGTATTACTTGCACAATATGTGTTCAGGAAAAAAGGGAATGAATGTTAAATGATATCTTAAAAGTGTCAATCTCATGCAATAAACCTGTTTTAAATGCTTGTTAAATGTACAAGTGTGGTATGTTATCATTGTGGTTATGATTATTGTGATATCTATGATTCATTGGTTGGCTTGGCTACCATGCTTGGTACAATTCTATCATTTATTGGTTAGCTCGGGTACCACGTCTTGTACAAGTTTATTCATTGGCTTGCTCGAGTACCATGCCTGGTACAGGTTCATCTATGGTTGGCTCGGGTACCACTCCTGGTACAAGTTTACTTGTTGTTTATATGTGTTGGTTCCTTGAGTGAAACCAGGCTTTTCTTTTAAGATGTTATTCTTACTTGTTTGTCCTTGAGTGGCCGGGTTGGTATATTTAAGTTCATAGGTGGTTTCTTATGTAAATCGAGATTGCATGTTAAGTGCCATAGATGATGTCCTAGGGACCCTTAGGTGGTCTGGGTTACTTGAAGGGTGTGACATAATTACATGTGCTTTATTATTTGGGGTTTGGACATAGTTGCATGGTTGTTGAGTCAAAATATTTACTGGCAGTCTTACGGGTAGTCTATTGATGTGGCTAAGGGCTGGGGATCAGGGCTGCTGACTTAGGATCTTGAGTGAGAGCAATAGGCCTGCTAATTGGGATAGCTAGCTAATTGATAATAGGGCAGACGATTGTAGGTATATTTAGTGTTTGGAAAGATGGGTAGGCTTTGGAGAGTCTAAGGTTTATAAGGGGTCAGTGTATGACCGGTTTAAGGGAGTGGGATGTTATAAAATGTTGAGTTGGCTGTGGATTAGGGTAAGAAAGCTTGGAAGGGTGTGGAAACAATTCTCAGGTAGTAGGCATGGGTAGTAAGAGTTATTAATAAAAGACCGCTATCTGAGTAACTCACAAGTTGTATTCATTCTTTCTGAATATTTACATGATGTTATGTGGCAAATTCGGGTCGACTAATGATGCTTACTAGTACGTGTTATTTGTACTGATACTACTCTTGCTATACTTTTTGGGTATAGTCTGGTTGCAAGATCAATTGATGTTTCTCAGGTGACGAAAATGACAATCTCCAGCATCTTCTACTCATCTCTTCCTATGGTGGGAGCTGTGTCTTATTTCTTTTATATTTATCTGAGTAGATCTTGTACCTGTTTAGACTAGTTCCTATGGAGGGGTTCAGTCGTATCTTTTAAAGATTTTGTTGTATTTAAGTTTTGAGATTGGTTTCATTTTATCAAGGAAAATTCCATGTTATCTTATTTATTTCCACATACCTATTTTATTCGGGTGGAAAGGATTATCCTATCTAGGTGACTTAGAGTAGGTGCCCGCATGATCTGGTAATTGGGTTGTGACATGCTGAGACTCTAGAAATCAGGTTGCTTGTAGTTTGACTCAATCGGTTAAAAAGGTAAACTTTTATGCTTAAGACAACCTTTTGCTCGGGATGAGTCACAAATGAATCAAGTTTTGTAAAAGAGGATTGCAACCTCTCAACCATGAATGTAGAGATTTCCAATGCTTTAGGTGTCTGTCACTCGGATTTTAAAGAAAAGGATATTGGTTCTAGAGTCAGTTCAGAAGATACACTGGATGAAAAACTAAGACCCTACTTTGAAGAATAAATAAATACCCAAATGCCTTCTGATAGGGGTGTGGTTTGATTGAAGTGGAAGTTGATCCTCAACTCGCATCCAGAAAGTTTGATATTCCTTTCCAGATTATGTCCCAATTCGCTGCTAAGAAAACTTCAACACTGTGCTGCCACTTTTTTGGCATCATCTGCACATGTGGTTTTGTTATAAAATTTCATCCTCTCGGATTCTCTCGGCAACATCTCAAAACAAGATTATCACTAATAAAGCAATTCAACAAGGAGAAGTGGTTTCTTTACCCCTCTCCATATATGTTGACTCCCGAAGGATATGTCATCCTTTGCTATCCATGTCTTTGGAAACAATAATTTCCACATTGATATAAACATGAAAACCGTCTTAGCCATTAGATAAAGGCAGTTGATTCGATGATTCTTCGAATGTGATGACCTTCTTAGCCATATGATATAATGATCTTTGTAACTGTTTGTAACAATCTTTGATATGATAGACCTCTTATCCATTGGTGATAATCATTTCATATGACTTTGGGTAATTCGTGTGCATTATCTGTATCAATGCAATATATAGATATCCCTTAAATTGTCAAACCTCAGGTAATCTTGCATATCATCAAACTTTGGATAGAGGCGACTTACAGATGTATCTTTGAATTGTCAGCTTTCAAGTTACCTTGTACATCATCTGACTTTACATAGAGGCAACTTACATATATCTTTCGATTTGTAAGTTTTTGGGTAATCTGACACTTTTATCTAATTTTGGACATAATGCGACTTACAGATTTCCCTTGAATTGTTAGCTCTTGGGTAGTCCTACACAATATCAACATAGATATATTGCGGCTTGTAGATAACTCATCTTGCATTTTTATCTAATTTTGAATATTATTTGGACTTGCGAACTACCTTTGAACTGCCAACTCTTGGGTGATCTTGCACATTATCCGATTTCAGATGTTGTTGTGTCTTATAGATAACTCTTCGCCTACCAATTTTGGGCAATCTTGCATCGTATCAATTTTAGACATCGTTGTGGATTACAGATGACCTTTGGCCTATCAATTTTTGGGAAATCTATTTCATCATCCGATTTTGGATGACGACTTATAGACATCCTTTAGACTATATGCTTTTCTCATCCCTAATGGAAACCATCATTTGATCTTTAGGGTAGCAAAGGCCTTTGCCGCACGATCAAATATAACTATTCCTTCTGAATGCACAAATACCCTTGATGTAAGACTCCTCTATCTCTATGTAATAATGGATATAAATTCTCTCAACGCCAGACTCTATCATCTCTGTGTGATAATAGAATATGAATGCACAAATATCATTGACGTCGGACTCCTCCACCTCTATATGATAATGGATATAAATGTTTTTGGGTCGAGCCTGTGTATTAAATGTGACTTAGAGATGACTTCTGATGTCATCCTCTTTGAAACTGGCCGAAGAGGGAAATAATCTTTGGGGCCAACATACGCCTGCGGTAATTGATAATGATGGCCCTTTTGACATGGTGCTATCGACATGGTCCTGTTGACATGGTCCTCATGAAATGGTCCTCTTGACATGGTCCTCTTGACATGCAAATATGAAATGGTCCTCTTGACATGGTCCTCTTGACATGCAAATATGATGATGGTGTGAATGATCCTGCAATGGCATGTGTAGTAGTTGCAGAGAGCATCACCTTTAATATCATCACATCGATTCCTTTATGTGTACCTACGCTCAAGGTACATAATTAGTAGACACAATGTTGCTTTTTCTAGCGACCACAGTCAAATTCAAGAAAAACTTAAAGAAAGTATTCATAACACTAGTCCAAATAACTTTATTTGCAAGTATCATCCTCTCTTCAAGGTGGATACAAATAAGGAGTTATTCCAAATGTGAATGAATGGCTGAAAACCTATTTTTGGAGATAGCTATAAATAACAATTTTGAACATTGTGTGTTTGTTGTGATCCAGTATTTGCCGAGGATTTGAGGAGGATGTCGTTGATCTCTCCTTATTATCTAATTGTCTCTCTGATCACCTTGTTTTCATGTCGACTTCTTAGCGTGTACCCTGTTTGGAAATACCATCCTTAATTCCTGAACATTATGTGTTCAATGTGGTCCCCAATTTGCTAGGTATTTGAGGAATATGTCTTTGTTCTTCTCCTTATCTTGTGGTCCTTGAAACCACAAGAAAAGCTATTAGTTCTCATAAACTCTGTTACTCTCGGCTCTTTCCTATTGCTTTAGATATTTCTTGCCAATTTTGGGAATTTAGTCTTATTGTATCGCTTCGAAATATGCTGAATAATTAGACTTTTGCCGATCCCTAAAACTTCTTAGGATAACATGCATCCACAAAAAAATCATTAGTGTTTTGGCAAAACTGATCTGTGTTGACCTCCTTCGATCATTTGTTCCTTGCTTTATCATCTTTCGGTGTTTGCCATCCTTGGTTGTTTGTCATACATGACTCCCCGGGTCACAGTAGATATAAGACAAAATCAAGTTATAAAGGAGCAAATTAATTTGTAAAGATTTTCCAAAGAAATAGTTTGTAAAAATAGCAATTTTGAAGAAATGATTTGGAAAGATTTCTCTGCCAATCTTGTCATGTCATCTACTAGATCAATGAACGTCCTTTAATAAAGGACTTGACATATCTAACACATTGTTGGCGAGCTCTGGATATGCCTCAGCATCCTAGCTGGGGAGTTTGGGAAATGGTCTTTCGAGAAATCTGTCATAGCTGGGAATTAGTCCATATTGCACTCTGTTGCAGCTGGGGATTTCTGAAGTAGACTTTGATCTTCTGGTGCTGGGGGATTCTCAGAGTTTGTCTCTGAACCTTCAAGTGAATCTTGGTTAAATTTTGAGGTTCTCTTCAAAATTTCTATCGCAGTTAGAAGTTCTATGACGATTCTTGTACAGTTGATAGGAGGTTTGGTACTCTGTGGGGATTTGAAGTTCTTTCATAAAATTCACTTCAGTTGCTTTTTGGCATAATTTATATTCTTGTCACGCCCCGAGTTTACCCCCTAGACGTAACACGGGACTCGGGACCACAAGGATCCCAAGCTAACCCTTGGTCGTAGCATTCTCAAGCAGACATAAAGAAAACATAGCGGAAGCATCAAAAGTAAAGACGGAATAACATAAGATAGATGGTCGAGTCAAAAGAGTTACGACACCCACATGGGTTTACATACAGACTATGTCTGAAAGCCTCTAATCATAACATAATGAGTTCTTAGGACAAGACCCTAGCCAACTCAAAGTACTGAAATAAAGTCAACATACGCTATGAACATGACTAGTCCTCGACCTAAGAGGACTCACCACATATGTGTGGCGCGCTTTACATATATGAAAAAACTCTACTCGATGTGTCTTTCAGACATCCTAGGACTCTTAAACCTGAGGCTCTGATACCAAGTTTGTCATGCCCCGAGGTTACCCCGTAGACGTAACATGGGACTCAAGACCACAAGGATCCCAAGCTAACCCTTGGTCATAGCATTCTCAAGCAGACATAAAGGAAACATAGCGGAAGCATCAAAAGAAAAGACAGAATAACATAAGATAAATGGTCGAGTTAAAAGAGATTCGACACCCACATGGGTTTACATACGAACTATGTCTGAAAGCCTCTAACCATAACATAATGTGTTACTAGGACAAGACCCTAGCTAACTTGAAGTACTGAAATAAAGTCAAAATACGCTATGAACATGACTAGTCCTCGACCACAACTGGCAGAGTAAGTGGCCTGGGAACTCTAGCCATGAATCTAATAAGGGACGCCTGAATCTCCATCATCAAAGGATGCAGCTCAATATGTGTTAGTACTATGGAATGTACTAAGTATGTGAGCAATGCATGAATCATGATAAAATCAGTTTAAAACATGCTTAAGAATGAACTTATTACATAAAGAAGGACCATAAATAAATATCAAGGTATAAAACATAAGACATGAACCAAAGCTTAAGTTTCATAATATAGATTCATATAACTTCATAGATTAAAAATAAACATGTGGGAGTTTCTCTTAACCGACATTAAACCATACTGAACTACATAGAGTTCAGTGTCTTGCACCCATACTGAAAGAGTTGTCCTAATCGGCCAAGGTTAGAACCATGTCATACAAGGATCCTGTCATAATAAGCCTCAACACGGGCAACCTACGGTGGCAACATAGTTTTGGACTTGGGTTATCTGAACCCTCGTCTCTCAGTGCTAAATACTACTACCAAAACATAATAACAACATGAGATCATATACATGTGACATATCTAATGCCAAACCTGTTCATACTTTTTCATGACTTGTTCATACCCTGGATCGTCATACTACTAATGAGTTTTAGTTTAGAAAATGGCTCATGAGCATTGATGGAACATCGGGTGTCTTGCCTTGCATCATATTTCATATCATGGAAAAACTTGCATACTTCATGACTTGTAAAGGGATAGAATCGCAGTGCGACCAGGACTACCATAAGCCAAATATAGCAAAATCCTAACCTAGAGCAATGATCTCAGGAACCTCAACCTCGGGCCGACTAAGAGGAGCATCAGACTGACGAGGTCTAACAATAGCCAGAGTAGTTGAAGCTGAAAGATCTGTCATCCCTCGACGGGGACAATCCCTAGTATAACGTCCCATCAACCCATAACTATAGCAACCCAAAGAAGCTCTACTATGATGCACGGTGCTTGTCGACTCTGGACGAATACCTGAACTAGCTGGCTGAAAATCACCTCTAACCATCCGGGGACCACCTCCACAACCCTGCACACTACCTCTCGTTGCCTGGGGACCACCGCTACTACCCTGTACTCCACATCTGGCCGGTGGCACTAATGTCTTGGGAGATAACATCTGTTGACCCTGTTGACTGGAAGATGGCATTGTGGGGCAATCCCTAACAAAATTCTCATGCCCACCGCACTGAAAGCAAATTCCACTGAATACATACGAGCAGGAAGATCTCACTGAACCTGACTTGCCACCTCGGACTACACGACCTGAAAGCAGACCTCAAGAAATCTGACTTGCACCATGTATACTCTGCTCAGCATGCTCTAAGTAACTACCACCTGAAACCTGTGGAGGAACCAAAACATGCCTAGTAGATAAGAAGCAATGGAACTTATCTCTGGTAGAGAACCCCCTACCTTGAGTTTGAGAACCTCGAGAACTATCCTGGCGATGACGTTTCTTAGCATTACCTCCATAAGCCTCGCAGCATAAACCCTTGATAGCCCAAACATGATCCACTACCGGAAGGAAGGTAGTCCTAACTGTAACCAAGTGCTCAGTAGCCAAACAGAGTGGTGAAATCAAACCCCTAACAAAGCTCTGAACGCTATCAAACTCTGAAGGCACTGTCCTAGCAGTACACCTAACCATGTCATAAAATCTTGCCTCATACTCCAATACCGATAGATCACCCTGCTGAAAAACTGGAAGCTCAACCCTAGCTTAAGCACTACTCATAGAACCGAGCACTGAAATACCCACCGGAGGACTCGGAGTCCTAGCCATGGTGTCCTGTAGAACTAGAGTAGCCGTGAATCCAATCGGAGGCTGGGCTGACCCTACACCCCCTATCTGGTGCGGTAAACCCTCACTCTAAATCTCTGGCAGTGATCGAAGCACTGAAGCAACAGGCACAGAAGCCTCGATACCAACCGCTGTCAAACTCGTCTTAGGCATCTGAGAAGGAATGAAACAACCAAAGTTTTAGAAGTCAATAAATCCATCAATGCACGATAAGGAGCCAAGAAGATCAAACTTTTCCTAACAATACCCTGTAGCCTCCCACAGATAGGATACGGACGTCATCATACTGATCCACGAGACTCGACATAGATACTTGCTTCTGTCCCATGACTCTGGTGAACCTAGAGCTCTGATACCAAGCTGTCTTGACCCGATTTTTCAGGTCATGATGGCACCTACAACCCTCCAGTAGGCGGGTCAATTCCTATAGCATAGAACGGTTAGTAATGGGCTACCACCTAACTAATACGCATAACGAACGAAAATAAGCGGAAGCAACAACCCGAAATATATACAAATGATACTACACCAACTCCAAGACTTGGAATTGATAGTACAGAAACTTCTAATGGAATACAAGTGCTAAAAGTAACAAAATACAATATAAATCTGTCTCCGAAAGAACAAGGAGTAACAGTACAAAAGATGAGATGTAGACAAGCCCCTACCGTCAAGCGCTCATCCTATTCTCGAATCACCCAAAAGTTGCATGAGTCTCCAACGTGATCAATCGGCAAAAGCTAAACTAATATCTGCACCAGAAAGATGCAGAAGTGTAGTATGAGCACCAAGACAACGGGTACTCAGTAGGCATCATCGGCCGATTGAGCGCATATAGGATATAAAAATACTAAGTAGCAGATAGCAAGGAATGGTCACAGAAAACAATAGTTGAAATAGCATCTTAAGAAGGTTTTTAAGGCACTTATGAACGTTAAAATGGTTGACAAAAAATAATTTTGACTAACTTAAATAAAAATAATTTTGCAAAGAGTTGACTTTTCAAAAATGATAATAATATGTAAAGACTTTGAATACGACACAATTCAGATAAAGTAATAAGTTGTTTCAACTAAATTAAGTTAAAAGATAATTACTTAAAGAAAACCTTTTATATAAAGAAAACGAATTTGAACAACTTTTATCTTTTTTCAAATAATGAATGAGAAATAAATAATGTTGCAAGCTTATTTTAAATAAAGATTATCTAAGAGAGAATGATTATTGAACAATACCACTTTAATAAAATACCTTAAAACATCAATTTTTTGAGTCAAAAATTTTCAAAGGACTTATTTGTATCAGCTCATGCAAGTATGAAAATTGAAAGAAAACAAGAACCATTTAGGAGAAAGGTAATTAAACTAGGTAAGATAAGACCATTTAGCATTAAAATGACTAAGTTTGAAAAATTCACTTTAGCTAATTTGAGAGAATTTATAATCAAAGAAACCTTCAAACTTAGGCTTTTTTTAAATGCCACTAAAATATGGAAACTATTTTTGAGATATTAATGGATTCTCTTGAGCCTAGATAGGACTAGTTAGCACATGAATAAGAAAAAGAAATCATTCTATTTGAAAAATTCATTTTTTAGGCAAATTAACATAAAACTAAATTGTTTCTTTCATTTTTAGCAAAACTAAGTTACGAGATATGGGACAAACAAATTGCAAGAAGTAAAAAAAGAGGATAAAGTTAAAAATAACAACACTTTAGGAGATTTATTTGGGTTGATTAAATTAAGTTAGAGTTAATACAAATAATCCCAATTCATCACAATTAAAAGAGAGAAAAGAGAGAAGTTGGGCTTTCAGGCCCACTACTAGGTCTGTTAAGACTTAGACCCTGAAATTGATGGACTTTTGGTCCGTTTCTGCCGTGTATATCAGCTGGTATATCACAGTTCTTTTTCTCCACGTTTCCTGTATATATGCTGTATATCAGAAGCTTTTCTACCTGCGTTTCTTGCATATACACTGTATATTGGTGTATAACACCTGTATTTTTTCTTTCCTACCCGTATCTCTTCTGTATATTGTGGTATACCAGCCCTTTAAGGCTCCTTTTTGGGCATGAGTCGAATAGTAATGATTTTAGCCCATTGGAAATGCAAATGTGAGAGTCCCAATAGACTCAACCGAGGGAATTCATGCAAAGAGAGGAAAAAGAAAAGATCAATTACCAATTTCAAACATCAATGTATCTATTGACATAAAAGAAATCAAACACCAAGTTGACAAATTTTAATGGCACATAATAGTTCATTTAACCAAAGACAGCTAACCCATAAGTTCTTTAATCAAACTAATGAATACGATTCTATAATGAATTCAATCGCCAAGGAGATAAAAAGATAAGAAATTCACTAGTTTATTTGATAAGAAAAGATAGTTGAACTTAAGGAGACATCCATTGAAATAATACATTTAAATGGCTTGATTAAAAATCTTTCAACTAGGTAAAACCTGAATTTATCATTATCATGCTAACATCTAACCCCTGAAATCCATCAAAGGATGACATGCTTTATCCATTCACCTAACAAGCACATATTTAGTCTATGAAAAGAAAAGGAAACACATAGTATCACATCAAACCATGCTTATCACATATTCCTTTATTCTAGACCATAAATGGAACCTCTGATGACTCTTTTTACCACATCTAACAGAATCAAAACATTTAGGAAGTTGATAGAAAAAACCATTTACAACTGCACTATTTCGAATCAAAATCATTTTTTTGTGAATTTACTAGTATAAGAGACCAAGAAGATCAGTCAAGCAAACACGTTCTAATCTCAATTTAAACAAAAGTGAAAGATTGTACATGGTAAAAATGGGCTACGGGATTAAACTTATTTCAACTCAGATTTCTACCTTTTTGGCAAAACTTAGAAAATATCCCAAAGGATAGTCTTTTAACATTATTTGGAAGACTTCGAATACCAAGCTAAAGGCCTAGAAAATCATTAGCAATGTTCTACATACGAAACAATGGAAAAATCATGACTTTAGTCATACTTTTCGAAGGTCTTTTTGAGAATAACGAATGAGTTATCTCGAGACCTTGGTTCTTGATATTTCACATGGTATTGGAGACCATGGATGAACCTAGAAAAGAGCTCAAATAGTGTCGTCCATTGCTAGGGTGATCGTTTTCCCCATTGAATTCCATAGAAAACGAAAAGAGTTTGCATTCAAACAAATAAGAATGTAACAGTGAGCTAACCCAAAGGCATCAAAGACATTATGTACACAAACTAAATGAAAATACATCAATCACATACACCAAAACAAATATCAAGAGAGAAAATGGGGAGTATCGGATCTTTAGCAGCACTTGGGAGAAGACAAACTTGTGGTTCAAAGCCCATACCGAGCTCAACCATTCCCCAATAGGCTCAACCCATTCTCCTATATAATCAATCGACCCAAGACAACATTCAAAAATAACTCACTAACTAAGAATTCAGCACAACCAGACCACGATGACAAGTCGAATACCACAAGAACAAGAAAATAAATAGAAAGGGAAGTAAATTTTACCTCTTTTCGGGTAGCTCACTAGAACAACAAGTTGAGTCTTGAAATTTGTTTCAACTTTTTGACGACTTAGAAACTTCTCTAGTCTCAATGGCAAGAGAAAAAGACCCTCCAGAATATCATGATATTACAAAGTTTTCTAGGAGACTCTGCCTGAACTTTAATTTCTTTTTTAATTGCTCTTAACCCTACCTTGACTCTTGATTTTTTATACCCAAGTTCGACTGATTTTCAATTGAAAGGAGATGGTTTTATATTTGAGGATCTTGGAGATGGAATTTGAGAGGGAAAATCCGCTTGGAATTCTTGGATAAAGATTTGGAATTTTTGAAAACCAAACCCTTCCTGATGAAGACACGTTGGTACCTTGGGGTACGAAATTAATCATTTGCCAATGATTTTGAGAATATTCTCTTGGATTTCAAGGGGTGTGGATGTTGAGAGGCCACCTGGAGTTTCTAGGGTGTTCTAGAATGAGAACAACTCACTGTTCGTACCAATAGATGGTGAGGGGAGGGAATTAACAGGGTTGTGATGATTTTTGGGGTCATTTGGAGGTGTGGTCATCGTCGTTTGGTAGCACTTGGACAAAGTTATCTGGATTTGTTTGTTCTTAAAGAGAGAGAGAACAAAGAAGAAGATGGAGGAGATGCATAGGAAAAGGACGATGTGTCCTTTAGGAATAAAAGGGGAGGCGATGCGGTGCATGAGGTATATTTTGGGAGAGAAATATAAGAATGTAGTATTTTCTATGTATATGTGTATGTGTTCATGGATATATAAGAGGGGGGGAGTGGGCTCGGGTTTTTGAGAGACTTTGGGCTGGAAATTGAAATGTTGGGCCAAGATTATCCGAAATTTGGGATTTTAAAAATAAGGGCCTGATTTGGCCAATCTTGCATATGTGGCTATTTTTGATTTTAAGAGCTTGCCACTTTCATTTCGGTTGCGGCTAGATTTAGTTTAAAAGATGACCTAATTGAATTAATTAGAGAAATTAGGCTATAATTGAAATAGAGATAAATTGGATTCTTAATTAATTAAACAACTCCTAAAATTCAAATAAATTAGAAATAATTAATTTATAAAACATAATTAATTTATTTTAAAACCAAGAAACTAATTATTCAATTAATTCCTTAAATAGTTAAAGAAATAATAAAACATCTTTACTTTAAAATGATTTTCACTTGAAATAACTTTTCAAAAAATATTTTCTTAAGTGAAACTCATATAATTCAATATAATTAAATATAAATATATTTATTTCACCTGAAGCTACAAAATTAGACTTAAATCAATTTGAAAAAAATCATTTTACCTTATAAAAAAATTACTTCAGAAAGTTAAAAATAATAGAAGCTCAAAATTAATTATGATTGTGGAGGGCAAAAATTGGGTATCAACACGGCGTAATCTTGTCGCAATGGACGGCTCTCTGTCGCTATAAGTCATTGCGACGAGGATCGCTCGTCGCGATGAGACGTCCTTCCATCGCGACGAAGGCAAATTTTAGAACATCCCTTTCTCTCTCCCAGACCCTCATTTCACAACATATTTTATTTTATAAACACCACAAATTATTTCTAATGCGACAACTATCTTATCTGGAGTTTTATGACTCTAATTCTCATCTCGAAACTTACTACGGGATCCTACAGCAGTTGGCTATCAAAAAATAGACACCACACTACTATACAACAATACACAAAATACGAATTACACCTAAGGCACAAAACACTATATTTTAGTCTGAGCTCACCCTAGCCCTAGATTTTCAATTCTCATCTAGGGACTTTTCTAGCCAAATACTTATCCTGTAATTCATCACAACGATGAAACATGTCATTACACTTTTTATGTTTCCTCAATGAGGATGATTTAACATTCTTTTAATGTTGTTATATACAAAACTTGCTAAACTATGCGGCAAACATGGTTTGGGTCCTAGTCGATCGGGTGTTGCTGGGACCCACACAGCCCATGGTGTATTTATGTATCCATCTCGGTCAAACCATATATTCATGCAGTTAACTAAAGATGCTAATGTAAGTTCCTATTCCTACAGTTGTTGATTCACGCCTATGTCTACTTCTTGTTCTACTGCCCAAAGTTTACTGTCTTAGTTTCATGTGTGTATTATGTTATGAACCCACCCAATTCTACATACCATACATTCCATGTATTGATGTCATTGGACCCATATCATTTTATGATGCAAATTCAAGTACGCACGCATGTGCTCAGCGCGTCACTAACTTTACCCAGTTCAACTATTGGTGAGCCCCCCATTCTCCTTGGATGCTTAGTCTAGTTATATTTAGTTTAGTTCAGTTGTTAAGGTATGTCAGGGCCTTATCCCTCGATAGACACTAGTTCATCTGCTTAGAGGATTCATAGATGATTGTAGTTGCTAGATTCGAATTATCCTCAGTTTTACCCTTACATGTCTTCGATTTACCAAACATACGTCTTCTATTTCTAGTTATGAAGTGGCCCCTTTTTATTATATATTCATTATTTAACTGCTCCTTCCACACATTGTAGTGAATGCTTATGATGTATGCCAGGTTATTTGCTTGGACTAATGATGATCTTGGGTGTCGTCCACATCCTGAGTCTTAGTTATGGGCATGACAAACTTGGTATTAGAGAACTAGGTTAAAGTGTTCTAGGGTGTCTCTGAAGCCGTATCTAGTAGATTCCTTTTTATGGGCGTGAAGCGCGCCAAACTTATAATAGGAAAACTACATGATATTACAAAGTACCTATTATGACCCGTGCCTACACCCTAGGCATGGCTGGCACCCAGAACTATTTCTGGCTCTAGTGGAATCTTGACCTGGATTACTATATGAACTTGATAGTTTCACATGTGCGAAAGCTTTAAGAATAATGAGCATGCAAACCTTGAAATATAAATTGAATATCTTTTATAAAAGTCTCAATGTTTAAATAATTGAAAAGACTCAGAATATCTGACACATTATTCATTTGTCTAATGAAGCCTCTAACATACGATGGAAATAGCCTCCGGGGGAAAGGCCCCAGGATACTCTTGTACCTTAACATGACCAACGAACTAATAAAGTAGTTGATTCCCTCTGAAAGCAAAGAGATCTCACCAATGCCGAGGATGTGATAACTTAAGGATGCACCTACTGTCGAGCATGTGAACCTAAATCTACATCATAAAATAATGCAGCGCCAATGGCGTCAGTACATGGTACATACAATATGTAATACAGTTGAGTAGAAACAATGTTAATCATAAATAAAGCACAACGCTGAATAAGGAAGAAATTGTAGTGATGAAAGAAATAAGAAAAGAATAAACGTGCAATCGATTCATAAAATAATTTATAACAATGAAGGCTATAAGACAAATGTAATGCTAAAATGTAACATTATTTTCATTTGGGAGTTTCTTACAACCGATATGCACCATGTGAGCTCATGATGCCTAATGTCTAGCCCACATTGGTGAAGCCATTCTATACCTTATCAAGGCATAGAATGAAGCCATTCTATACCTTATCAAGGCATAGAATGAAGCATAATATCGATTCAAATTTGAGCTCTTATGAGGGGCTAAATGAGGAGTCACCTGAACCAATGACACAACATATCCTATACTGGCATATATAGTATTAAGGCTTGGGTTACTTGAACCCTTACATGTCTCGGTGCTAAATAATTCTCCCAAAGACAGAATGCTCAAAAATCATATTTGAAACACATGCTAGTAAGCTTTCTTGCTCAACTTCATAAAAGATCATACATGGGAGCCCTTACACTTAAATTCTTTATCATTCTTGCTAACTCAACTTGCAAAGACAGTGGGACTTTCTTTCTTTTCACAAATCATATTCTGGAAGTTTAAAACAATAGACTTGTAACCTTTCATGAATGCAAGCTTTAAAATACTTTCTCATGGAAACACAATATTTATTAAACAACATCATAAAACATGCCTTAAAGATCATCAACATCTCATGAGGTTCATAGGGTAATTCAATGATAGGGGAACCATAAAAACATAATTTCAACACCTTTAGTACTAGAAAATCAGCAATAATCATCTCAAGATATACAAAATTCAAGTAGACTTTGGGTAAAACCCTAGCTTTAGTCTTTCTAAAAATTAAACTTTTAGATGGTAGGGTGTGAGGAAGAACAAAATACCCTCACTATGATAGCCTTTCATACCTCAAGTACTCCAAAATTTGAATGAGAACTTGTAAATTCCAATCTTCGGACCTAGAGAATTATTTTTTCAAAGAAACCTAGGATTTCGTATCAAGAAACTTGTTAGAATCCTTAGTCTAGGGCTAGAAATCTCTATGCTCACATAGATAATGGTAGAGATGACTTACCTAGCCTTGAGAGGATGATAGGGAGCACTTATGTCACGACCCAAAACTGGGCCATGATGGCACCTACGTAACCCCTAGTAGGCAAGACAAACCCAACAATGCGGAAGACAATAAAGCAATCAATGTAGGGAACATCGAAAGACATACATGAGTAAGATAGGGCCAAGAGCATATATATACATACCAACTGTAGCAAATATATAAAAGATGGCCCCAAAGTGACCAAGAACGACAAAACATACAGTAGAACCAACCCGAACCTGGTGTCACTAGTGCAAGAGCAACTTAAGTAAAGAGTAGCTATATAACATACTTTGTCTATCAAAAATACAAAATATAGACAGAATATACTAGATGGAAAGAATGTACAGTCTCCAAGGTGCCGGGAGCTCACCGCGATCTGAACAACAATAGGCCTAGGATGAAGGGAGGATCAGTGAGGGTTGCTCGTACTAGGTGCTGCATCAGAAAAAGATGCAGAGTGTAGTATGAGTACAAGGACAACGGGTACCCTGTAGGCATCATAGGCTGACCAAGCGCAGAAAGATAATATATATAATTATAAATTACAGAAAAGTAGCTAAAATACAAGGATCCACCTAAATCTAGTTATAAATCAAAAAATTGAACCAACCAAGCCAATAGAGGTGAAGTAATAACAAGAATCAAACCCAAATTAACTGTTAATCCAAAAACACCAAAGTCAATGCAATGCAATGGAAGATGATGAAATGTATGAATGCATAATAGTATAAACCCGGAATACCGCATCGGGCGCCTAGAATACTGTATCAGACTATGCATATATATATATACAGGTAAATGGGAAGTAAAAACCTAGAACAACGCATCGGAGATCCGAAATACTGCATCGGACTATATATACATATATGCATAAAATAGTATTTTCTCTTTTTCTTCAAAAATTCATAGTAAAACCCAATATAATTTAATTCAAGTTCGAAATTCACCGTAGCCATAGTAAACCTCATTTGAACAAAAAACCTTGAAAAATACTTCCTTTCTGTGTCAATAACATGCAATACATTATGATCATGAAATATCCATATCCAGAGAAAACCACACACGACAAGGCAAAACAGGGGAAGTGTCACGACCCGAAACCGGGCCATGATGGTTCCTACATAACCCCCCAGTAGGCAAGCCAAAACCAAAAACATGGAAGACAGTAAAAATACAGTTTAAGTAATGAAAGAAGGAGACACAAAGGAAAAGATAGGGCTAATAGAATATGTATACATACCACCGTACAAAATATACAAAAGATGGCCCTAAAGTGACCAAGAAGACAAATAGACTCGAGAATCAACCCGGACCTGGTGTCACTAGTACAAGAACGGCTAAGCAAGGAGTAGCTATACAACAGACTATGTCTATCCAAAATACAAAAAAAATATAGACAGAATATATAAGATGGAAGACATGTAAAGTGTCCAAAAGCACTGGGAGCTCACCGCGATCCGAACTGCAACAGGCCTCGAATGACAAGAGGGTCAATGAGGGTGGCTCGTACTAGGTTCTGCATCAAAAAAAGATGCAGAGTGTAGTATGATTACCAAGACAACAGGTACACAGTAGGCATCATAGGCCGACCGAGCGCAAAAAGATAATATACAAATAATAAGACACAGGAAAATAGTTAAATACAGGGATCCACCTAAATCTAGTTATAAAACCAAAACAGGGACAATCGAACAAACAACAGGGAAACAATAATAAAATCAATACAAGCAACCAACAATCCAAGTACACTCATGTCAATGCAATGCTATGGGATATGAAGTGATGTATGAATGGATAGTAATATAAACTCGGAATACCGCATCGGGCGCTAGAAATACCACATTGAACTATACATATATTTATGTGTGCATATAGGAAGTAAAAACCCAAAATAACGCATCGATGGTCCAGAATACCGCATCAAACTATAAGTATATACATGTATGAAAATAAGACCCTGAATAATGCATCGGGTATCTGGAATACCGCATCGGACTATGAGTAATGCATAAAATAGTGTTTTTTCCATTTTCTTTCCAAAACCCATAGTAAAGTCCAATGCAATTAAATTCAAATACCAAGTACACCGCAATCGTAGTAAACCTTAATTGAAATACAAAAACCTTTGAAAATGCTTTCCTTCTATATCCATGATGTGCGATGCAATATGAACATGAAATAATAAACCAGGGAAAGAACCAATCACAACAAGGAAAAAACAGGGCCAAAAATACCCTCCAAACTAAGAGAATTGACCTGGAACTCCGCCCAAATCCAAGCTATGGCCTCGGGCCCATAGTTACACACCACAGCAGAACAAAGCAAATAAAATGGGGAAACAACGCCGAAATTCACCAAGATTCTTTACTCTACCTCTAAAACCTCCTAGAAAGCAACTAGGAATTCTAAGTTAGCCACAAGGATACTAAGAGTTCCTAGGCTAAAGATAAATATGATAATTCTATGTTATAATTTGAAATGGCCAATTATAATCGGTAAACATGGTTCAAGCCTAAACCTATCTAAGATCCAACCAAACGTTCCAGTATCAAATAAATATATAGAATCTAACTACACTCAGTCTAGAAAGTAAACCGTAACCTATCTCAAGGCCAAACTGCAAGCACGAACCATCACTCGTGTGCCTTCCCCTTCTGAATCACCTCAGAAATCTTCCAGGCTATCAAGAACATAATCTAGGCATCAAGATGAGAAGAATGACACCCATATTGCTAAAACAAACAATCAGGCCAGAAATTGGGTCGAACATGACCCCCTGGGCTCGCGCAACGACACCAGAAAAAAAATCACAATTATTTTTGCGGTGGGTCAAAGAACCCGTACCCAAAGTTTGGATGCGAATAGAGCTCGATTCATTGCCCAAGCAGCCCCAAAGTGCTACTAATTCAAGGGATCAAAATGGGAAAACTCGAAATTTAAAGGCAGAGACTTACCCCAAACAAGAGAAACATGCCACGAAAGTGAGTTGCACAAACTCATGAGTATGCAGCCCCAAGAAAACAGATTTCTACAAGTAATTTCCAAGCTTGAGAATTAACAACAATGGAGTTTTAATAACAAGGAGAAGAAGAGACCTTTGGGGAAATGGAACTTACCAAAAATGAGAGAACACCAATTCGTGGAGAGCAAATGATTTCCCCAGGTCTATGAACTATTTGGAGCAACTTGTAGAGGATGATCTAGTGTTTAAGAGTGAGGAGATATGAACAAAGCAGCTGGAAAAAATAAAGTTGGAGCTTTACATAGCTACCAGGGGTCCTTCATCGCGATCGCGACAGGACCCCGCATTTGCGAAGAACAACTGGCCCGACTATCATGATCGCGATTGTCCAGCTCGCGTTCGCAAAGAGGAAAGTTGAGCCAGGTCTCAGACGGCTTAATCGAGAACTCGAAGAGCAACCTTTGGAAACGCAATGATCAAGAAACTAGATCATCATGAATGCGATGGTCAAGAAACTAGATCATCACGAACGCGATAGAAGCCTCACGATCGCGAAGACCAAAATGGTATGCAACTTAATGCAACAACCATCAATAACACTAAGGCCAACAATCTTCCGACGGACCCTCGGGATTCATTCGGAACCCCATGAACACAAACCAACCATGCTACCCTACAAGAAATGGCATTCCAGATTCAATGGAATTGACAAAACTCCCCAATGAGTGTTTTAACGAAAAGCGGTCCTCACGCCCAAAATCAACTCGGAACTTAAAACCCAAAAACAAGTTCGAAATCCTCGGGACCCGAACCAAAGGTCCCCCCAAACCAAAGTTGACATTCTGGAGCTAACGGTGCTGACAGAATTTCCATCTGAGGCTGTCTTCTCCAAATGTTGGCCAAAGTCAACCCGACCAGCCAAACTAACTTGAAAACACACAAAGTAACATAAAACTAAACCAAAAGCACTTAGACTTAGACCAATGGTCGCACTAGACCGAAATCTTCGTTCCGGAGCCAACAAAACTGTTGGAATTTGATTTTAAGCATGTTTACCAAGAAAGGTGACAGAAGTCAAAGATTTTCTAAGTTCAAGTTCTAAAATAGGGAAATGGTCATAACGACCTAATGAACAGCCCAAACACCGAACCGGCTGTCCCGACAAGTTATAAATGACCCGTAGCCGCTAAGAAAAAGCTTAAAATGCAGAAAAAGCACAGAAAGTGGAAAATAACATTGGGGGTCATTACAATATCCACTACTAAAAGAACTTTCCTCCGTAAAAAATAGGAAAAAGGATAGTACCTGAAGGCTCGAAAAGATGAGGATAATGAGTCTGCATGTCGGTCTCGATCTCCCAGGTAGACTCCTCGACAGGACGATGCCACCACTGAACCTTAACTGATGGAATATCCTTGAACCTCAACTTCCTAACCTGCCTGTCCAAAATAGCAACAGGCTCCTTCTAAAAGGCTAAGGACTCATCCAACTGAACTGACTCTAACTGAAGCACATAAGACATATCTGGAATATACCGCCACAACATAGAGACATGAAACACAAGATGCACACTAGAAAGAGCAGGAGGCAAGGTTAACTCATAAACAACCTCTCCAATATGACGAAGGATATCGAATGGCCCAATGAACCTCGGACTGAGCTTACCCTTCCTCCTGAACCTCATCACGCCCTTCATGGGAAATTCTCAAATGAACACATTATCACCCACCATAAACTCTAGTTCTTGAACCCTCCAATCAGCATAGCTCTTATGCCAACTCGCGGCCGTTTGAAGTCTCTCCTGAGTACCTCATGGCCTAACTTCAAAAGCATCAAACCAACCCACCAGAGATCTGCACCGCCTACCATACAAAGCCTCGAACGGAGCAATCTGAATACTGGAATGGTAACTATTATTATATGCAAACTCTGCCAAGTCTAAACATTAGTCCCACTGACCCCTGAAATCAATAACAGAGTCTTGCAACATATCCTCCAGAACCTGAATAGTATGCTCCGACTGATTATCTATATGTGGATGAAAAGCAGTGCTAAGCTCAACTCTAGTGCCTAACTCTCCCTGAATAGACTGCCAAAAGTGAGAAGTGAACTGAGTACCTTGATCAGAGATGATAAAAACTAGCACACCATGCTACCGAAAAATCTCTCAAATATAGATCAGGGCCAACCTCTCAGAAACGTAGGAAGTCTGAACTGGCAGAAATTGGGCATACTTCGTGAACCTATCCATGATAACCCAAATAACATCAAATCTTCGCAGAGTACATGGCAATCTGACTACAAAATCAATAGATATATGCTACCATTTCCACTCCGGAATGGGTAGCATCTGCGACAAACCACCTGGCCTCTGCTGCTCAAACTTCACCTACTGACAGTTCAAGCACCTGGACACGAGAGCCAAAATATCCCTCTTTATCCCACACCACCAGTAATGCTGCCTCAAGTCACGATACATCTTAGCTTCCCCAGGATGAATGGAATATTTAGAACAATGAGCCTCCTCCAATATCAGTCTGACCAAGTCACCAACTCTAGGAACGCAGATATGACCCTCGATCCTCAGAATACCCTCTGAATCTAAAGTCGCCTTCCTAGACTCACCACTCAACACCTTGTCACGAATGATCCTCAGTCTCGCATCATCAAACTGTTGTTCCCGAATCTGCTCTAACAAGGAAGACCTAGCCTCAATACAAGCAAGAATATGGCCCAGCTCAGAAATGTCAAGTTGAAACAACCTATTAGCCAAGGACTGGATGTACCAAGCTAAAGGTCACTCCTCTGTAGCTAAGAAGGCTAAGCTACCCATACTCACTGCCTTCCGGCTCAAGGCATCCGCTACTACGTTTGCCTTGCACGGATGATAGAGAATAGAGATGTCATAGTCCTTCAGTAACTCTAACCACCTACGCTACCTCAAATATAGATCCTTCTGGCTGAAAATGTACTGAAGACTACGATGGTCAGTAAAAATTTCACAATGCACACCATAGATATAATGCCTCCAAATCTTCAACGCGAAGACTACTACTGCTAACTCTAAGTCATATGTTGGGTAGTTCCTCTCGTGAACCTTCAACTGTCTAGAAGCATATGCAATAACCCGGCCCTGCTTCATCAACACACAACCCAAACCAATACCTAATGTATCACAATATATGGTGAAACCCTGACCCTCGATCGGAAGAGTAAGAATTGGAGCTGAAATCAACAAGGCCTTGAGCTTTAGAAAGCTCGCCTCACACTCATCTGACCACTGGAAGGGAACATTCTTCTGAGTAAATCTAGTCAATGAAGCTGTTATTGAAGAAAATCCCTCCACAAACCGTCTGTAATAACCTGCTAACCCAATAATACTGCAAACCTCGGTAGGAAAAATAGGCTTAGCCCAATCACGAACTGTTGCAATCTTCGCCAGATCCACCATAATCCCATCCTTGGACACCACGTGCCCCAAAAATGCCACAGAATCAAGCTAAAACTCACACTTAGTGAATTTGGCATACAACTTATGGTCTCGCAAGGTTTGAAGTACAACTCTAAGATGCTGCTCATTCTCCTCTCTGGTCCTCGAATAAATCAGAATGTCATCGATGAACACTATCACAAATGAATCCAAGTAGGCACTTAATAAATGGTTCATCAACTCCATAAATGCTGATGGGGAATTAGTCAGCACAAAAGACATTAATAGGAACTCATAATAGCCGTATCGAGTCCTAAATGTAGTCTTTGGGATGTCCTCAGCCCTAATCCTCAATTGGTGATAACTGGACCTCAAATCTATCTTAGAGAACATTGTTGCACCCTATAGCTGGTCAAACAAATCATCAATACGCGGCATCAGATATCTATTATTAATGGTCACCTTATTCAACTGCCTGTAGTTGATACACATACGCATAGAGCCGTCCTTCTTCTTCACAAATAGAACTGGAGCCCTGGGGGCCTGACCCAACTGATCATGTAGCCTTGGGTGCTGTACCGCCGGGCACTCTCTAGCAAAGTGGCCTATATTGCCACACTCATAACAACCTCGACTAAATGTACTCCACTGCAAAGACCAAGCTGAATCAGAATAGCGATCATGACCTGTGGGCCCTGAATGACCACCTCGTGGAGCAAGAATGATACTCTGGCTACTCAGACCCTCAGTAGTCTGTAATGCCACCTAAAAAGGCTAGCTCGGCTGGAAACGCTGCTGGTGCTGACCTCTACCATAGTAGCCTCTACCACGGGCCTGTGAACCGCTAAAACTTCTCTGATGGCGGGGCATCTTATCGTTGTTCCCTTTGGCCTTGTGAAGTACACCCTCAATAGTCTGGGCATGATCAACTACCTCCAGAAAATACCGATCCGATGCTACCATACCCTCTGTGTCCAAGCGGAGATGCAAGGTCAAACCTCGAACAAAGAAATGTACCCTCTTATACTCGGTGGGCAGAATCATAATTACGTGTTTAGATAACTGATAGAATCGAACCTCATACTCAAACATAGTAATGGAGCCCTGCTCCAACCCAACAAATTGATCCATCAGACGCTCCCTTATGCTATGTGCCACATACTTCTCCAGAAAAGCTGCAGAGAACTAATCCCAAGTAAGCGGAGGTGACCCGGCTGGTCTGCAAGCAACATATGACCTCCATCATTGTTTCATTGGGCCATCCAACTGAAACGCGGTGTAATTTTCTCCATGTGACTCAACTAACCCCAAAATGTATAACCTCTCCTAGCAGCTAGTCAGAAACTCATGAGCATCCTCCTTAGAAGCACCTGAAAACCTCGGAGGACCCAATCTCAAGAACCTACCAAGCATCTTCTGCTCCTCAGAATACATTACTGGCATGGCTGGAAGAGGGGGAGCAACTGCAGGGACCGGTAATATCTCTAATCTAGGGGCCGCAATAGCAGGCTGTGCTCCTGAACCCTGTGCTGTCGCCTGAGCTGAAGTCTGAACCTCACCTCAAACCTGAGAACCAATCAAAGTGCTCGGCAAAGCCGCTGGTGGAGTCATACCCTCAAGGAAACCCAACAATCGAACCAAGGTGTCTTGCAATACTAGAGTAGTCATAAAACGTGCCAGATGCTAGGCTGGCCCCACATCTGGCTCATACTGAACCTCATCCACTCTAACCTCAGGCTCTGGTGACTGTAGCCTACCCGGGCCCGAGCTGGCACCACAGTCCATGCCCTACCCGGACCTCTGGGTCGACCTCTAGCCTGTCGTTTAGCTGGGGCTCTAACTGCAGGCATAGGGGCCTCATCCTCACCCACTGCAGCTCTCGTCTGAACCATCTGAGAAAGAGTGAAACAAAGATACTCAGATGTTGATCAAGTCAAGAACGCACGACAAGGAATAACACAATATGACATATTTCCTAGGAATATCCTATAGCCTCTCGTAGATTGGGTACAAAAGTCATTGTACCGATCCATGAGACTCTACTAGATACTTTGATCTTGTACTGGCGAGACCGGTGAACATAGTGATCTAATACCACTCTATCACGACCCAAAACTGGGCCATGATAGCGCCTACACAACCCCATGGTAGGCAAGCCAAACCCAACAATGCGGAAGACAGTAAAAATATAGTTTAAGTAATAAAAGTGGGAGACACAAAGGAAATGATAGGGCTAATAGCATATATATACATACCACGGTAAAAAATATAAAAAAATGGTCCTAAAGTGACCAAGAAGACAAACAGACTCGAGAACCAACCCGGACCTGGTGTCACTAGTACAAGAGCGGCTAAGTAAGGAGTAACTATACAACAGACTCTGTCTATCCAAAATACAAAAAAATATAGACAGAATAAACAAGATGGAAGGCATGTAAAGTCTCCAAAAGCGCTGGGAGCTCACCGCGATCCGAACTGCAATAGGCCTCGAATGACATGAGGGTCAATGAGAGTGGCTCGTACTTGGTGGTGCACCATAAAAAGATGCATCGTGTAGTATGAGTAACAAGACAATGAGTTCTCAGTAGGCATCCTAGGCCGACCGAGCGCAGAAAGAAAATATATAGATAATAAGACACAGTAAAATTGTTAAATACAGAGATCCACCTAAATCTAGTTGTAAAACCAAAACAGGAATAATCAAACCAACAAGAGGGCAACAATAATAAAATCAATACAAGCAACCAACAATCCAAGTACACTCATGTCAATGCGATGCTATGGGAGTAATGTGATGTATGAATGCATAGTAGTATAAACCCAGAATACCACATCGGGCGCCCAAAATACCGCATCAGACTATGCATATATATGTATGTGTGCATATAGGAAGTAAAAACCCAGAATAACGCATCGGGGGTCCAAAATACAACATCGGACTATAAGTATATATATATGTATGAAAATAAGACCCGGAATAACGCATCAGATGCCCGCAATACCTCATCAGACTATGAATAATGCATAAAATAGTGTTTTCCCATTTTCCTTCCAAAACCCATAGTAAAGTCCAATGCAATTAAATTCAAATCCCAAGTACACCGCAACCGTAGTAAACCTTATCTTAAATCCAAATACCTTTGAAAATGCTTTCTTTCTATATCCATGATGAGCGATGCAATATGAACATGAAATAACCAACCAGGTAAAGAACCAATCACAACAAGGCAAAAATAGGGCCAAAAATACCCTCCAAACCAAGAGAACTGACCTGCAACTCTGCCTAAATCCAAGCTATGGCCTTGAGCCCACAATTGCACACCACAGCAGAACAAAGCGAATAAAATGGGGAAACAATGCAAAAATTCACCAAGATTCTTTACTCTACCTCTAAAACTTTTTAGAAAGAAATTAGGGATTCTAAGCTAGCCACAAGGAGACTACGAGCTCCTAGGCTAAAGATAAATATGATAATTTTATGCTATAATTCAAAATGGCTAATTATAAGCGGTAAACAGGGTTCAAGCCTAATCCTATCTAAGATCCAACCTAACATTCTAGTATCAAATAAATATATAAAATCTAACTACACTCAGTCTAGAAAGTAAATCGTAACCTCCCTCGGGGCCAAACTGCAAGCACGAACTATCACTCGTATGCCTTCCCCTTTTGAATCACCTCAAAAATCTGCCATGCTATCAATAATATAATCTAGCTGTCAAGACGAGAAAAATGACACCCATATTGCTATAAAAAGATCAGGCCAGAAATCGGGTCAAAAATGACACCCGAGGCCCGCATAACAAAACTGGAAACAAAAATTACAAGTATGCTCGTGGTGGGTCAAAGAACCTGTACCCAAAGTTTGGGCGCAAACGAAGCTCGATTAGGAGCCCAAACAGCTCTGAAGTGTTACTAATTAAGGGATCAAAATGAGAAAACTAGGAATTTAAAGGCGGAGACTTACCCAAACAAGAGAAACACGCGATGGAAGTGAGTTGCACGAACTCACGAGCATGCAGCCCCAAGAAAACAGATATCAACAAGTAATGTCCAAGCTTGAGAATAAACAACAATGGAGTTTTAATAACAAGGAGAAGAAGAGAGCTTTGGGGAAACCAAACTTACAAAAATGAGAGAACACGAATTCGTGGAGAGGAAATGATTTCCCCAGGTTTATGAATTGTTTGGAGCAATTTGAAAAGGATGATATGGTGTTTAAGAGTGAGGAGATATGAACAAAGTGGCTGGAAAAAATAAAGTTGGAGCTTTAAATAGCTGCCAGGGGTCCTTTATCTTGATCGCGATAGGACCCCTGCGTTCGAGGAGAACAGTTGTCCAGACCATCGCAATCGCGACGTTCCAACTCGCATTTGCGAAAAGGAAAGTTGATCCGGGTCCCATCTAGCTTCATCGCAAACGCGAAGAGCAAACTTCGCGAATGCAATGGTCAAGAAACTAGACCATCACGAATGTGATGGAAACCTCGCGATCGCGAAGACCAAAATGGTCTGCAACTTAATGCAGCAACCAACAATAACACTAAGGCCAATAATCTACCGACGGACTCTCACAATTCATCCGAAACCCCGTGAAACACAAACCAACCATGCTACCTTACCAGAAATGGCATTTTTGACGCAATGGAATTGATGAAACTCCCAACGGAGATTGTTTTAATGAAAAGTGGGCTCCATGCCCAAAATTAACTCGGAACTCAAAACCCCAAAAAAAGTCTGGAAGCTCTGAGATCTGAACCAAAGGTCCCGCAGCCTCAACTCGACATTCTGGAGCTAACAACGCTGATGGAATTTCCATCTGAGGCCGTCTTCTCCGAATGTTGACCAAAGTGAACCTTACTAGCCAAACTAACTTAAAAACAAACAAAACCAAACTGAAAGCACTTAGACCCAGACCAATGGTCCCACTAGATCAAAATCCCTGTTCCAGAGCCAACGAAATTGTCGAAATTTAATTTTGAGCACGTTTACCAAGAAAGTTGACCGAAGTCAAAAATTTTCTAAGTTTAAGTTCTAAAACAGAGAAATAGTCATAACGACCTAACGAACGGTCCGAGTACCAAACCATTAGTCCCGGCAAGTCATAAATGACCCGGAGCAGCTGTGGGAAAACTCGAAATACAGAAAAAGCATAGAAAGTGGATAATGACCTGGGGGTCATTATAGTAAGATACCTTCCAAACAAAGAGAACTGACCCGGAGCTCCGTCCAAATCCAAGCTATGGCTTTGGGCCCACAGTTACATACAACGGTAGAATAAAAAGGATAAAATAGGAAAGTAAAAGCAGAAATCACAAAGAATCTCTACTCTACCTCTAAAACCTCCTAAAACAAAACTAGGCATTCTAGGCTAGCCATAACGATACTACAAGCTCCAAGGATATGGATAAACATGATAATTCTAAACCATAATACGAAATGGTCAATTTAAAGCAATAAACAGGATTTAAGCCAAAATCAACCTAATGCCCAACCTAACGTTCCAGTAACATATAAATATATAAAAATCTAACTAAACTCAATCTAGAAAGTAAACTGTAACCTACCTCGGTCCTGAAGTGCAAACAAAAATCGTCACTCATGTGCCTTCCCCTTCCAAAGAGTCTGAGAAAGCTTCCACGCTATCAAAAACACGATCTAAGTGTCAAGGCAAGAAGAATGACACCATTTTTCTATGGGAAAATCAGGCCAAAAATTGGGACGGAAAATTACCCTCGGGGCCTGCACAACGAAACATAAATTAAAATTCACAATTATGCTCGCGGCGGGTTAAGAAGCCCATGCTCAAAAATTGAGCTAAAAAAGGTGTCGTTTTGAGGCTCAAAACAACCACAAAGTGCTACTAATTCAAAGGAATTCACAAGAGGAAACCAACGGGAATTAATGGGCTTTAACGAGAAATAAACAACGGAAAGAGAGGAGAGGCATAGAGGGGACTTACCAGATGAAGTATACTGAGATAAGAGGGTTGGAACCGGAGCTCAAATGATCAACAATGGAGAAATAACGAAATGTTGGAGGAGAATTAACGAAATGTTGGAGGAGAAAATAAAGTGGGCAGCTTAAATGGCTGTCTGGGTTCCTTTATCGTCATCATGAAGGACCCCACGCGATCGTGAGAAAATGCGGGCCAAACCATCACGGTCGCGATGGTCCAGCCACACAATCGCGTAGAGCAAGACAAACCCAAAATAAAAACTCCCAAACCCAGACCAAGGGTCCCACTAGACCAAAATCCCCCTTCCGGATCCAACAAAACTATCAGAATTCAATTTTGAGCGCGTTTACCAGGAAAGTTGACCGAAGTCAAAGATTTTCTATGTACAAGTTCTAAAATAGAAAAATGACCATAATGACCTAACGAGTGGCCCGAGCACTGAACCGTCAGTCTCTGCAAGTCATAAATGACTTGTAGCCACTGAGGGAAAGCTCAAAATGTAGAAAATGCATAAAAAATAGGAAAATAACATGGAGGGTAATTACAATATCCACTACTAAAAGAAGTTTCATCCACGAAAGTGAGAAAAAGGATAGTAACTGAAGACTCGAAAAGATGAGGATACGGGTCCGCATGTCGGTCTCAATCTCCCAAGTAGCCTCCTCAACAGGACAATTCCGCCACTGAACCTTAACTGATGGAATCTCCTTAGACAGCAACTTCCTTACCTGCTTGTCCAAAATAGAAATAGGCTCCTCCTCAAATTCTAAGGACTCATCCAACTGAACCGACTCTAATTGAAGCACGTGAGACTTATCCGAAATATACCGATGCTGCATAGAGACATGAAAAATAGGATGCACACTAGAAAGAGCAGGGGGGAAAGCTTACTCGTAGGCAACCTCCCCAATATGGCGAAGGATCTCGAAAGGCCTAATGAACCTAAGACTGAGCTTACCCTTCCTCCCAAACCTCATCATGCCCTTCATGGGTGATACCCAAAGGAACACAGTATCACCAACCATAAACTCTAGATCTCAAACTCTCCGGTCAACATAACTCTTCTTCCTACTCTGGGTAGTGTGAAGTCTCTCCTGAATGACCCAAACTATATCCATAGAATCACGAAGCAAATTGGTACCCCATGGACTAACTTGAAAGCATCAAACTAACCCACCAGAGATCTGCACCACCTACCATACAAAGCCTTGGACAAAGCTATTTGAATACTAGAATGGCAACTATTATTTTATGCAAACTCTGCCAAGGCTAAACACTGGTCCAACTGACCCCCGAAATCAATAACACATGCTCACACCATATCCTCCAGATCTTGAATAATATGCTCTGCCTGACTATCTATCTACGGATGAAAACTGGTGCTAAGCTCAACTCTAGTACCCAACTCTCTCTTAATAGACCTCCAGAAATGCAAAGTGAACTGAGTACCCCAGTCAAAAATGATAGAAACTGGCACGACATACAAACAGACAATCTCCTCGAATGTAGATTTGAGCCAACCTCTCGGAACTGTAGGAAGTCTGAACTGGAAGAAAGTGAGCAAACTTCGTCAACCTATCCATGATAACCCAAGTAGCATCAAATCATCACAGAGTATATGGACACTCAACTACAAAGTCCATAGCTATCCGCTCCCATTTCTACTCTGGAATGGGTAGCCTCTAAGATAACCCACCTGGCCTCTGGTGCTCACACTTCACGTGCTGATAGTTCAAGCACCTAGACACGAAAGCTGAAATATCCCTCTTCATACCACACCACTAGTAGTGCTGCCTCAAGTCACGATACATCTTAGCTAACCCGGGATGAATGGAATAGTTAGAATAATAGTACACTCGGGTGTAGTACGTGCCCAGAATTGAACCAGGTTTAAAACAATAGTAGTAATATCAAAAGACCCTCTCAAAGGGTGCCCAAAGTATACTCGGGTCTAAATTAGTGATAAAAGTCTCAATAACACTTTCAAAGGGTGCCCAGAGCATATCCGGGTCTAAATCAGTAAGAAATTTGGTCTAGTGCTCTGCCCAGTAGAGCCTACTATCAGTAGGAAATCAAATCTAGCGCTTTGCCCAACAAAGGCTAGTATCAGTAGGAAATCAGGGCTAGTGCTCTGCCCAACAAAGCCTAGTATTAGTAGGAAATCAGTGCAAAATCATCCAAAATCTCATATCATCATTAGATTATACCAAAAATGGGCCCCCGAGGCTATGCAAGTTTAGGAAAAAACCGTCTATAGTGGCTCGTAGCCAAAACCTAAGTAAAACATGCAGGGAAAACTTTTTTCATGGATGATATGCTCGCACACAAATTTAAATTAGCCCAATGGCTCACAAATATTCCTACCGGCCCTTCACAGGCTCCACAAATACTCAGTAAACATAACCAGCCTCAAAAGGTATCTCTATGTTCGGGACTCACAGACATTCTCAAATAACCCACTGTCTATTTTCCAGAGTTAATACAAGGCCACACAGGACCACAAGGGAGATATACAATACTACACGAATACTACAATCAAGGTATGAAATAAATTGATAGAAAAGGCGGACAAGGTCTGGGGTACCAACATATAACAACCCACCCAAGGATGCTAATTAATGCAGTTAGATCCTATATACGCAGAGTCTAGGTAGGGAAAGCCATAACCTACCTGTCGTCCGACGAATAGCTGCAGGGACGACATCATCCATGATCAAACTGCTCCAAATCATGAAACCACTATCAACACAATAATGTACATGTCAATACAAGGCTAATGATACCCATTGTGCCATAAACATAATTGGGTCAAAATTTGGGTCATAAATGGGCTCGTAGGCCCCGTAACCCCAAAACAAGAAACAAAAAATACATATGTGTTCCTTACCATCCTGGGAGCACATACTCAAAATTTGAGCAAAAATGGACATGATATGGGGCTCCAAAATAGGCCACCTATTTAAGGAATTAAGAGAAATTTAATGGAGAAAACGGGAAATTAAGAGAGGACTTACTCGTCTTAGAAGTCGATAATCGAGCAAGGATCGTCACAACAATGCCCTCCAACAAGTAGGGAACAATTATGGCAGAATATGGAGGATTTTACGTATTTGGCTATGGAGGTTCAGGCTTGTTGTGTTTGAAGAAGTGAAGAAGAAAATGAGGAAATGCCAACTTAAGCTAACTACCTTGGCCTTCACGAACGCGGCCAAGGCATCGCCTTCGCAAAGAACAAAAATGGCAGCTAGCTAAATGCCTTTCGCAAACGTGGATTAGGCCCACGAAAGAAAAGAACAAAGTTGGGGTGGCTAGAAATTATCCTTCGCAAATGCGGCCACCCCCCGCGAACACGATGAACAAAAAGGCCTATGACAGCAACCAGCTGTCAAGGGCAGATATTTCACACTTTGGGTCCCCGAGAATGCATCCGGGATCCCGCGAACACAAACAACCTAAGCTATTTGACTAGAAATGGCATTCCAAATCTAATGGAATCGACAAAAATCCCATCTAAGGTTGATTTAACGAAAAGTGGCCCCCACGCCCAAAATCAACCTTTGGCCAACTATTTCCAAAACGGATCCCAATGGCCAAAAACAAGTCCGGATATTTTAAGACCCAAAACAATGGTCCCTCTAGCCTAAACTTGACATTCCGGAGCTAATGGCGCTGACAAAATTTTTATCTGAGGTCGTCTTCTCCGAATGTTGATGAAAGTCAACCAAACAAGCCCAACTAGCCTGAAAACACAGAATGAGAGAGAATTCTAAGATGAAAAGCTATCAGATCTCGACCAAAGGTCCCACTAGACCAATGTTCAAGCTTCGGAGCTAAAAAACTATCAGAACTTGATTCCAAGCACGTTCACCAAGGATGTTGACTGAAGTCAACAATTTCCAATGTTAAAAGCTCTAAAACCAGGAATGGACAAGAAGACCAAACAAATCGCCCGGGCACCAAACTACCAATCCCAACAAGCCATAAATGACTTAGGGCCGCTACAGGCAAGCTATAATGGACAAGAAGGGTAAACACGCAGAAATGACCAGAAGGGTCATTACATGACACTATAAAATAAAAACAAAATGCTAAACTATTACAAAATTGGGTTGCCTCCCGATTAACACCTGATTTAATATCATGGCACGACCCAAGTCACAACTTCTCTTAATTTATTCCTCCCCCTATGAAAGTGCTTTTGCCTCTTCTTCCCTTTTGGGGGATCACCATCTTCATTCACTTTCCTATTATTCTTAACATCCCTTTCCAGGTCACTATTGGGCAACCTAGACACATGGTCATGGTTTCACAGTAACTTGAGCAATTCTTCTTGTTGCACCTCGGGCAATATTTTTAGAAATCTTCAAATTTTTAACTTTTTCAGCCCCTCTCTCCACCCCACACTTATTTTTGACCACCTCTATGATCATGCACAAATCTCTGTAGGGTGCAAGAGTGGAGAGTGACTTATATACCTTGCAGGACATCTTCTCATAATGAACTTTCATATTTATTTCCTTTTTTTTCTCACATCAATCAATACCCTACCAGTGGCTAAGACTGGTTGCCCTTATATGACTGGAACCTCTTTATCTTATTCATAATTAAGAATAATAAAGTTGTAAAAAATGAAAAACTTACCAACATTGATAAGCATATCTTCAATCACTTACTCCAAATACATAGTGACCAGTCAGCTAGATGGAGATAAATGGTGATAGTGTGTGGCTCTCCCAAGCTGAGTGTATTGAATATGGATAAAGGAATCAACTTATACTTATCCCTAAATCACACAATGTATGCCTCACATCACTTTTCCCAATCTGTATGGGAAGGGTAAAACTCTCTGGGTCCTTCAACTTTTGAGGGAGCTTGCTAAAGACCCTCGAACTCCACTCTTCAATGAGTGCCACAATCTGAAAATTTATGTGTCATCTTTTTCTAGCCACCATATCTCTCAAATACTTAGAATACTTTGACATATCTGTCAAGGCGTCAATCAAAGGAATATTGATGTGAAATTGCTTGAAGATATCAAGGAACTTCTTGAAATTAGCATCTTCCTTGATTTTTTGGAAACTTTATGGAAGTGGTAGTTGAGGTCTCTCATCTACAATCTCAGGCTGCTCAACAGTCTTTTTTTCACTTACCATTTCTGGTGTACTCACTAACTTCAACTCAAGTATTGGTGCTCGAGGTGGTGCAGTAATCAACCTTTATGGAAACAGAGGTGAATTCTTGTAATTTTCAAGCCCATTTACCAATGAACTTTTATAAGCTTCCTTTTTAGGGACTTTGCTTATTGCAAATCTCTACCATTCTTTAAGGTAATATCCATACCAGCTTGGGCTTCTTTATATAGCTAGGCAAGGCACCTTTAGGCCTATCATAAAGAGTGGTGGCAAGCTGCCCCATCTTAATCTGCAATTTTATGATAGCTTACATGGTCTCAATATTAACTTGTTCATATACCTGCTGAACTTCCTGCTGTTAGGTCATTAACTACTTCAGAGTTTCCTCCAAAGAACTACTCACCTGTTGACCCTGCTGTACATACTGCTTTCTCTAGCCCTGTTGATTTCCACCCCATGGAAAGCTTGGGTGGTTTCTAAAATTCTACTGCCTCACGTAGTAGATAGATTCACGATTTAGAGGACAACCTGAATATACATGGTTCTTACCACACTTTTCATAAAATAAATTAGGTTCTTGAACTTTTTGTACTTGTTGCACCTGACCCGTACTTGGAGCTATCAACTTTTGCTTCACCAATGTACACAATTGACTAATATCAGCCCAAATAATTGACACCTCATCTAGATCCATCATGCCCGACATTTTCTGAGTAGATTTAGAAACTTTGTTGGGCTCTATGTAATCTCTATTTCCTATAGACATTAGGTTGAGTAGAGCCTCAATCTCATCATAGCTCTTAGAAAAAATATGCCCTTGAGCTATAGCATCGATAAGAGATTTTTAGTCTAGCCTCAACCCTTGAATGAAATTAAGCCCAATGATATTATTGTCATGTTGGTGATGCAGACAATCTCTCAAATACCCCTTGTATTATTCCCAAGCATATGATAGGGACTTATCATCATTATGTGCAAACCTAGAAATTCTGCCTCTAAGCTCTTTTGTTCTTCTAGATGAGAAGAACTAGTTGAGGAACATGTTAGAAAATATATCATATGATGTAATTGAACCTGTGGGCTCACTGTACAACTACTGCTTTGCTTCTCCAATCAGTGAGAATGGAAAGAAGGTCAATTTGACATATTCATCGGATACATTTTGGTAGTTAAAGTTACCACTGAACTCGACAAACTCTTGTAGGTGCTTGTATGGGTCTTGATAAGATTTACCCTCATACTAGCAAATATTTTGTACCAGTCGCACCATACTTTCTCTAAGCTCTAAATTTTCGATGATAGTCGACTTGCCTATAGCTTTGGAGGCATTATGATAATTTGGAAATAAACACTAAAACATGTAGTGCAACAGTGAGTGTTTAACATAAACTAACCTGTAACCTAAAGGAAACAAAAACAACAAACAAGTTGAAATTTGAATAGTTCACCAAAAATCCAACATAATATTAATTTCATATCAAAACCTCGATAATAGTGCCAAAAACTTGGTGCATCTAAGCAGACACGCAAGTGTACATGGACGTACAAGTAATACAACATGTGAGTCCAAATATCATACCCAAGGGATTTTACGAATTGATTAAGTAGTTTGAATTCTTATGTAAGCTATTCAGTAGGTAACAAGGAATAATGAGTGACTTCTTGGTGTTTGAATATAAGTAAAAGCAAATGTGTAAACAAGTTATGATTATGTTATTTTGTAATCCTGATTTGAAAAAAAATCTAGGGTCATGGCATTTTGACAATTTAGTTGAGTTTTTAAACAACACGTTTAGTTGATTTCCTAAGTTACTAGTTGCAGGTTGACTTTAATAATATTGAGCATTTTGCCAACAACTCTAGGTCTCCTTGACTATTCCTGACGCCTATATTCCTATGTTCATCAATCGATAGTGAAGGGCATGCAATTTCTCTTCTGTATCAATAGGGCAAGACTTATGGGTATATTCCTATCAATATTAGCAAATCATTCTCCATTTCCTATAGAGTTCACAACCAAGACCTACCTTCCCTTATTGAGTACGTAAACACCCTATTCCTAGTCCAATCTATGCACCATAGATAGTGTTTTCTAGGTGATCAAGTTTACAAATAATTAAGAACAAGTGAAGACAAATAACTCAATAAATGGAAATTGAACTAAGCAATATGATAATTAAACTCAACCTTCATATCTTCAACCACAACCATAGATAGTAAATGTTTAGCTACTCATGAATCTCTTTGGAAGAAGAGATTTCATGAGTTTACAAGAAAAGAGTTGAAAGTAAATAAAGAAAATAATAGTAGACCTTGTTCTTGAGATTTGCCCTAGATTTTGTTTTCCAAAATCAGATGTTCTTGATAAAAAATGTGGTATGGGGATCTATATAGTGTAGGAACCCTTGGGACTAAATAACCTAATCCAAATCAGCCTATAAGAACCCCCGCTCATGCCACTTCTCAAAAGTTTTCACGACCCAATTTCTCAGGTCATGATGGCACCTACAACCCCCTGTAGGCATAACAATCCCTGTAGCCTGGAACGGTTAGTAATGGGCTACTATCTTAACAAGCATGCGGAAGAATCAATATATAGGAGAAAGCAAGGTACGAGATAACAGTAACAAAATATAGCAACAAGAGTGTGTATTTAAAGGAAGCTAAACCATCCCACGACCTGATATCACAGTACAGAAGCCACTGCGAAATACAGAGTACAAAAGGGTAAAAAAGTATATATATATGTCTTTGAATAACAAAAGAGTGCATGGTATGAAAGAGAAGATAAAAGCTAAGCTGGAGCTCACCCTAAGTCTCGAATGTCTGGAAAGCTGCACGAGTCTTCACACAATCAACGGGGAGAGCTCACACTAGGATTTGCACCAGGAAGATGCAGAAGTGTAGTATGAGCACCAATTCAAGAGCTACGGGTACCTAGGCATCATAGGCCGATTGAGCGAATGTAAGATATAAAAGCAGTAAATAGCATAATGAAAGAAGGTAGTCACAGAAGCAAATAGAGAATAGTACACAAAAACTAGCACAAATAGAATATAAGTAGAAAACAACCAAACTATGCTAGCCACAGAAGATATATATATATATATATATATATAACATAGAAGACAGGTGAAGGGAAGGAGAAGACACCTGGATCCTTGCAACAAGAATATACAAAGAGAAAGTTTAAGAAGGATGCGGTATATCGGTAACTTCAAGTAAAAAGGGAAGGAAAGAAAGTAACTGAACATAGTCATGCTAGCAGTGAATCACACAAGGTAAGGATGATCAAATAAAACCCACAAGTAACTATAGAATGAACCAGTACTACAATAGGATATAATAAGAATAAATCTACCTACATCCCCAACGGGTGCCCATACACCTGAGGAACACATAAATTTAAAAAAACAAACCCTCTGACATCCTATACTACTGGAGCGTACACACAACAAATAACAAACAAGGGTGGAATTGAATACAAATGCATGATATGATGCTATAGTGAAGCCAAGTGCGACAGTAGTGCTGTATGTACCTCCTTCGGTGCCTATAGGCCCACTAGGTCAGATCAAAGGAGGGACGCACCCCGCATACCTCAAATACACCATATACCCCTCCCATGGCACTCACAGCAAGTAGCCCCTGGCCTGGATCAACAAGGTCCATGGAGGTCCTTGACCATATACTAAATTCCAGAATCTCAAATATAACCACCCAGAGGGTATCCGGGTCTATACCAGTAACAAAAATCTCAAAATGCTTGCCTAGTGTCTATCTGGGTCTAAATCAGTAAGTCAAGTCTCGAAATCCCCAATAAGGGTGCCCGGGGCATAACTAGGCCTAAATCCATAGTAATACAAGTCTAGCACTCCGCTCGATCGAGTCTAGTATCATCTTAAATTAGTATTAAAACATGTGTAGCACTACACCTCAGCCGAGTCTAGTGAAAGTGTGAAAGACGATGATAAAATCATCATTTTAGTAACTTTTACCCCAAGAAGATCCACAAAATCATTTCCAAACCCTTTTTATAACCATTTTTGCCGAAAATGCCTTCGAGTCGTGCAAGGTTTAGAAAATCGGTTATAGTAGGTCCACAGCCAAAATAGTAGTAAATGATGCTAAAAACTCTTTATATGAATGATAATGATATGTTCATAAACAGCCGAATGTCTCACAATCAACCTATCAGCCCTGCACTGGCTCTAATTGCTCTACAACACTGATAACTAGTTCTATAATCGTAATCCGATGTCTGGGACTCACAAATATTCCAAAATAACCCCCTTTCTATGGTCCAAAGTCAAATACAAGGCCACATGGGCCCACAAGGGGTAATGCTACCAACTAAACTGAATACTACAATGAGACAATATGAAAAAAGATGAATAGAAAGAAAGCGGACAAGGTTTGGGGTGCCACACTAATAAACTCATCCCAAGTATGCTAAATAGTGCAATTATAGCCTATATACGTAAAGTCTAGGAAAAGAAAATAGTAACTAACTGTCGTCTGATGACAAGCTGCTGGAATGACGTTGTCTAAGCCTGAACTGCTCCGAGAAGCTCCAAATAACAGTCAAACTATCAATAATGAATTCTACGCATTAAAACAAGACTAATGATACTGACATTGCTAAAAGTTTAGCCGAGGCAAAATCTGGGTCAAAAGCGGGCCCGAGGGTCTCACAACCCAAAACCAGAAACAAAAATTACTAAGAGGTTCCCAACCATGCCAGGAAAATATGCCCGAAAGTTGAGCGGAAATTGAGTAAAGAAATGGCCTATAATAGCTCGGAGAAGAAGAGGCATTCATGAAAAACATGCAAATATTGAATAAAAAGGGAGAATTACTTACCATGAAGAGAGGGAGAAAGTCTACGAGATGAACCATGTGAAACCACAAACAACTTCCCTAATCAAGCCACTACAAACCAAGAAGCAACCCCAATCTACCATAAGAAGCTTTAATAGAGTCTTAGCCATGGAAGAGAAGAAATTCAAGGAAAAAGACTTACCAAACGAAGAGGGACACCAGAAATCCTCTAATAGATGAACTCTCATGGCTGGAATAATGATTTGGAATAAGTTTTCGGAGAGGGGAACTGATATAGAGAGAGAGAGGGAGGTGAGAAAATAACTGAAATTCTGAGGAGAAGGCTTTATATTTGCAGATCCCAGACCAGCGCCATTGGCGCTGGCCAGGCGCGATGGCGCTGAAGGGAGGGACAACAGACTAGCGCTATTGGCGCAGGTCTGGAACCATTGACACTGAAGGGAGGCATAAACTAGCGCCATTGGAGCTACCCTTATGCCATTGGTCCTGAACACTTCTCTGCTGCAGAAAAACTAGCAAAATGAAAAACTTTCACGGGAGGTTCCGGGCACTATCAAAACATGATACATATAAACTAAATATGCAACTAGAGTGGAAACGATGTTTTGTACTTAACAGAATTGATGAAACTTCCATACAAGGTTGTTTTGGAGGAAGGTTGACCCAACTCAACACTTGATAAAACCAACCAAACACCAAAAATGAGCCCGACAAACTTGAGACCCAAACAAACCACCTACCTAACCCAAACTCGACATTACAAAACTGATGGAACCGTTAGATTTTGAATCCGATGCTTCAATCATTGAGAGTTGACCAAAGTCAATACTCTAACTCCAATTGGCCTAAGATCTAAAAAAGTGAGACAAAATTATACTGGAAGTTCCCAGGCCCCGACTAAAGGTCCAACTAGACCAAAATCCATGTTTTGGAGCTAAGGAAACTGTCAGAATTTTTTTTTGAGCATGCTAGCTAAGAATGTTGACCAAAGTCAATGATTTCCTAAGTTCAAGCTTTAAAATAGGGAGACGACCATAATGACCAAAGGAATGACCAGGTTACTGAATCACCAGTCTCAGCAAGTCATAAATTACTTGGAGCCACTAGGCAAGCTCTAACAGTACAAAAAGCAAAAAAGCAGAAATGATTAGAAGGTTCATTATAAAAATGGAGAAATGGTGCGAAGAATAAATGTTTTCTTGAGAGCTATCCAAACCTGTGCCACTTACAATATAAAGGGAGTGGAACAAGGCTCACTGTTGGAACTTTAAAACAAAAGTAAAACTCATTCCATTAAGCCAAAGTATGGCAGTGGCGTGAGCTTCGTAGCCCATTTGTCCCTTTTATGCTCGTTTTGCGATGGTTTATGATGTCACTTCTTCCTTTGTTACTTTGTATTCCTTGCTGCTCTTTTTCTTCTTGTTTAAACTCCAAATATCTGAAGACACTCCTACATAAAAAAATACGAAACACAAGTGTAATTGACATTATTTAAGCTCAAGACGATTGTAAAATGAGAACAAATGAGAGTTGAATGATCATATAAAAGCATAACTTTTAGTCTCTCATCAAGGATAGCCCAGTTGTGTTAAAAGGAAAATTCATCTCTTATATTAAGGCCCATAAATTGATTTCCAAGGGATATATCTATAACCTAGTTTAGGTCAAGGATTCAAAAGTAGAAGTTCCATCATTCCAGTCAGTTGTTATTGTTAATGAATATCGAGATGTCTTCAATGAATATCTTCTTGGGGTTTCTCTTGATAGGAAAATATACATTAGGATTAATGTCCTCCTCGGCACTCAACCTATCTTCATTCTTCCATATATAATGGTTATTGTAGAGTTGAAAGAGTTTAAAAGGCAGTTAAAGGATCTCCTTGATCAGGGGTTCATAAAACCTAGTGTCTCTCCTTGGGGTGCTCCTATCCTATTCGTGCGTAAGAAGGATGGTTTCCTTTGAATGTGCATAGACTATCTCAAGTTTACCAAAGTTCACCATAAAAATAAGTTCTTCTCTAAGATAGACCTCAGATTTGGCTATCATCAGCGGAAAGTTAGAGACTTTGATATTTCAAAAAATACCTTTAGAACTCGATATGGCCATTTGGAATTTCTAGTCATGTCCTTTGGTTTGATTAACGCTCCTGCAGTTTTTATGGACATCATAAACATATTTTTCAAATAGTACCTTCACATGTTTGTAATCGTCTTTATTGATGATATCCTAATTTATTCTCGATGTGAAGAGGAACATGCTAATCATCATTGTGATGCACATACATTTTTGTGAGTTGTATATTCTCTAAGTGTGAATTCTTGTTGAATTCAGTGGATTACCTTAGTCACATTGTTTCTAGTGAGGAGATCAAGGTGGATTCCAAATAATTTGAGGCTATGAAGAATTAGCCAAAACCCATGACCCCGACTGATATTAGGAGTTTCTTGAGCTTGGCTAGTTATTAAAGGAGGTTTGTGGATGGCTTTTTCTCTATTGTTGCTCCATTGTCAAAGCTGACCTATAAGAAAGCTAAGTTTTAGTGGTTCAAAGCCTATGACAAGATATTTCAGGAGTTTAAAACTTAGTTGACTTCTGCTCCAGTATTGACACTACTAGAGGGAACAAATGGTTTTATTATTTATTGTGTTGCTTTGAGAGTTGGTTTGGTTGTGTTTTGATGCAGAACAATTAGGTCTTAGCATATGAATCTAGACAACTTTATAACTATGATAATAATTATCTGATTCATGATCTTGAGTTGGCAACAATTGTGTTTGAGCTGAAATTTTTGGGTAATTATCTCTATGGTGTGCATTTTGATGACTTCACTAACCATAAGAGTTTTCAATATGTTTTTAGCCACAAAGATTTGAATCCTAGGTAGAGAAGGAGGCTTAAATTGCTTAAATATTATGATATGAGTTTGTTCCACCATCCTGGTAAGGCAAATTTGGTCGCTAATGCTGTAACATCCCAAAAATTTTAAGCTAAGATCTAAATCGTTCTTCATATATGGTTAGATCCAAATAGATGAATTTTCTACGAATACAAGTGTTAATGTCAATTCTTAGGTTTGGAGGTGTATTATATATGAATTAAAGTCATAAAGAACCTCTAGCTCAGAGTTAAGTTGAAAGCCTTTCTACCGATTAATTTTTCATGTAAGTTCTAACTATGGTCAACTTCAAATGACCATATCTTCTGGAATATAAATATTTAGGTGTCCTAGTACCCACCAAATTAAAGGTATTTGAATTATCTTTCCAATTTCACAAACATATCATTAATACAAATCCGGAGTAAAACATTATGGGCATTTTAGTGAAGCACTGTCAGCTGTCAAAAGCTGGCGGGCTGGCCGACAGGCGTGGCTCACTTTGACGGGCTGGCCATCGCCCGTGGCACCAGCGACGGCCCGAGGTGGTAAGAGTGTGGGAACCAACCATTGACCCTTTTTGACCCTTTTAGGGGCCATGGTTGGGTCCAACGGCCCATGGGAGCCATGACGGTCCGTGGGACAAGCCGTCTGATAACTTTTCTATATTTTTTCAACATTTAAGTTAGGGGTAGTTTGGTCCTTTCCTTACCTCAGATCTTTTCCCTCATCTTTTAAATACTCAAAAGGGGTTATTCCTCATAAGAACATCACCCTATCTATAAATAATTCCCTCAAGATCCTAAGGTAAGACACCTAGGGTTTCTAGCAAGCTAGATCATAAAAGCTCTAGTAAGAAAGTCTCTCAAGAGTTTCTTTCAAATTTCTTCTCCAAGTCTCCATCCCAACCTTAAGGATTCTTCTCCAAGCTTCAAGTGTCAATCTCCAAGTTCAAGTCTCCTAAGTCGTTTCAATTCAAGTGGGTTAGCTTCAATCAAGGTATGTGGGTAATCAACAATGGGTTCCTTTCACCCTTGTGCCTAAAACCCCTAATTCAAATTTTGATTTCATGATCTTCAAATTAGGGTTCTTATTGAATTCTTATGGGTTTTGCTAAATATGGTCTTCTCATTATTTGATTATTAAATTACTTTTAAATTGCATGATTTCACATAGGTTTTTACATGTTACATCTTATTTCATGAATTGAAGTTTAACCATGAAAATTTCTACATGCATGAAGTTGATTTAAGCAAATTAGATTTGATAGAATGTTCCTTATGGATTTTGAAGCATGTGCATGCCTAATTCCTATGATTCTATGAAAGTATATGTTTTATGAAAATTGAACTAGAGCCATGCAAATTTTACAAGTCATGAAGTATGAAAGTTGATTTCTAGCATGAACCCATGAAATTGCATGTTTTCAAGATAAAGTTGGCATGATTAGATATCATGGCATTTATATAATTATGAAATTACATGCCTAATTATTCAAATATGAATTTAGAAGGAAAAACATATTTTGAATTATGGCTATGCTAAGCTTTATGAACTATGATATGAAAGTTGCATGATACCCGATGTGTTTTCATGCTTTATGAATAAGTTTTGTCATGAGACTATGCCCTTATGATAAGATGAGCTATATGTGCATGTTTTGGGAGTAGTATTTAGCACCGAGTTGGACGGGGTGAGACTACCCTTAGTCCCAGAAAATACGTTGCCAGCGTAGGTTATGATATGATATGATATGTGCCTTCAAGGCTTATGAGAGTGGATCCACATCTTTATGTATGGTGTCCTTGCCTTAGCGGAACATAGGACAACTTTACAAACTAGGGTTATATAGTTGGGTATGGTGACTTGTTCCTTGGCAAGGTTAAAAGTCAGCTTTGCTAACTAGGGTTATATAGTTAAATTCCACGTATCTTACATTGTCTCATGTCGGTTATAAGAAACTCCCTTATGTATGTTTTTAAGTTTTCTAAGGTTTAAGATGTCTTATGTTGAGGTCTTGACTACGAACTCATGCTTATTACTCAAACTATGATATTTACTTATGACTTCTTCGATTATGCATGAACTCAGTTTTCAATTATGTTTTAAGCATGTTTTCATATTATTTATGCATATCCCGCTTACTCGGTATATCCTATAGTACTGACGCATATCTTGCATTGCATCCTTTGATGATGCAGATTCAGGTGTCCCTTCTCAGAGACGTGGCTAGTGTTCATGGGCCATTCAGCGAGGTTTGGTGAGTCCTCATTTTTCTAGGGCTAGTAGCGTCTAGTTTAGTATTTTTCCCTTCAGTACTTAGAGTTAGATAGGGGCTTGTCCCAGCAACTCTTTATGTCTTATGTAGAGGCTTTTCAGACATAGACAATATTCAAGTCTTTTGGACCTTTTATGCCTATTCGGTTTGACTATCCATATATGCTGTTCTAACTTTATCTATTATGTTTCCACTTATCTTTTGTTATGCTTGAGAATGTTATGACCAAGGGTTAGATTGGGGCACTTGTGGTCCCAAGTCCCATGTTACGTCCAGGGGGTAACCTTGAGGCATGATAGACTTGGTATCAGAGCACAAAGTTCAAGTGTCCTAGGGTGTCTATGAAGCCATGTCTAGTAGAGTCTTGCGGAATGGTATATAGACGTCTATATTTTTCTTTGAGGGGCTACTAGCAGTTAGGAAATGTTTCCCTTTGTTCATACTCTAGATCGTGCAGTAAAGTTATTCCTTTAGAAACTTATACAGATTCGTGCGTTAATCGAATTCCTCCAATCTTGCCTTATCTTTGAGGTGGTGGAAACAGTAAAATTCAGATCCCTATCAGTGAAGTACTCTCAGATAGAGCCATGAGGAAGTTGAGAGACTTCACAAAGGCTAAAGAAGAGCCCACTAGTGCATAAAGTCTACCAATTCTCAAGCATGTACCATGTTTCCATTCGTGCAGATTTATCCCGTAGTAGAATGTGCTCTCAGACTCTCTTCCAGAATCTTTACTATGAATAACGCCTTATCCATAAGTATGGTTCCCTAAGTGTTTGGGTAGTACAGTTACTCAAAAGTTAGTATGAATTGAGGTTTTATGAGCCATATGTAGCAGAATGACCCCAGAACTAGATGTATGAATTCAGAAGTATAGTAACTATAAGGTGAGATGGTTATGCTAGTCTTATAGAATTGACCTAGTAGGCTTGACATATATGTATGCAGAGAATTAGGTTGATTAATTTACAAGGAGTATGGTGGTGTACTTAAGATGTGTAAATGACCCCTAGACGAATTAGTAGACTTTGACTAAGTCATGAGATAAAGAAGATCCTTAAACATTACAAGGATAGACGTGAACCTAGTGTAGTATGTTGTTGCATGACATTCATAAATCTTATGGTACTATGTGTGACTCGTTTGGAAATCCTTAGGTTGTTGATTTTGGAGGAGGCCATGTGCATACTATATGGTGTTCCTAAGAAATGAATTCAGGGGAGTATAGATATACGATGTTGAGACCTCAGTATGGTTTTAATTCAGTTGTTTTGGGTGGGTATTGTAACACCTTAAATCTCAGACTAGCATTTGAAACCTAAAAACTCAGGAAAGACTCAGAAATTCACCTGCAGTGCCATCCCCCACGGGCTGACCCATAGGCGTCGGAGGTCTGACGGCCCATCAGGGTCACTATAGGAAGAGCCCAAAGGCTTTGTTCAGCCAGCTTCAGTCCGACGAAAGTCCCCACGGGAGTCAGAAGATCGACAGGCCATGGGACAGGCCTTGAGAACTACCAGTGCCCTCTCCTCAGGCATCCTCAGCCCCGCTGGGTTGTCACCACGGTAGTCATGGATGCGACGGGCCATGGAAGCAGCCCGTGGGAACCCGCCAGAGCCCCATCCTAGCTTCCCTAATCCAGACGGGAAATCACCACGGCCGTCATGGATGCGATGGGCTGTGGGAGCCATCGTGGGGGTTGTCTAGGGGACAAGCCCAGCCTGCCTTTGATGCTCGGGTAGCTTGTATATTGAAGGAAATGTCTGCAAGTTTCTTTTAAGTCAGTGACAAACTTGCTCTCATTCTAGTATCTTCCCTACTCCTTTAACTCCTACATCCCAAACTCAAAGGGGTGACTTTTGAACTAAGGGGGAGATGACAGAATGAGGAACTAAGTCGAGTCTTGCAACTCAACTAGTATAGAATTCTACAAAGATCAATGATGGGATATCAATCCATTCTTATTCTAGCGGATTCCCTAAAACTTCAGTCAAGATGACACTATACTCAGATGTATTTGTGCCATATTCATGACTAAGTTCATGCACTCTATCCAGATTCATGTCCATGCTCAGCTCCTAAAAGAAATAGAAATTGCTTAAGACAGCAATCCCAGTTTTACCTTATGATTCCATGAATTCAAGACACTAATTACATACAATCCCATCCCTCACAGTATATTCAGTTCTATGCCATCAGTCCTCAAGTTATGCCTTAATGGCTAATAGCACCAGGCTACATCATGTGGATGCTCAGATCATATCTTTGGAATGACTCGTGCTTATGATCTCTTTGCTCAAAGCTTTATGTACTTACACCCTAACTAGTGATGGGTGGTCATAACATGTATGTTTTGAATAAACCTCTATTCAGGCCTTTTATGCTCAGTATGTGAAGTACTCATGCCCTTTGCACTCATTGTTCCTATGTATCATCGTAAGTGACTAAGTCTCTCTAGGTATGATCCAAGATTCATCAGTACCCCTTATCCTTTTTAATGATGCTCAGTTCAGATTCAGTGTTCACAGTCAAGAGTAGGCCTCTAGTTGCAGGTCGGGTATCAGAATAGCATTACCATGCTAGGTGTAACACTTTCTGCCTCCAAGTTAGGTTTGAGCATAGTGAAACCAAGCAGTTAGGCTCGGACCTCAGTTGTTACATGTTCTAGTTTTACACTTATGGTTCGTGCTTAACCGCCTCTTCATGATTTTATAAGAGTTCTCATAACAAATCAGTTCAGACCTACCAGTATCTATTTCCTCAAACAAAGAGGCTTTCCATTCAGCTTAATCCACCTAGTAAGTTCAGTTTAGAAGAGAATAGTTTTATCCTACAGTTACTCTTCTTAGTCTTATGTTCCTTTCAGCTAACTATGATTTCTAAGAATGCGTTCAATCTTTATGAGTTTCAGCTAAGTCCCTACTATAAATTTAGACTAGTTATCATGTTGGATATTCAGTTTCATGTCCTATCAGGGTTCTTATGCTCTCATTATGCATACATGCCTCACGAACCCAACTCAGTTCATATTTCAATCAGAAATCAGTTACCATGTCAGTACTCCAGCTTTTAGAACTCAGTTGGTGGGATTGCAGCCCTTTCCCCATGAATTCAGCTTAGTTAGTCTTCATTTAAGGACGAATGATCCTACGAGGGAGATATTGTAACATCCCATAAATTTTAAGCTCAGATCCAAATCGTTCTTCATATATGGTTAGATCTAAACGGATGAATTTTCTATGAATACAAGTGTTAATGTTAATTATTAGGTTTGGAGGTGTATTAGATATGAATTAGATTCATAAAGAACCTCTAGCTCAAAGTTAAGTTGAAAGCCTTTCTACCGATTAAGTTTTCATGTAAGTTCTAACTATGGTCAAATTCAAATGACCATATCTTCCGAAATATAAGAATTTAGGTGGCCTAGTACCCACCAAATTAAAGGTATTTACATTATATTTCCAACGCCACTGACCGTTCATTAATCCAAGTCCGGAGTAAAACGTTATGGCCATTTTAGTGAAGCACTTTCAGCTGTCAAAAGCTGACGGGCTGGCCGACAGACGTGGCTCACTTTGACGGGATGGCCGACGCCTGTGGCTCTAGCGACGACACGTGGTGGAAAGGGCGTGGGAACCAACCAGTGATTCTTTTTCACCCTTTTAGGGGCCATGGTTGTGTCCAACGGCCCGTGGGAGCCATGACGTCCCATGGGACAAGCCGTTCGATGACTTTTCTAGATTTTTTCAGCATTTAAGTTGGGGGTAGTTTGGTCCTTTCCTTACCTCAGGTATTTTCTCTCATATTTTAAACACCCAATAGGGGTTATTCCTCATAAGAACATCACCCTATCTATAAATAATTCCCTCAAGATCCTAAGGCAAGACACCTAGGGTTTCTAGCAAGCAAGATCATAGAAGCTTTAGTAAGAAAGTCCCTCAAGAGTTTCTTTCAAATTTCTTCTCCAAGTCTCCACCCCCAACCTTAAGGATTCTTCTTCAAGATTCAAATCTCAATCTCCAAGTTCAAGTCTCCTATTTCATTTCAATTTAAGTGGGTTAGCTTCAATCAAGGTATGTGGGTAATCAACAATGGGTTCCTTTCACTCTTGTGCCCAAAACCCCTAATTCAAATTTTGATTTCATGATCTTCAAATTAGGGTTCTTATTCAATTCTTATGGGTTTTGCTAATTATGGTCTTCTCATGATTTGATTATGAAATTACTATTAAATTGTATGATTTCATATGGGTTTTTACATGTTACCTCTTATTTCATGAATTGAAGTTTAACCATGGAAATTTCTACATGTATGAAGTTGCTTTAAGAAAATTGGATTTGATAGCATGTTCCTTATGGATTTTCAAGCATGTGTATGCCTAGTTCCTATGATTCAATGAAAGTATATGTTTTATGAAAATTGAACTAGAGCCATGCAAATTTTACAAGTCACAAAGTATGAAAGTTGATTTCTAGCATGAACCCATGAAATTGCATATTTTCAAGAGAAAGTTGGCATGATTAGATATCATGGCCTTTATGTATTTATGAAATTGCATGCCTAATTCTTCAAGTATGAATTTAGAAGGAAAAGCATGTTTTGAATTATGGCTAAATAAGCTTTATGAACTATGATAAGAAAGTTGCATGATACCCGATGTGTTTTCATTCTTTATAAATAATATTTGGCATGAGAGTATGCCCTTATGATATGATGAGCTATATGTGCATGTTTTGGGAGTAGTATTTAGCACCGAGTTGGATGGTGTGAGAGTACCCTTAGTCCTAGAAACAACGTTGCCAGCATAGGTTATGATATGATATGATATGTGCCTTCAAGGCTTATGAGAGTGGATCCACGTCTTTATGTATGGTGTCCTTGCCTTAGTGGTGCATAGGACAACTTTGCCAACTAGGGTTATATATTTGAGTATGGTTACTTGTTCCTTGGCAAGGTTCAAAGTCATCCTTGCTAACTAGGGTTATATAGTTAGATTCCATGTAGCTCACATGGTCTCATATCGATTATAAGAAACTCCCTTATGTACGTTTTCAAGTTTTCTAAGTTTTATGATGTCTTATGTTGAGGTTTTGACTACAAACTCATGCTTATTACACAAACTATGATATTTACTTATGACTTCTTTGATTATGCATGAACTCAGTTTTCAATAATATTTTAAGGATGTTTTCATATTTTTTACGCTTATCCCGCATACTCGGTACATCCTATAGTACTGATGCATACTTGTGCTGCATCCTTTGATGATGCAGATTTAGGTGTCCCTTCTCAGATATGTGGCTAGTGTTCATGGGCCATTCAGCAAGGGTTGGTGAGTCCTTATTTTTCGAGGGCTAGTAGAGTCTAGTTCAGTATTTTCCCTTCAGTACAAAGTGTTAGCTAGGGGCTTGTCCTAGTAACTCTTTATGTCTTATGTAGAGGATTTTCTGACATAGACAATATTCGAGTCTTTTGGACCTTTTATGCCTATTCGGCTTGACTATCCATATATGTTATTCTAACTTTATCTATTATGTTTCCACTTATCTTTTGTTATGCTTGAGAATGTTATGACCAAGGGTTAGCTTGGGGCACTTGTGGTCCCAAGTCCCATGTTACGTCCAGAGGGTAATGTATTGACCCTTCTGATCATTTATGCGTTTTCGCCTTTCTTGTATCATTAGATCTTTTCTGTAGTTGCCCCAAGTCATTTATGGCTTGCTGGGACCGGTGGTTCGGTGCTCTGGCCGTTCCTTTGGTCCTTATGGTCGTTCTCCTATTTTAGAGCTGAGCCGTAGGAGCTGAGTATCAAAATCGTGCGATGATTTGCGTTCATATAACCTTAACCTTTGTTCCGTATCAAAGGCTTGCGAGCCTAAATTTAAGAATTTTATTAACATCGCGCGTATTTGAAAATATTTTATTTTAAAGTTGAATGTGGTAAAAAGTTATATTTTTATTACCTTTTTAAAGTATTTTAAATGTCTATAAAAAATACTTTTGTTATGATACACTTGTGTATGTATTTATTTTATAAGGTTTTTATTCATTGTAATATTTTAACGAAGATAGTAAATTTAGTTATGTTGAAAATTATTATTATAATATAGTAGGTTTTATTTGAAATCATTTTCTATTAATTATGATATATTCCAAAAGTTATAATTATTTACCACGAACCTACGCAATATTCGAGTGTGTACCTAACGGAATAAAATTAAGTGTGGTGGTGACACACATCATTACATGGAAGCATATGAAAGTGACAACAAGTATTTCTATATGCTCTAATGTTGCCACCTAGATTACTTACATAACTAGTTATTATTATAGGTAGTATGTATTTAATTCATGCTGAAAATTCTAATTCACAGAAGATCTAGATATATAATCTCAATTTGTTCTCTTCTAACCTTCTATTAGTGAGTAAGATATTGTATGCTATATGCTACAGCTAATTCCTCAAGTCACGTTGACAAGGAATTTTGTGGGAAAATATCTTGATAATTTATTCGCTCATCGAAAGGAAATCGATTATCTACGTCAAGTTATTCAAGCCCGAGTTCGAGTTTGATTTTCATTTCGGGGATTTTTCGGAGAGGTTCGAGCTTGTCATCGGACGATAGGTAGGTTATGGTTTAAACTCCCTAGACTTAGCATATATCGGATAAAATTGTACTAGCTGGCATCCTTGGATTGTATTATTAGGTTGGTACCACAGACCTTGACCGCTTTACTCATGTCTGCCTACTTTTGTTCCTCCGTTGCTTGAAGTATTTGCCGATATATTTTATTTACCCTTGTGGTACTGTAAGGCCTTGTTGACTCTAGAACATAGAATGTGGGATATTGGGAATGTCCGCGAGTTCCGGGCATAGAATTATCTTTCTAGGCTGGTTATGTTTGCTGAGTAGCTATGGGCTTTTGCAGGGTCGATAGGTTGATTGTGAGCTACTGGGCAGCTATTGTGTTTGATCATACAATTTCCATGCATATAAAGAGGTTTTATCCATGTTTTACTATGGTTTGGGCTTCGGGCCTACTGACATTATTTTCTAAACCTTGTATGGCCCTGGGGGCCCATTTTTTAAGGAAATAAATTGGAAAGAAAGTGAAATTATGTGAATATTATTGGGTAAAAGAAAGTAAAATTATGATTTAAATCACCAGTTTTACGATTAACGCTAGACTCGGCAGGGCCGGGGTGCTAGTTGAGTTTTCTTGCTACTTGAGATAATTTTAGTCTCGGTCGGACCGAGCACCTGAGATGACTTTCTACTGTTTAGACCCGGTTATGCCCGGGCACCCTTGGAGGGGTTTTTGAGATATTTTCCCACTACTTTAGTCCTGGACAGGGTCTGGGAATGCATATTCAAGACTGGGTCTCTATCTTGAACCCGGACTTACTTCCGGATGACATGTTTTGATACTGAGTTTTAGTATGGGGTCGGGGACCTTGCCATCCGGGCCTGGGGCTTCGGGCTGCGTTTGTTGGAGGAAGGGTATACGGTGGAGTAGAGGTATACGGGCAGTGTCCTTCCATGGAACCTACCTGCTGGGCCGGATCGGCACCGGAGGAGGTACATACAGAGATACCATTTCACTTGAGATCTTCATGCATCATATCATTCATTGTTTGAGGATACACCCTTGTTTGTTGTTTGTTGATTGTACGCTCTAGTAGTATGGGATGCAGGAGGGTTTGTTTTCACTTGTTTGTGTTCCTCGATTGTATGGGCGGCCGGGGGACTGTAGGTATACTCTTGCTATTTACTTACAGAATTATTCCCTGTTACGGTTAAGTATGAAATTGGTTACTGCTAGGCTGTTAGTTTCTGGATTTTAGATTGATATGATTAGTTGAGTTTGATTCAATCTCTGAGCATGCCTATCATTACTCTTTCCCTCTTTCTCTTACACTTGAGGTTACCGATATACCGTCTATTTCATAAACTTATTATGAATACACTGTTATTGCAAGGACCCTAGGTGTGTTATTTCTTACTTTCACCTATGCCTATGGTGTATATATTTGGCTTGCTGGCCTCACATGTGGTTTTGTTGATTTCCCTCTGGGCTAGTTACTGTGTACCTTTCGTTGATTTCTGTGACTACTTGCTTCTGTTTTGTCTGTTACTACGCTTTTATCATATATGTGCCCAGTCGGCCTATGATTTGCATTTGGTGCTCACCCTACCCCCTGCATATTTGGGTGCAGATCCTAGCGTGAGCCATCATCGTTAGAACATTGTGATTCATTCTTGGAGATCTGTTGGGAACTACTTCAGACTGAGGGTGAGCTCTTGGCGATCGGAGCTTAACTTTAGTTTATCTTTGACTTTATGTACTCTATTAAGATTCGAAGACATCTGTATATGTTGTTTTAGAGCGTTTGTATTCCTTATATGTAGTTCTGACTCTATACTATGATACCAGGTCTTGGGGTTTGGTTTAGTTTCCGCATGTGTTTATATATATTCCTGTTATCTATTCTCTTCATCTTATTCCCTTACTTTTGCTTATTAAACTATTTTTTTGCTTAATTGTTAGATAGTAGCCCATTACTAACTGTCCTGGGCTACGGGAATTAGTTCGCCTACTGGGGGATTGTAGGTACCATCATGACCGAGAAATCAAGTCGTGACAGCTTGGTATCAGAGATCTAGGTTCACCGGTGTCATCGGTATAGGAGCCAATGTCTAGTAGAGTCCTGCGGATCGGGGCGGAGACGTCCGTACTAAATCTTTAGGAGGCTACAATAACATTTTAGGAAATTTGACTCTTTCATTGCTTCTGTGTCGTACGTAGAACCCTTGAAGTTTCTGGAAATCTCATTTGTTCTACTTCATTATTCCACAGATGGTTCGTACAAGATCATCAGCATCACATGTGGATGATCCTCCCACTCCATCTAAGGGTCGAGGACGCCCTCGAGCAGCGGCACCTGCTAGAGCTACTAGAGTTGAGATAGAGCCCGAGCATCCTATGGATCAGGGGGAAGCCTAGGTACCACTAGCTTCAGTACCAGCTCCAACTCCCATTTTTGTGCCAGCTCCAGTCGCATCTCAATCTCCAGATATTTGGGGATTACTATTACAACTTTTGGGTATGATTGGAGAGCGGCCTTCTGAGGTAGCACAGACATACGCTAAGGGTGCATCCCTGGGTGCACAGAGTTACGGAGCGCAGCCTGCTATTGTGGTTCCCCGTGTGGAGGTCATTCTGATCCCATCTGTTGCACAACCTCTTGCTCCTTGCCCAGCTATAACAGAGTCGGAGCAGAAGGCATTGGGTAGGTTTTTGAGGTTAGCACCTCTGAGGTTTGCTGGTACTTCTGGACAGGATCTACATGACTTTATTACTACCTGTGAGGAGATGCTACATCATTTGGGTTTGTTGGAGACTCACGGGGTTGGTTATACCACCTATCAGTTGGAAGGCCCAACAAAGTTATGGTGGAGGGCCCACGTTGCTTGTAGACCACCATCGTCACCTCTTTTGACCTGGTCTAAGTTTTATGAGGGCTTTATGGCCAATTTACTACCTCAGAGTGATCGTGAGCATCGCTGGGAGAAGTTTACTCACATTATGCAGGAGTCTACGACTGTCTCAGAGTATGAGACCCGTTTTATCAGCTAGCACCGTTTGGAGCTATAATCATTCCTACCAAGGCAGATAGGATTTGCAGATTTGGATGGGGATTGAGGCCAGATATCAGGAAGCCAGCTGAGATATTGATTGCCGATGGTCGGTCATCTCAGGCTATCGCAGACTATGACCGTACTATGGAGGACTTACATCGACATGATCAGGAGTCTAGAGATAAAAGGCCTCGATATCAGGGTGGCTACAGTGGTTCCAGATATGGTGGTAGAGGTTCTGTCCAGTGGGGCTGGGCTTATCAGCCACAACAGCACCAGGTTCAGTCCAGCTGACCTGTTCAGGCTTCCCTTCAGACTTTCGGTAGTACCCAGTTCGAGCAGGGTCAAAGCAGCCATCAGGGCTATAGCGGCCAGTCTTCGAGGGGTATAGTTTCTGGGGCATCAGGACATGGTGGTTATACGGGATCTGCTGGTTTATCTCGATCGAGTAGGCCGCCAGGGTCTTGTTTTACTTGTGGTGTGATTGGTTATTTTGCTAGAGATTTCCCTCAGCAGGGTACAGTTCAGTTGGCCGAGCCTTTACGAGCAGTTCAGCCTTCGGCTAGAGGGGGTGGTCGTCAGGGTAGAGGTGGTGCTCCACGTGGTAGAGCAAGTGGTAGGGATGGCGGTCAGGCAGGTGGAGGTCGTCGTCAGTTTTACGCGGTCCCTAGGAGAGCAGAGGCAGAGGCCTCAGATGCTGTGATTACAGGTATGATTTCTATGTGCCATCAGTCTGCTATGGCTTTATTTGATCCTGGATCCACTTGTTCATATGTATCTGCGTATTTTGTTCCCTATTTGGGGTTGTCTAGTAAGCCATTATCTGTTCCTGTTTCTGTTTCGACCCCAATAGGAAATTCTTTAGTAGTGGATCGGATTGTGAGATCTTGTATGCTATCTATTGGTGATTCAGAGACTTGGGGTGATTTGATGATTCTTGATATGCTAGATTTTGATGTGATACTGGGCATAGACGGGTTATCCCCTCACCGTGTGGTTTTGGATTGTTATGCCAAGACCATTACCATAGCTGTGCCCGGTGTACCCCAGGTTATGTGGCAGGGTTTGGTTAGCCATGCACCATCTAGGATCATCTCTTGTCTTCGAGCTAGGAAGTTGATTTCCCGTGGGTGTTTAGCTTATCTAGCATATGTCCGAGATGCTAGTGCTGACCCTACTTCTCCTGAGTTTGTTCCTGTGGTTAGACACTTCCTTGATGTGTTTTCTACAGACCTGCCAGGCCTTCCACCTGAGAGAGATATTGATTTTGCTATTGAGTTAGAGCCGGGAACCAGACCCGTTTCTATTTCTCCTTACCGTATGGCTTCGGCTGAGTTGAGGGAGCTTAAGGAGCAGCTCCAGGATCTGTTAGCTAAGGGGTTTATTAGATCGAGTGTGTCACCTTGGGGTGTTCCTGCTCTCTTCGTGAAGAAGAAGGATGGGTCGATGCGCATGTGTATTGATTATCGACAGCTGAATAGGGTGACAGTGAAGAATAGGTATTCGATGCCGAGGATTGATGACTTATTTGACCAGCTTCAGGGTTCAGTCGTGTTTTCGAAGATTGATTTGAGGTCTGGCTACCATAAGTTGAGGATTAGGGCGGAGGACATCCCTAAGACAGCATTCAGGACACGTTATGGCCATTATGAGTTCCTGGTGATGTCTTTTGGGTTCACTAATGCCCCCGCAGCCTTTATGAACTTGATGCACAGGGGTCTTCGCCCGTATTTGGACTCATTTGTGATAGTTTTTATAGACGACATCTTGGTATACTCGCGTAGTGGAGATGAGCATGAGCAGCACTTGAGGGTTATACTCCAGACTTTGAGAAATCATCGGCTTTATGCCAAGTTCTCAAAGTGCGAGTTTTGGCTTGAGTCAGTTGCATTCCTAGGGCACGTGGTGTCTATGTATGGGATTAGGGTTGATCCGGGAAAGATTTTAGCGGTTTGTGAGTGGCCTAGACCTACTACTGTTACTGAGGTTCACAATTTTATTGGGTTAGCAGGTTACTACAAATGCTTCGTTCAGGGATTTTCTTCCATAGCAGCACCCTTGAATATGCTGACTAGGAAGGATGTCCCATTTTAGTGGTCGGATCAGTGCGAGGATAGCTTTCAGAGGCTTAAGGCCTTTTTTACTTCAGCTCCAGTTTTGACTTTGCCAATTGAGTGTCAGAGCTTCTCCGTGTATTGTGATGCTTCTGGGGTTGGTCTTGGATGTGTGTTGATGCAGCAGGGTCGAGTAATAGCATATGCACCGAGGCAGCTGAAGGTTCACGAGCGCAACTACCCCACTCATGACTTAGATTTGGCAGCGGTAGTTTTCGCGCTCAAGATCTAGAGGCATTACCTATATGGAGTTCACTGTGAGATCTTCACTGATCACCATAGTCTTCAGTATATCATGAGTCAGCGAGAGCTGAACTTGAGGCAGAGGAGATGGGTCGAGCTACTGAAGGACTATGACTTCACTATTCTGTATCATCCGGGCAAGGAAAACGTGGTAGCAGATGCCTTGAGCCGAAAAGCAGTGAGTATGGGTAGCCTAACTTCTCTTTCAGTTTCAGACAGACCGTTGGCCTTGGACATCCAGTCCTTGGCTAACCATTTGGGTAGGCTTGACTTGTCGGATCCTAGCAGAGTTCTCACCAGTGTTAAGGTTCATTCTACTTTGATTGATCAGATTCAGAGCCGTCAATTTGAGGATCAGCAGTTGTGTGACCTTCGTGATTAGGTTGTTCAGGGTGAGAATCGTCGGGCTACCCTATATTTAGATGGGGTTCTGAGGTTTGATAGTCGCCTTTGTGTTCTGAGGATTAGTGATTTGATTCAGTTCATACTTCATGAGGCACATTGTACTAGATACTCCATTCACCCTGGCACAGCAAAGATGTATAGAGACTTGAGACAGCTTTACTGGTGAACTGGTATGAAGCGAGATATAGAGGAGTTTGTATCTCGGTGCTTGAACTGTCAGCAGGTTAAGTTCGAGAACATGAGACCTGGTGGTTTGATGCAGCGACTTCCCATTCCTGAGTGGAAGTGGGAAGGGATTACTATGGATTTCGTTGTTGGTTTACCTTGTACTTCTCATAGGTTTGATTCCATACTGGTGATTGTTGATAGGCTGACTAAGTCAGCACATTTCTTGCCGGTTCAAACTTCTTATAGTGCAGAGAGGTTAGCTCAGATCTACCTTCGGGAGATTGTTCGGTTGCACGGGGTCCCAGCTTCTATCATTTCAGACCGCGGCACTCAGTTCACATCTCAATTCTGGAGGGCTATTCAGCGATATTTGGGTACATAGGTTCAACTTAGTACTGCTTTACACCCTCAGACAGATGGCCAGTCCGAGAGGACCATTCAGGTCCTGGAGGACATGCTTCGGGCCTGTGTTCTTGACTTTGGAGGTTCGTGGGATCAGTTTGTTTCCTTGTCAGAGTTTGCTTATAATAATAGTTTTCACTAGGGCATTGGCATGGCACCTTTTGAGGCCTTGTATGGTAGGTGTTGCAGATCGTCGATTGGTTGGTTTCATGGTTCTGAATCTAGGCCACAAAGTACAGATTTGCTTCGAGATTCCTTAGACTGAGTCCGAGTGATTCAGGATAAACTTCGGGCAGCCCAGAGTAGGCAGAAGAGCTACGCTGATCGTAGACTTCGTGCCTTAGAGTTTAGTGTTGGTGACTTGGTGTTCCTCCGTGTATCGCCCATGAAGGGTGTGATGAGATTTTATAGGCGGGGCAAGCTTAGTCCCAGGTACATTGGGCCATTTGAGATTCTCCAGAGGGTTGGTAGTGTTTCCTATCAGTTAGCTTTGCCTCCGTTGTTTTCATCTATGCACCCGATTTTCCATGTATCGATGTTGCGGAGGTATGTTCCAGATGAGTCTCATGTGTTGCAGTGGGAGACGGTTCAGGTGGATGAGAGTTTAGCCTTTGTTGAGGAGCCGGTAGCTATTTTGGCCAGAGATATCAGGAGATTGAGGTCTCGGGAGATACCGGCTGTCAAGGTTCAGTGGAGGCACCATCCAGTTGAGGAGGCTACCTGGGAGACCGAGAGAGATATGCGGGCTCAGTATCCGCAATTGTTCGACCCTTCAGGTATTTCCTTGTTCTTGACTTTCGAGGACGAAAGTCTTTTTTAGTAATGGATGATGTAATGACCCTTCCGGTCATTTATGCATTTTCGCCTTTCTTGTATCGTTAGAGCTTTTCTGTAGCGGCCCCAAGTCATTTATGGCTTGATGGGACCGGTGGTTCGGTGCCCTGGCCGTTCATTTGGTCCTTATGGTCGTTCTCCTATTTTAGAGCTGAGCTGTAGGAGCTGAGTATCAAAATCGTGCGATGATTTGCGTTTTTATAACCTTAACTTTTGTTCCGTATCAAAGGCTTGCGAGCCTAAATTTAAGAATTTTATTAACATCGCACGTATTTGAAAATATTTTATTTTAAAGTTGAATGTGGTAAAAAGTTATATTTTTATTACCTTTTTAAAGTATTTTAAATGTCTATGAAAAATACTTTTGTTACGATACACTTGTGTATGTATTTATTTTATAAGATTTTTATTCATTGTAATATTTTAACACAGATAGTAAATATAGTTATGTTGAAAATTATTATTATAATATAGTAGGTTTTATTTGAAATGATTTTCTATTAATTATGATATATTCCAAAAGTTATATTTATTTTTCCACGAACCTACACAATATCCGAGTATGTACCTAACGGAATAAAATGAAGTGTGGTGGTGACACACCATCATTACATGGAAGCATATGAAAGTGACAACAAGTATTTCTATATGCTCTATTGTTGCCTCCTACATTTCTTACATAACTAGTAATTATTATAGGTAGTATGTATTTAATTCATGCTGAAAATTCTAATTCACAAAAGATCTAGATATATAATCTCAATTTGTTCTCTTCTAACCTTCTATTAGTGAGTAAGATATTGTATGCTATATGCTACAAATAATTCCTCAAGTCACGTTGACAAGGAATTTTGTGGGAAAATATCTTGATAATTTATTCGATCATCGAAAGGAAATCGATTATCTACATCAAGTTATTCAAGCACAAGTTCGAGTTTGATTTTTCATTTCAGGGATTTTTCGGAGAGGTTCGAACTTGTCATCGGACGACAGGTAGGTTATGGTTTAAACTCCCTAGACTTAGCATATATCGGATAAAATTGTACTAGCTGGCATCCTTGGATTGGATTATTAGGTTGGTACCACAGACCTTGACCGCTTTACTCATGTCCGCCTACTTTTGTTCCTCCGTTGCTTGTAGTACTTGCCGATATATTTTATTTACCCTTGTGGTCCTGTGAGGCCTTGTTGACTCTGGAACATAGAAGGTGTGATATTGGGAATGTCCGCGAGTCCCGGACATAGAATTATCCTTCTAGGCTGGTTATGCTTGCTGAGTAGCTATTGGCCTGTGCAGGGTCGATAGGTTGATTGTGAGCTGCTGGGCAACTATTGTGTTTGATCATACCATTTCCATACATATAAATAGGTTTTATCCATGTTTTACTATGGTTTGGGCTTCGGGCCTACTGACACTATTTTCTAAACCTTGCATGGCCCTGGGGGCCCATTTTTTATGGAAATAAATTGGAAATGGTTTGATTTAACTTGTGAATATTCTTGGGTAAAAGAAATTAAAATTATGATTTAAATCACCAGTTTTACGATTAACGCTAGACTCGGCAGGGCCGGGGTGCTAGTTGAGTTTTCTTGCTACTTGAGATAATTTTAGCCTCGGTCGGACCGAGCACCAGATATGACTTTCTATTGTTTAGACCCGATTATGCCCGGGCACCCTTGGAGGGGTTTTTGAGATATTTCCCACTACTTTAGTCCTGGACAAGGTCTGGGCATGCATATTCGAGACTGGGTCTCTATCTTGAACCCGGACTTGCTTCCGGATGACATGTTTGATACTGAGTTTTAGTATAGGGTCGGGGACCTCCATGCACCTTGACATCTGGGCCTGGGGTTTCGGGCTACGTGTGCCGGAGAAAGGGTATACGGTAGAGTAGAGGTATACGGGCAGTGTCCTTCCATGGAACCTACCTGCTAGGCCAGATCGGCACCGGAGGAGGTACATACAGAGATACCATTTCACTTGAGATCTTCATGCATCATATCATTCATTGTTTGAGGCTCCACCCTTGTTTGTTGTTTGTTGATTGTACGCTCCGGTAGTATGGGATGTCGGAGGGTTTGTTTTCACTTATTTGTGTTTCTCGGTTGTATGGGCGGCCGGGGGACTGTAGGTAGACTCTTGCTATTTACTTACAAAAATGTTCCCTGTTCCTCGGTTGTATGGGCGGCCATTGTATGAAATATTTTACTGCTAGGCTGTTAGTTTCTGGATTTTAGATTGATATGATTAGTTGAGTTTGATTCATGTCTCTGAGCATGCCTATCATTACTCCTTCTCTCTTCCTCTTACACTTGAAGTTACCGGTATACCGTTTATTTCGTAAACATATTATGTATACACTGTTATTGCAAGGACCCCAGGTGTGTTATTTCTTACTTTCACCTGTGCCTATGGTCTATATATTCGGCTTGCTGGCCTCACATATGGTTCTGTTGATTTCCCTCTGGGGTAGTTCCTGTGTACCTTTTGTTGATTTCTGTGACTACTTGCTTCTATTCTGTCTATTACTACGCTTTTATCATATATGTGCCCAGTCGGCCTATGATATCTACTGGGTACCTTATGCTTCGCATTTGGTGCTTACCCTACCCCCTGCATCTTTGGGTGCAGATCCTAGCGTGGGCCATCGCAGTTAGATCACTGTGATTCGTGATTGGAGATCTATTGGGAACTACTTAAGACTGAGGGTGAGCTCTTGGCGATCGGAGCTTAGCTTTAGTTTATCTTCGGCTTTATGTACTCTATTACCATTCGGAGACATCTGTATATGTTGTTTTGGATCATTTGTATTTCTTATATGTAGTTCTGGCTCTATACTATGATACCAGGTCTTGGGGTTTGGTTTAGTTTCCGCATGTGTATATATATATTACTGTTATCTATTCTCTTCATATTGTTCCCTTACTTTTTCTTATTAAACTATTTTTTCACTTAATTGTTAGATAGTAGCCCATTACTAACTGTCCTGGGCTACGGGAATTGGTTCGCCTACTGGGGGGTTGTAGGTGCCATCATGACCGAGAAATCGGGTCATGACAGGTAACCTCGGGGTATGACAGACTTGGTATCAGAGCACAAAGTTCAAGTGTCTTAGGGTGTCTATGAAGCCATGTCTAGTAGAGTTTTGCGGAACGGTACAGAGACGTCTGTATTTTTCTTCGAGGGGCTACTAGCATTTAGCAAATATTTCCCTTTGTTCATACTCCAGATCATGCAGTAAAGTTATTCCTTTAGAAACTTATACAGATTCATGCGTTAATCCAATTCCTCCAATCTTGCCTCATCTTTGAGGTGGTGGAAACAATAAAGTTCAGATCCCTATCAGTGAGGTACTCTCAGATAGAGCCATGAGAAAGTTGAGTGACTTTACAAGAGCTAAAGAGGATCCCACTAGTGCATAAAGTCTTCCAATCCACAAGCATGTACCATGTTTTTATTCGAGGTGTGGTTGTTCAAATTATTTCTGAATTATGTGGTTAATAATTGGGCTGGACCCACTTCGATGATAGAAGTCCGAAGATTTATAGGGTTGGATAGCTACTACTACATGTTTGTTAAGGACTTTAGATCCATTGCTACTCACCTGACTCAGAAGGATGTGCCATTTGTTTAGTTAGAAGAGTGAGAAGAGAGCTTCCAGAAGCTTAAAACCTTGTTGGCCACAACTCCCATCCTCGCCTTGCCGGTTGAAGGTAAAGACTTTATTTTTTATTGTGATGCCTCACAGTCTAGTTTATGTACTATGTTGATGTAGGATCAGAAAGTCATGTCTTATGCCTCGAGACAACTCAATGTGCATAAGAAGAACTACCCTACTCACAGCTTAGAGTTGGATGAAGTGATATTTTCTCTCAAGATTTTGAGGCACTATTGTACAGGGTCTGATGTGAGGTGTTCACAGACAACCATAGTTTGAAATATTTCTTTACTTAGAAAGACTTGGACCTAAGGCAGAGGAGGTGGATGGAACTGCTTAAGGATTACCACATGAATATCTTGTACCATCCGGGTAAGGCTAATGTGGTAGCTGATGCGCTTAGCAGGAAGACTAAAAGTATGGGTAGCTTGGCCTACCTGAAACGTTGCTAGATGATCATTGGCTAAAGATATTCAGGTTCTGTCTAACAGCCTCATAATTTTAGAAGTTTCTACAAGGGTTAGCTTACTGGCATGTGTAGCAGCAAGGTCCTTCTTCCTCGAGCGAATCAAAAGTAAGTAGTTTGACGATATGAAATTGAGCAAGATTCATGACAAGGTATTCCTGGGTGATTCCGAGGAGGCCATCATTTATGATTAAGGTGTTCTAAGGATCAAAAGGTGAGTTTGTGTGCGCCATGTAGAGGAGTTTATTCCCATTATTCTTGCAGAGGCTCATAGTTCCAAGTACTTTATACATCCTGGTGTGACCAAGAAGTACTGAGACTTGAAGCAATATTATTGGTGTTGTGGAATGAAGAAGGATATCATAGACTTCATGGATAAGTTCCAAAACCACTAAAAAGTAAAATATGAGCACTAGAGACTTGACAGTACACTTCAGAGGATGCCCATTCCTGAATGGAAGTGGGAGAGAATAGATATGTATTTTGTGGTTGGTCTCCTCAAAACATTGGGGATGTATGATTCAATTTGGGTCATTGTTGATAGATTGACAAAATCTGCACACTTTATCCCTGTGCAGGTGACTTATAATGTAGCCAAGCTGGCCAAGATTTATCTGAATAAGATTGTTTGATTGCATGGGGTGCCTATCTCCATTATTTCTGACAGGGGCACCCAGTTCACCTCCACTTTCTAGCAGAAGTTCCACGAAGAGTTGGGGAAAATATTGGTCCTGAGTACAACCTTTCACCCTCAGACTAATGGGTAGTTCGAGCATATGATTCATATGTTACAGGACATGCTTCATGCATGTATGATGGACTTTGGAGGTCATTGGGATTAATATCTAGCATAAACATTGAACCGTTTGAAGCTTTGTATGGGAGGAGGTGTAGATCTCCCATTGGTTAGTTTGATTCATTTGAGTGAAACATTTGGTCCAAACTAGGTAAGGGACTTTATGTAAAGGGTGATGCTCATCCAAGGGAAACTTCTAGCGGCTCAAAGCCGGCAGAAAGAGTATACCGACAAGAAGGTTAGATATATTCACTTCATGGAGGGTGAGCAAGTTTTGCTAAAGGTCTCACCCATGAATGGTGTCATGCAATTTGGAAAGCGAGGCAAGTTAAGTCCAAGATACATTATGCCCTTCAAAATTCTTTAGAAGGTGGAGCCAGTGGCTTACAGGTTTGCTTTACCACCTAGTTTATCGGGAGTTCATCTAGTATTCCATGTGTCAATGCTTAAGAAGTATCATGGTGATGGTAATTATATCATTCACTGAGATTTTGTCCTATTATAAAAGAACTTCTCTTATGAAAAAGAGGTCATTGCTATCCTTGATTGAGATGTTTAGAAATTGAGAACCAAGGAAATTGCATCTGTGGAGGTCTAGTGGAAGAACCCCTGTTTAGGAGGCCATTTGGGAGACCGAGATAGACAAGCAGGACAAGTACCATCACTTGTTCACAAAATCACGTAACCACTGTTATCCTATATTTTCTTCTTATTGTCATTCGTGGACAAATGATTGTTTAATTGGTATCTAATATAATGACATGTTCATTTGTAATGCTAAATAAATACATAAGTACCTAGCTAGAAAAGTCCTTAGGTAAGAATTGAAAATCTCGGGCTAGGGTGAGGTCAAACTAAAATATAGTATTCTATGTGTTAGGAGTAATTAGTGTTTTGTGTGATTTTATGTGGTAGTGTGGTGCCTATTTATAGATAGCCAACTTCCATAGGATCCTATAGAAAGTTTTGAGATGAGAATCAGAGTCATAAAACTCTGGATATGATAGGTGCTGTGTTGGGAATAATTCATGGTGTCTGTGAAATAAAGTGTGTTGTGAAATAGTGGTCTGGGGGCGAGATGGAAATGTTGTGGAATTTTCATGCCTCATCATGATAAGAGGTCCTTCTCATGACTTCCCGCCGCGATGGAGAGTCATCTATCGCAATAAGACTACTCGACAATATACTTATGCGACCTTCAGTTTTCCAAGTCATTCTTCTCATTATTCTATTTCGTCTTAGAGTAGGTAATCCGTAGAACTCTTAATTTATTGATTAATTATTTTCATTAGACCTTGGGGGGAATAATTAATGGTGGGTTTCTTGCAATTAAGACCTAGAAGAAAGAATTTAGGCAAGAACCCTATGGTAGGTATAAAATCACCTAGAAATGATCTCAAGTTGTGTTTTTATGAGTTCTAACATGAAATTATTAGTTTTTAACATGTTTAAGAGTAGAAGGGAACCTTAGTTTCCATAAAGGTGAAACCTTTAGGTTTAAAAATGGTGGAAAAGCTATGAAGTTGATTGAAAACCTTGAGTTATTGATCCTATGTATGTAATAGGTCTATCTAGTAGTTAATTAACCCTTGGTCGATGCTAGAAACCTTATTTAGCTGGTAGAATAATTGGGTTTGATTCCCAAAGCCTAAAATGAAGGGTAATTGGCTAATTACTTTTATATTATTGCTATTTCTAGACCTTATGCATTCCAGAGAGTTAAGAAAGGACAAGGCAGTGGTGAACTAGCTTGTGGGTGTTGTATCTTTACTTGAGGTAGGTTATGGTTCGAATTGGAGTTATGACTCACCTTATTTTACATTTGTAGTAAAATTGTATAACCCATGATTGGTCTTTGGACGTGGTTGTATTGTATATGATTTTCCTGTTGTGCTTGTATGGATAGGCTAAATGAACAGGAAGTGATAAGTGAGCTGAAATTTATAAGTATGAATAATGTCTTAGGCACCGAGTATCTTTGTGAGAATATGGGTCTAAGAACCTAGTTATATAGATGTTGTTTTTGATGCATTTGATATGGAGTGGATACCACACTGCTATGGTACATGGACACCTAGGGTCCCCTGTAGGTCATGGCTAGTGGAAAGAAATAAGTCTCATAGCATGTATGTACACTCTTTTACCTTGTTTGTATTATGTCATTGCTTATTATGATGAGTTGGCTGAGAACTGAGGTGAAACTAGAAATACAGGCTCTATGAACAGAGTTTGATGGATATAGTGATAAATGAGATAGTTGCTGAGTGTGATTACTCTTTTATATTTTGTGGTGCTACTCCATGACTTGTGAACTTAAATGGCCTTTCTATTGAATTGACTTGAAAGATTATCTGCTAGTCCCTTATATGCTGTAACGACCCAAAATCGGGTCATGATGGCACCTGCCATAACCCCCAGTAGGCAAGCCAACCCAAGAGATGCAAAAGTACAATAAAACATTCAAATACGGATAAGCAGAAGAGAAATCATAAAAGGATATGTGCCAATAATATAGATATATACCTACAGTACAAAATATACAAAAGTGGTCCTAAAGAGATCGGGAAAGACAAAAATATGTACAAGGACCAACCTCAGACATGGTGTCACCGGTACAAGAGCATCAAAAGTACAGAGTAACTACACAACATACCCTATCTACCCAAAATACAATATATAGACAGAAGAGTAGAAGTAAAGCAGTAAGATCTCCAAACGCTGGGAGTTCACCACGATCTGAACAATAGCTTGTCATGAATGAGTGGATGGTGACTGCGAGTGGCTCGTATGAGGTTCTGCATTAGAAAGAGATGTAAAAGTGTAGTATGAGTACCAAAACACAATGTACTCAGTAGGCATCATAGTTTGACTAAGCTCAGAAAGATAATATATATTATAAGATGCAGGAAAGTAAACTAGCTATCAGGATCCACCTAAATCTAGTTATAACAGGAAAACTGAAAACAGAACCATCCAAACTAACTATGCAGATATACTAATAAAGGAAAAAGGCACTCAAAGCAGAGACAATCAACATAAAATGTGGTGTAGCATGAGATGGATGCAATGCAGTATGATCCCAGTCGGATGACATAGTAAGTAAACATGAGTCCCGAATCCTACATCAGACGTGCAAGTGAGTAAATATGAGTTTGGAATCCCAATCGGATGAACAGTAAGTAAATATGAGTTCAAAATCCAACATCAGACTTGCAATAAGTAAAAATTCCCTCCACGGAGCTCAAATCAGTAAAAACTAGGGCATTTTAGTTTTAAAAACCGAAATAAGTAGTAAAGTAGCACAAATCCTTTTTAGAAATCGGAAATACATAGTAACAGTGAAAACTCCTTTTAAGTCAGAAAAACCAACAATTCTTTCTCAGAAAACCCCTTTATGTGCCAAGTTCATGTACACAGAGATAAATATGTGTTGTACTAATGTTAAGTAAATGCAGAGATATACACCAAAGATAAGGCAGGGGCGCACTCCAAACAAGGTACTCACCTGGAACTCCATCCAGTCTAAAGCTATGGGCAACGACAATAAAAGAGGAAACAAAATAAATACAAGAAAATACTACGAATCTCTACCCTAATACGTCTATCACCACAAGCTTATACTAAGGATTCAATCCTAACATAAGGAGACTATAGCCCCCTAAACTATGGATAAATAGTATAATCCTATTCTACGGTCCCAGAATGGCCAAATATATGGAAACAAGATTTAAGCCTAATCCTATCCTTAAACTTACCCTAATGTTCATACAACTTATAACGTATAAAATATAACTAGACCAGGTCTAAAAGAAATAAACCATAACCTACCTCGGGGCCGAACTGCAAGCACAAACTGTCAATTGTGTGCCTTACCCTTCCAAATAGACCAAGAACACTGCCACACTATCAATAACATAATTCAGGTGTCAAGACAAGAAGAATGACACCCATAATGCCATAAAAAATTTCAAGCCATAAATCGGGTCGGTAAATAACCCTCGGGGCCCGCATAACAAAACAAAAAACAAAATTCATAATTATGCTTCCAACAATATGTGGGGTACATGCCCCAAATTTGGGCAGAATTGGGAGAGAATTCGGACCTCAAATGGTCTGAAACATGTCACTTTGGCAAAAAAGGAATCATGCAATTTAGGACCCAATTGAAGATAGAAGACAAAATAAGCTAACATTTACAATATAGAAAGACGAGGGGAAAGTATTTACCTCAAGGGAACACAAAATCGACAAGAAAAGGCAATTTTCTCTCCTTAGCCGAGCTCTAGAACAATGATGGAAAGAGTTGGAAATGAATTAAAAATAAAGAAGACAACTTCATTTAATTCCTAGCGATCGATGCACCTGTGGAAAAATTGACGCAGGTACGGTGACGTTGTTGCGGCTAGAATACTGCAAGAGTGGAGGTCAATAGAAACCTCCAGCTCCACGGGTGCATCACACACGCTGCAGGAGAGGGAAATCAACACAAGAGAGATGCCCTACTGACGTCACCCTGCACCATAGGTGCGATGTTTTAACATAAATGCAGCTTCACAAGTGCGGCCAAAGCACCGCAGCGGGGCCCTTACCAGTATCAGCAACCTCATCTAAACCACTCAAATCCAAAGTCTCTAATCACACCCTTGAGATTCATTCTGAACCCCCTAAACACAAACTAGATATGCTACCTTACCAGAAATGACATTCTAGACTCAACGAAATTGACAAAATTCCTAATGGAGATTGTTTTGATGAAAAGTGGGTCCCACGCCCAAAAATCACTATTTTACCAAAAGCAACCCTAATAGCCCAAACGAGTCTAGAAGCATTAAGACTCGAACCAAATGCCTCACTAGTCCAAAGTCAATGTTCCAGATCTAACAATGCTGACATAATTTCCATCCGAGGCCGTCTTCTTCGAATGTTGACAAAAGTCAACTCTTCTAGCTTTGAGAGTTTCACAATAGGTAAATAGGCTTAAAACACAAATAAACTGCCCTAGAAACAAACTGTCAGTCCCACCAAGTCATAAATGACATGTAGCTGTTGTAAGAAAGCTCAAAACATAGAAAAAGCACAAAAAACATAGAAGATGACCCTGAGGTCTATTACAACATCCACTACTAAAAGAACTTTTGTCCTCAAAAGTTAAAGAAATGAAGGTACCTGAAGGCTCAAAAAAGTAAGGATAATAGGTTCGCATGTCGGTCTTTGTTTCTCAGGTAGCCTCCTCGATAGGACGATGCCTATACTAAATCTTAACTGACGCAATCTCTTTGGACCTCAACTTCCTAACCTGCCTATCCAAGATAACAACCGGCTCCTCCTCAATAGATAGAGACTCATCTAACTGAACTGAATCCTACTGAAGCACATGTGACTTATCTAGTACGTACCGCCTTAGCATAGAAACATAAAAAATGGAGTGAACTACTAAAAGAGTAGAAGGCAAGTCTAGCTAATATGCTACCTCCCCAATGAGACTAAAGGATATTAAATGGCCTAATGAACATGGGACTAAGCTTCTTTTGCTCCTGAACCTCATCACACCCTTCATGGGAGACACATGAAGGAACACATAATCACTAACAATAAACTCTAAGTCTCTCACCCTCCGTTTAGCATAGCTCTTCTACCTACTCTAGGTAGCATGAAGTCTCTCGTGAATAACAAACTCTATCCATAAAGTCATGCAGCAAGTTGGTACCAAATGGTCTAACCGTGAAGGCATCAAACCAACCCACTGGAGATCTATAAGTCCTACTATACAAAGCGTTAAACAGAGTCATCTGGGTACTGGAATGGTAGCTATTATTATATGTGAACTCTGCCAAGGCTAAGAACTGGTCCAACTGACCTCCAAAATCAATAACACAAGCCCGACGCATATCCTTCAGAACTCGGATTGTATACTTCGACTAACCATCAGTCTGTAGGGTGAAAAATAGTGCTAAGCTCAACTCGGGTACCTAACTCTCTCTGAATAGACCTCTAGAAATATGAAGTAAACTAAGTACCACAGTCAAAAATGAATAAAAATAGCCACCCCATGCAAACGAACAATCTGACGAATGTAAATCTGAGCCAACCTCTCTAAATTGTAGGAAGTTTAAACTGGAAGAAAGTGAACAGACTTTGTCAACCTATCCATAATGGACCAAATAGCATCAACTTCCAAGAAGTACGTGGTAAGCCTACCACAAAGTCTATAGCTATCTGCTTCAATTTCTACTTTGGAATGGGTAGCCTCTGAGTCAAACCACCTAGTCTCTGGTGCTCGTACTTCACCTGCTGACAGTTCAAGCACCTAGAAATGAAATCTGAGATATTTCTCTGCATACCACACCACCAGTAGTGCTTTCTCAAGTAATGGTACATCTTAGCTTCCCTGGGATGAATGTAATACCTAGAACGTGAGCATTCTCCAAAATCATCCTGACCAAGTCACCAACTCTAGGAACACAGACATGACGCTCAATCCTCAATACACCCTCTAAATATAAGGCTGCCTTCCCATCCTCACTTCTCAATACCTTATCATGAATGATCCTCAACCTCGCATCATCATACTGCTGTTCCAAGCACTGGATGTCCTCAACACAAGCAAGAATATGGTCGAACTTAGAAATATCAAGTCTAACCAACCTATTAGCCAAGGACAGGATGTCCAATGCTAAAGGTCGCTCGTTCGCTGGCAAGAATACCAAGCTACCCATACTCACTGCCTTCAGGCTCAAGGCATCTTCTACTACCTTTGCCTTGCCCAAGTGATAAAAAATAGATATGTCGTAGTTTTTTAGTAACTCCAATGACCCCCGCTGCGTCAACTTTAAATCCTTCTGGATGAAGATGTACTGAAGACTATGATGGTTAGTGAAAATCTCACAATGCATGCCATATAGATAATGCCTCCAAATCATCAATGCAATGACTTCCGCCACTAACTCCAAGTTATGAGTAGGGTAGTTCCTCTTTTGAACCTTCAGCTATTGAGAAGAATAAGCAATAATTCGGCCCTATTGCATCAATACACAACCCAAACGAACTCCAAAAGAATCACAAGAAATAGTGAACCCCTAGCCCTTAACTGGAAGAGTAAGAATCAGAGCTGAAGTCAATAAGGCCTTGAATTCAAAAATCTCACCTCACACTTGTCAAACCACTAGAAAGGGATATTCTTATGAGTCAATCTAGTCAGTAGAGCCGCTATAGAAGAAAACCCATCCACAAACTATATGTGGTAACTTGGTAACCCGGTAAAACTATGAACCTTGATAGGAGAAGTAGGCCTAGCCTAATCATAAATAGTAGCAATCTTCACCAAATCAACCATAATATCATCCTTAGATACCACATACCCAAAGAATACCACAGACTCAAATAAAAACTCACAACTTAGTGAATTTGGCATATAACTGATGGTCTCGCAAGGTTGGAAGTACAAATCTCAAATGCTACTCCTGATCCTCTCTACTTCTCAAATATAATAGAATATAATTGATAAACATAATAACAAAGGAATCCAGGTAGGCTCAGAACACAAAGTTGATCAACTCATAAAGGTTGTTGGGGCATTGGTAAACCCAAAAGACATGACTAGGAACTCATAATGGCCACATCGAGTCCTAAATACAGTCTTTGGGATGTCCACAGCCCTGATCCTCAACTGATGGTAATCGAACCTCAAATCAATATTAGAAAACACTGATGCACCCTGTAGCTGGTCAAATAGATCATCAATATGTGACATTAGATACCTTTTCGTAATGGTTATCTTATTCAAATGCCTATTGTTTCTACAGATATGCGTAGACCCATCTTTCTTTTTCATAAAAAGAATTGAAGCACCCTACAGAGACCCTCTACTCAACAAATCTTGGAGCTGATCCTTAAGCTCCCTCAACTTGGTTGGTGCTCTCTGGTATGGTGGAATAGAAATAGGCTGAATGTCTGGCTCAACATTAATACCAAAGTCGATATCACGATCAGTAAGAAGACCTGGTAGATTAAAGTGAAACACATTTGAATACTCATAAACCACAAGAACTGACTCAAGTGAAGGTGTGGCAGAACTAGTATCACATACATAAGCAAGATAGGCTAAGTACTTCTTCCTAAACAACTGCTGGGTGCTCAGGAAAGATATAACTCCCCTCAACATATAGCTATCGACACCTTTCCATACAAAAAGAGATATATCAGGCATCCAAAGAGTAATAGTCTTGGAAAAGTAATGTAAGACCACATGATACTGAGACATCCAATCCATGCCTAAAATTACATCAAAGTTCACCATGTCTAGCACTATCAAATCTACCCATGTTCATACCCAAGTATAGTCACTACACGAGCTCGATATACATGATCTACTATTAAAGAATCTTCAACTAGGGTAGATACACGCATAGGCTCAAGCAATAAATCACAAGCAGACTCCAGACAAGTAGCAAAGTAAGCAGATACATAAGAATATATAAACCCCGAATCAAATAATGTAGAAGCTGATTAATGAAAGATGGATATCATACTTTTGATGATAATATCTGAAGCCTCTAGATGGCCCAAAAATGTATTCATGTGACTCAGACCACCACGACACCTAATTTACTAGACTGAGGACCACCTCAAGTACCTTGGGGACCTCCCCTACGACCTTGTACACCGCCTCTGGCCGGTGGCACTAAAGGCCTGAGGGCCTTAACATACTGACTTAACTGACTTCCATGTCTGACTCTAGGACTATCTCTAACAAAAGTCCCCACTCTCCGCACTAAAAATACCCTTTGACTACTAAATCCTAAACCGAACTACCCGCTAAACCAGACTGGCCACCATGGCTTGAATACCAGGAATGTGCACTATGAGAACCATGACCAGTACCCTGACTACTCTGACCCTTAGTAATTTATATTACTGCTTGAACAAGATAGCTCAGCTTAAAGTACTGTTGGTGTTGACCCCTATCAAAGAAGCCTCTACCTCGAGATGGTGGACCACTGCCTCTTATTACTTCCCCCTTGGGCCTTGCAAAGAACTCCCTTAATAGTGCGAGCGTGATATATAATCTCCAAGAAGACTATCGTGAGGCTACCATATCCTCTGTAGCTAAACAAAGTAGCAAAGTCAACCCCCTAACAAAGTGACGCACCCTCTCATGTTTGGTGAGAAGAATCATGGTGGCATGCCTAGCCAACTTGTGGAAACAGACCTCATACTGTGTAACAGTCCTGGAGCCCTACCCCAACATGGTGAACTCATTCATCAATCTCTCTCTCAATCTGCACGACAAATACTTCTCCAAGAAAGCATTGGAGAATTGAGCCAAGTAATCAAAGGGAACTCAACTGGTCTGAAAGCTATGTAGAACCTTTACCAATATTTTGGTGGACCATCCAACTAACACATGGTGTAATTTACTTTGTGTGACTTTATAAGTCGGTAATCTACCAACTTATTAAGCCTTTACTCATGAATTATTGCCATGTTTTGATATTATTTAGAGGTTCTTATGTTCTTTATCGACATGAATGCATGTATTCTTGTCCTAGAGAAAAAAATAAGGAAATGGACCCAAAAGAGATCAAAAAGAGTTGAAGTGCGAAGTTGATTAGAAGAGATGAAGATTCTGTCATAAGGTGTGGACCTCATGTGACACACACAACACAAGGTGTAGTACGCATCTTTCTTTGCATGAATCTTGGAAGAGAAGAGAAGGATTTATTAAGAGGTGCGGCCATTGTACGACATGCACAAGTCCTGGTGCGAACAGCACCCCACTTTGCATGACAACTGGAAATTGGCTAAGTAACTTCTTTGCTTGTGCAGAGCTATGCGACATGCACAAGATGGCATGTGAAGTGCACGTTGCGCCACACAGTTCCCGAAGGGCATTTTTGTCCATTTTAATGTGATGATTTGGGAACATTCTAAAACCCAATTTAGGCAAAGTTTTTCATAGTTTTTAGTTTTTGAAACAAGTTTCTCTCCCAAGGCAAGAAAGCGAGTTTCAATCCATTCTCTTAATTTTCAACCTTTGACTTGTAATTTTGAGCTTGGATATTGGATTCTTGCTACAATTAATTAAAAGGAATTTTAATTTCATTATGGGTATACTTTCTTCTTCCTTTAGCATGAGTGGCTAAGTCTCCTTATCTAGGGATGTGTTGATAATGGGTACTTGATAAAAGGGTATGGGTCTTGCTTAATTGTGTTTATAATTGCTACTATGACATGGGTCTAATGATTTCACTATATTTTAACTCTAAAATGTGTGGTTGCAAACATTGATTTAATTTATTTGATTCTGTTCTTTCTTGAGAAAGGAGTTCACAATTTCAGATGTGAAATTACTAGTAGGTACTTGGGCTTCTACTTAGATTGAGGCTAAAAATAGCTCAATTCACTGGAAACACCCATTTAAGGGTATAAATCTAGAGATAGTGTGACCTTCCTAAGCATATCTTTGTTGTTTCATGATTAAATCAATGGTGCTTGAAATAAGGCTATTGAATATATGATTGTTAGATTGAGAGATGTATAATCATGCTTAAAACCAAGGCTATCCATGTCATTTAGTGCTAATTTATGCATTTGAGAAAATACCTAGACCTATGTTCAAGTCCCATCGGAAGCACATCCCTAGGTACTTTCTCAAATGCACCTTTACTGCTTTGTTTGGAATTTGAATTGTGACAGATTCCCAATTCCCCATATTTTACATTATTTGTTGTTTGAACAATCTACTATGGTTGTGAGGTCCTTTCTACAATCTCTTTGGCTAAGCTACAATTCTCAATGGGATTGACCCCGACTCTCATTGAGTAATACAAATTTTATTTTGCTTAACGGTCGTTGTTACCTCTATCTTGGAGAGTACATTTGAGTGTTATAAAAAATGGTGCCATTGCAGGGGGAATTGTGTTTGAATAGCCTTTTTGATTATGAATTGAAATCACCTTGTAGATTTTTTGTTCTTTTTATTTAATTTGTAATTTTATTCATTGAGCAGGCTGCCCATGAGCAAAGTGGGCAACAATGAAAGTTTCGATGGATTCATGGACGCACCCAATGAACTTGTAATTCAAGTAGGAGTAGGTGCAATATGCCTACCTCCCACGGTTAAAACCCGGTGTTACACATCACTAGCACCATGCTCCATCTTACACTAATGAAGGGGATGTTTCAAGGAGAAGCACACGAAGATGCAAATAGGCACATCCAAAACTTTGTGGAGATATGTCAACCTTTCATCTTCTAAAACATTCCCCAAGAATCTATTCGGTTTTGCCTATTCCCCTTCTCTCTAACAGGGGAAGCCACAGTTTGGTTGGAAGAATTGTCGGATGGGTCAATCACCTCTTGGGCTAAGTTGGTAGAAGTTTTCATAACTAGATTTTCCCCTCCCTCATGGATGATGCAGTTAAGGGATGAAATTACCTATTTTTGCCAACTTCACGTGGAGCCTTTGCATGAGGTATGGTTGAGGTTTAAGAAGAAACTCGTGTTGTGTCCCAATCACAGATTGCCGGATAATGTCTTGCTACAAAGCTTTTATAGTGCTTTGAACTCGATAAACAAGTCTGTGGCCAACAACCTTGGGTGTGGTACTTTCATGGACCAACAATGTGAAGTCACCTCGGCCCTTCTAAAGATAATTACTAAGACTAACAAAGCTTGGAACACAAGGGAGGCTGATGTTCCTACCTCATGAGTGACCACATCTAGTTTAAAAAATGAGATGCGGAGAAGGATGAAGAGAGCGATGAGACTATGGAAAAAATGATGATGCAAATAGATTTACTAGCCAAGCATATGATGGGGGCCGGAAGTGCTAAGACCGTTAATGTTGTGAGTACACCAAAGATCAAGGCTAGTGATGACGAGCTAATAACCATCGTGGATGGTAAACTATTCTACTTGTTAGTGGGTTCTTGTCTCGGGTATTATTTCCCGAGGGATAACAATCAAGGTTGGAATAGGGACAAGGAATAAGATGGAAATTGGAGAGACCGTGAAAAAAAGGGTGATAAATACAATAACCGGAGCTCGAATCCATACGTACCTCCAAATAAGTTAGATTCTTTATATCAACCTACCACAAGAGATCCTAGACACTCAAAGATTGAGGACATGTTGTCCTTGGTGTTGAAGAAGGTAGAAACTACAAATGCCGGGGTTAGTGAGCTTAAAAGAAAAGTTTTAATACTTCATCAAACTGTGAGGTCTCATTCGGCCTCAATCAAGCATCTTGAGGCATAAATGAACCATATATTCACTCAAATGAATCCGAGAATGAAGGGAACACTCCCTAGTGAAACGACGGCCAATCCTAAAAATGATGCTCATATTATGGCTATTGTTACTAGAAATTAAAGAACGAGTAGTGTGGTGAAAAATCCCGTTATGGATGTTGTGGAGCTGTATGTTGTAGTAAAGAAGCCTAGTGTTGAACCCGTTGTGGATTCGTGTGATGAAGAAGAAGATGTTGCACGTGACAAAGATGTTGTATAACTAGAGGTTAGAGTGAAGCTTGGTTCACCTAACGTCCCAGTGAATGTTGATACTGATGATGAGAGGGAGGAGGATAAATCTCCTCCCCAAGTGGCTATTGATATTGAGGAGGACCCTCCCATTGTGCAAAGTGTGCCAACCACACTACCAAAGGGACTTCCTCCATACCCTCAAAGGTTAAATAAGAAGAAGGAAAAGCACAAATTCAATATGTTTGTTGACATATTCAGCAAACTTTTGGTAAATATTCCTTTAGTTGAAGCCTTAACGCAAATGTCGGGGTATGAAAAATTCATGAAAGAGTTGCTCAAAAAGAAGAAGATTGTTGATGTGGGCACCATTGAGAAATCACAGAACTGTATCACTGTGATGACAAGTAATGTTGCTATAAAATGGGATGACCCGGGTGCATTTACCATACCTTGTACTATTGGGCTGTTTGTGTTTCGTAAGGCTTTGTGTGACTTAGGTGTGAGCATCAAACTAATGCCCCTAGTGATCTTCAAGAAGTTAGGATTGCGTACGCCCAAACCCATATCTATGTGATTACTCATGGCTGATAGGTCCATTAAGCATCCAGTAGGGATCCTTTTTGACTTTTTGATAAAGGTCAACAAGCTTATTCTCCCCGCGGACTTCGTGATTTTGGGTTGAGAAGTAGATGTTGAGGTGTCCATCATTTTGAGGCGATCATTATTGGCCACGGGGAGAGAACTTGTGGATATTGAACTCGGAGAACTCAATTCCGAGTGGGAAGTGAGGTGGTGACATTCAACATATGCCAACCCACAAAGCCTCCAGATGAATTATAGGTTGTCTCGGTGATAGATGTTGAGGTCAATCTTGATTATGCCCTTGAGGAGAGTGAAATGGGAAAGACACCCATGTTTGAAGAGTTGCCAAGTCGACAACAAAATGATGTTTTGAGGATATTGAAGGCGCAATTCCCCTTCTTGGGGTAGGGCCACGGCAATCGGATTGGCATGCTATCCTACAATGACTAATGTTTAAGGTGGTATTATTGACCCGCAACGTAAAATCAAGCTCTTCTTGGGAGGCAACCCAAGTGTTTTTACTTTGTTTTTGGTTATTACTTTTTGTTGTTTTTGGTTTGTTTAGGAATGCATGGAGAGAAAGATGACAAAGTGGAAAAATGATACAAAAAGGGGATGTGCAGATGGCCGTGTTGTTCTACGAGATGTTGTGGCATCGTACAGGCCACCGCATCCCAAAGCAGTAAACTGAAGAAATATTTTGTAGTTGGAGGTGACGTGCGCTAGACTGTGTATTTTACATGAGCCCTTGTGCACGTCGCACCTCCATTGCACACCATAACAGAAAGATGGGCCAAGTTGGGCATGAAAAAGCAAGGTGAAAAATGACATGCAGCCCGCAAAAGAGCTTGTGCAAATTGCACATCGCGAAGCACCAAAGTAATGTTTGAAATTTTTGTTGACCTACCCATTGACCGACCCAACCCATAGACCGATCCGATGACTTTTCTTCTTTTTTTCTTTTAAACTGCCACTTTCACCCCTTTTCTCCCTTATTCTTCAAAACCACAACTTCTCTCCAAAATCCCTCAAACTCTCCTAAATATTATTTTCTCTCACCCAAATCCTCCATCGCCGCAACACAGCCAGTCACCGTTGTTGTTTTCTCTGGGAAAAATTGAGGATCTCCATCATTACACCTTGAAAAGCTCCAATTTTTTCTTCCCTTCTCCTAGTCTTCAATAGTGGTAAGTTCCCCAATGTTAAATACTTGTTATTATGATGACTGGGAAGTCATATTATGAAGCATGCTCCTTATAATTGCCATGTTAATTTTGGGTGAGATCTAAAAATTGTGGGTCCCTAATTTTGGTTTGTATGGATGATTTTACTTAGGATCAACTTGGTAGAACTTGAAGTTGTGATAATGCATGTTGATTGTAACAATGTTTAGCCTTAAAATGTTTGGGGTGAAGTCTGAGTAACCTACTTGTGATTGATGCATGATTTGGACCTATGATAGATTAAGTGACATCATTCTTAAGGGCAAATCATCATTGTCATGAGGTTTATTTGAGAATTGATGTTTCAGGATGAAACTTGCTACTCTTTTGTGCCCATGTAATATTTTGAATATGCTTATTGGTTGTATGATTGGTTGGGAGGTAGAAATTGATGAATGAATGTTCCTAATTATGAATAATTGAAGGCTTGATGTTCTCAATGATAGACGAGATAACGTCCTTCTTAGGGAAGTAATTGAGTTCTTCTTTTGTTTTGAACGGTGATAATGGATTCCGGGGAAGTCTGAGTACCCGGATGATTTGGTTGGGTAATATAATATTTGGGTCCATTATTTTAATTATTTAATTGTTGGTTTTTTGACTCGGTGCCAAGTGCTTAATGCAAATCTTGCTCTATAAATCTCATGTGTAATTCATAAGAACACAAGGAACAAAAAACATTTCAATTGTTTTCTTGTGCGTTTCGCATGTGACGCATAAATCTTGATGTGCAAAATGCACAAGGCATCGCACCTTGTTAAAAATTGCTGCCAATTCACTGTTTCAATGGGCGAAGCATGGTGCGACGTGAACTTTGGTTAGTGAGGTCCTCACCAGCATTGAACTCAGTGCAAAATTCCCTGTAGGTTCCTGATAGCTCATGCGAAATCACGTGCGACGTGCACTATGCCTTGTGCAGTTCACATGTGGTCCGCATAAGCCATTAGTTACCTACTTCATTTTTCTTCACATTCCATTATATTTAGTTTGTTAACTTCTTCCTAGTTTTTCTTCCTTTACATATATAAAAAATACAAAAATAAATTGCTTTTACTTTTGGTACTCACAATCTCCATGTGCAGACTATGTCTTCTAGTAGGGGAAACACAGGGCGCTAACTAAAGAAACCATCAAATGCGAAAGAGGCAAAAAAATTCTTTGGGGTTAAAGGCCAAAAGGCCATCTACAACCGAGATAAGGGTAGGACCTTCAATGTGGAGTAAAGATTCAATTTGGTGGAAGTCAAAGAGGAGTTACCTAAAATCCACAGAAAGTTTGCCAACCGCGAGTTGCAACCACTCCAAGATGTACTTGGGGGGCACTACGAGGAAATAGTTTGGGAGTTATTTGTTGCTTATCATGCCAAGAAAGACTCCAAGGGATATAAGGGGAACATGGAGATGTTCTCTAACTTGGATTCAGTTGTTGTCCAGGGAAAGAGAGTTTCTGTCACTTCAGCTACAATCAATGCCATCTATTAGAGTCACCCAATCGATCCTTCCCCTGCACTTTTGTCTAGGTTGTCTGCTGAGCAAAAGCCATATCATGAGAAGGCCCCTGTTATTTCTCCTTACACTCCTCTCTATGCTACTATGGGGGGTGATATTCTGGGGAGGTCGTTGTACTTCGAAGCTCATCTCTGGTATGACCTTGTTCGCATCTATTTCCTGCCCTCACAAAATGATTAGAAGATAACTCAAGATGGGGACATTCTGATTATTGTTGTTATAACGAGCCAGCATGTCAACTTTAGGGAGATAGCAGCTATGGTGATTAGGATAAAAGCTCGCAAAGGAAGTGATTATTACTAAACTTTGTGCTAAAGCCGATGTCCCCCTCCTCAGTTGTGACAAATTTACACATGATATTAGGATGATTGACCTTGATAGGAATACAAACAAGGATTCTCCCAGGTTTAAGAGGCGCAGGACTGAGCCATTGGGGGAAGTTGAGGTTGAAGACTTGGATACTGAAGAAAATGTTTCCTCTCCTTCTCGGGAAGCCTCAGAAATACATTGCCCAATATCTTATGCATCCAGAGGATCTTTAACAAAGAGTGGTATCCAGGATATGGTGGAATAAACCTATAATCATAAAAGGTAGCTGAATGATTTGGCACTCAAGTTGCCCAAGTTGATTGAGGCATCTGTCAAAAAGGCCGTCAAGGGAGTGGTGAAAAGTGTCACCAAACTCTGAAAAAGGGTAGACACTATTGAGGGAGCTATGAAGGAGATCCAGAATGTTATGGCTAAAGCAAAAAGGAAGGCCCCAGTTGAGGAAGCATATTTTAGCACCATGCCTCAACCTCATCACGCTTGCGGTCCTATTGATGACTTACTTGCATCTCTAGAGGCTGAGGAGGAGATTCTCAGTAATGAGGATGCATTGCTAGAGGATGATCAAGATCAAGAGCTTCAGCAGGTTCTTAGGGAATCCATAGCTACCGCACACACCTGAAAGGGTGGTGCTGGTTCTAGTGGAGAGGCAACAGATAATGATGATGACGCATAGTCCTCCAGGGAGTTGTTGCACCCCTTCTTTCCTTACTTGATCTTAAAGAATTGATGGCAATGCTTCTTTTTATGGGTGGAGGTGGTGCTATTTGATTTGGTTGTTGGTTGACTTTGTTGGGCTTGAGATATTTCATTGCCCTCGCCGGGACTTGTTGACATTTTTTTGTTTTCCTTTGCTAGTCTATTTGGCCCTTGTCGGGCATGTTGGATGATTGCTTAATTGTTTTTTATTATGTTTTTTAGATTAATTGTTCCCTTGCCAGGCTTGATATATTTTGTGATTATGTTTTCGGGTTAGTTTTACACGTTTCCATTGTTTCACTGCCTGTGCCTTGGATATGTGCTAAAAGCCTACGCCGAGGCTTGTTTTCAAATGATTCATGAGCGCGCAAATTTAGTAATCGCCTTGTTAATAGTAATTTCGCAATAAACTTTGAGGGTTTTCTTAATACCACGGCTCTTTCCCAAGGAGCAAATATTTTTCTTTGTTTTCTTTTTCCTTTGTTTGTTTTTGTGTCGAACCGGGTTGATGTTTCCCTATGACAGATTGAGAGGCGACTTTCTTAAGGGAAAATGCCATGTTTTAGTTTTAATTTGAGTCTGTGCATTGCTTGTCTCGAAATGGACCCACCAAAAAATTTTCTTGGCAAGATGTTTTTGAAATGAAAGGAAAGAGGGAAAATGAATTTTGAAGAAATCATTCTCTTGTCATTACTTACACACTCTCATTTTGGCTTGATCGATTCACAAATGAGTGTGTAATGAAGGCGGAATAGATTTTCAAAAGTCATTTATCCTAATTGATTATGAGACTAATCTGAAGAAGTCTTATGGCATGATGCCTTGTGTGGTGATGCTTTTCCTTAATTCTTGTGCATGCGTGTCATCTAGAACTTTCCTCGAATATGACTCAAGGCGAAATTCTAGATGTAACCAAGCTTGAAAGATGATATTAGGCCCTTTTTGAATAGACACTTTACCTAAATGACTTCCCTTGACATTAATACTAGTGAACCATTTTGAGATTGTGACTGTTCTTTGGAACCTTGATTGACACCTTGACCTTTTGGAACCTCTATCTTGGAACCTGTCCTCCCTAACAACTTGAAGGTGAATCGTAGGCTAAAATCCTAATTTTGGGGGGGAAATGAAATGACAACATAGGCAAAAGCCTAAGTTTAGGGGTGTATGTGTTTAATCTGGAGAAGAACAGGAATGCACTTCAAGTGCAAGGTAGCACCTTATGTTGAATTGACAATTGCTCCAAAAGTTCAATACAATGAGCAAAATGAAAAGAAAAGAATTGGTGCTACTAAGTAAAGATGTTACAAGGAGGTAGAATGATCAAGATTCAAAGGAAAAAGCTTGGGATGTGTGAGGAATAAATAAGGTGAAGTCAAAGTTAAAAAATGTGAGCGGCATTCAAAATTATGAGAAAGAGTGTTAGGGAGGTTTAGTCACTTGACCAAATGCAATCCTCACCATCGTAACCCATAAGTCCCTAGTGATTTCGAGCATGGACACTCTACATTAGTGTCGATTTACATGACGGGCAAGCCTATGGTTCGACATGCTTGCACTTGAACTTCCTTGAGAGAGTTAGAGTGTTTTCAGTTCTCTTATAATACCTTGTATTGTGAAATTGCATGATTGTGAGTGGAATTCTATCTTATGGTGAGTGGAATCATGCACACGAATTGGAACATGAAATATCTATTTCTATTGAGAGGAATGAATGAGACAAGTTGTGTGAAAAATCTCGAGGCAAACCTTGATGGTCCATGCCAATGACTTAAGAAGCTTTATATCTTGTTTCGAATGAAAAATTCCCTTTATTTTTGAATGAGAAATGAGGTCCTTTGAAAAGGTTTTGAAATGACCAATTGCCTTGATAATGTGGTGGTTCAAATTGAGATGAGCATGGTAGTTGAGTCTTTTGTTTGAGTCTTTTTTATTATCATTTTTTTCTTAGTTCTAGAATAGATTAGTCTTTTGTGCCTTGATTAGGTTTTAGAGCATAATCCATTCCTTACCTTATGAGTATCTTGCTTGAGGACAACCTATAGTTCAAGTTTAGGAGTTTGATAAGTCACTAATCTACCAACTTATTAAGCCGTTACTCATGAATTATTATCATGTTTTGATAAGATTTAGAGGCACTTATGGCCTTTATTGACATGAATGCAGGTACTTATGTCCTAGAGAATAAAACAAGGAAATGCACTGAAAAGAGCTCAAAAGGAGTTGAAGTGTGAAGCTGATCAGAAGAGACAAAGATTCTGTCCTGAGGTGTGAACCTCGTGCAACACACACAACACGAGATGCGGTCTGCATCTTCCTATGCATGAAGCTCAAAAGAGAAAAGAAGGATCTGTTAAGGGGTGCAGTTGTCGTGCCACACACGTAAGGCCTGGTGCAAACCGCACCCTGCTTCACATGACAACTAGAAATTGGCTAAGTCACTGCTTTGCTTGTGCAGAGCTGTGAGACACGCACAAGACGATGTGCGAAATGCATGTCGTGCCACAGAGCTTTCGAAGGGCATTTTTATCCATTTTGATGTGATAACTTGGGAACATTCTAAACCTAATTTAGGAATAGTTGTTCATAGTTTTGAATAGTTTTTAGTTTTTGAAACAAGTTTCTCTACCAAGGCAAGAAAGAGGGTATCAATCCATTCTCTCAATCTTCAACCTTGGACTTGTAATTTTGAGCTTGGATATTAGATTCTTGCTACAATTAATGAAAAGGAATTTGAATTTCCCTATGGGTATACTTTTTTCTTCCTTTAGCATGAGTGGCTAAGTCACCTTGTCTAGGGATATGTTGATGATGGGTACTTGATCAAAGGGTATGTGTCTTTCTTATTTGTGTTTATAATTGCTAATATGACATGGGTCTAGTGATTTAACCATATTTTAACTCCAAAATTCGTGGTTGCAAACATTGATCTAATTTACTTGATTGTGTTCTTACTTGGAAAAGGGGTTCATAATTTTGGATATGAAATTGCTAGTGGGTACTTGGGATTCCATTTAACTTGAGGCTATAAATAGCTTAATATGCCGGAAACACCCATTTAAGGGTCTAAGCTAGAGATAGTATGACCTCTTCGAGCTTATATTTGTTGGTTTATGCCTAAACAATGGTGCTTGAACAAAGACCATTGGATAGATGATTGTCAGATCGAAAGATTAAAATTCATGCCAAAAAGTAATGCTACCTGTGTTGTTTGGTGAGAATTTACACATTTGAGCAAGTACCTAGACCTGTGTCAAGTCCCATCGGAAGCACATTCGTAGTTGTCCTCTCACTTGTTTACACCTCACAATTTTTACTTTACTGCTTTGTTTGAAATATGAATTGTGACAGATTCCCAATTCCCCCCTTTTTACATTATTTGTTGTTTGGACAATCTACTCTCGTTGTGAGGTCCTTTCTACAATCTCTTTGGCTAAGCTACAATCATCTGTGGAATCGACCCCGACTTCCATCGGGTAATACAAATTTTGTTTTGCTTAACTACCTCTATCTTGGAAAGTACATTTGAGCGTTATCAATAACCAACCCGAGGTTATGTAACCTCTCATGCAAACTAATAAGAAATCATGCACCTCCTCCCTCGAAGCACCAGAAAATCTTAGGGAACCCAACCGTAGAAACCTACCAAGCATATTCTGCTCCTCTGAAGACATAACAGGACCAACTGGATTAAGCCGAATAACTGTAGGAACTGTCAACATCTCTAAACGGGTAGTTGCAGTAGCAGGCTGCGCTTCTTATCCCTGTGCCGCTGCCTGAGCTGAAGTCTGAGCCTTGTCCCTGACATGTGAGCCAATTGGATTATTAGGCGAAGCTGCAGGCTGTGACATTACCTCTAGAATCTCATGCAGGTGAATACTATGCATTAACTTACCCTAATGTTCATATAACTTATAACATATAAAATCTAACTAGATCAAGTCTAAAAGAAATAAACCATAACCTACCTCGGGCCGAACTACAAGCATAAATTATCAATTATGTGCCTTTCCATTTTGGATAGCCTTGGAATGCTGCCACGCTATTATAAACATAATCCAAGTGTCAAGACGAGAAGAATAACACCCATATTTCTATATGAAATTTTGGGCCATAAATTGGGTCAGAAAATGACCCTCGAGGCTTGCTTAACAAAATGCAAAACAAAATTCACAATTATTCTCCCAATGAGATGGGGGGTGCATGCCCCAAATTTGGGAAGAATTGGAAGAGAATTCTGACCTCAAATTGTTCGAAACATGTCACTTCGATCAAAGAGGAATTATGTAATTTATGCCCAATTGAAGATGGAAGACGGAATTAGCCGACATTTACAAAATAAAAAGACGAGGGAAAAGTATTTACCTCAAAGGAACACAAATTTTCAAGAAAAGACAATTTTCCCTCCTAATCCAAGCTCTAGAACAATGGTGGAAAGAGTTGGGATTGAATTAAAAATGAAGAAGACAACTTCATTTAAATCCCAGCGGTCGATGCACCTATGGTCAAATTGATGCAGGTGTAGCGATACAACTATGGCTAGACCACCACATGAGCAGAGGTAAACAGGAACCTCCAACTGTGTAGGTGCGACACACATGCCACAGGGGTGGCACCGCAGGGATAGGAATGCAGCACAAGGGCAATGCCCTACAAACATCACCCTTCACTTCAGGTGCGACATTTAAATGCAGGGGTGGCTTCACAGGTGCGGCCAAAGAACCATAGCAACACCCATACCAGTAACAACAACATCAACTAAACTACTCAACTCCAAAGTCTCTAATCACATCCTTGGGATTCATTTTGAGCCCCGTGAACACAAACTAGATATACTACCCTACTAGAAATGGCATTCTAGACTCAACAAAATTGGTGAAGTTCTTAATGGAGATCGATTTGTTAAAAAGTAGGTCCCATGCCCAAAAACCACCATTTTAACAAAAGCAACCCTAGTAGCCTAAATGATTCTGGAATCCATAGGACCTGAACTAAAGGTTCCACTAGCCCAAAGCCAATGTTCCGGAGCTAACAACGCTGACAGAATTCCCATTCGAGGCCATCTTCCTTGAATGCTGACCAAAGTGAACTCTTCTAGCTTTAAGAATTTCAAAATAGGGAAATAGGCTTAAAACACAAATAAACTACTCGGGAAACAAACGGTAGCTTGATGAACGCTAAAATTGTGCTCCCCAAAGATAGAGGTCACATCGATCGTGCAGCAAAATAATTTATAATTCCTAATGAGTGTCGGGGTCATACCCAAGGTACTTGGAGCTAGCTAAATTAAGATTTTATTGAAGTGAGTTCAAAATGAGAGTAAGTGCTTAAATATTAAAAGTAAAAGGTTGAGGGAATTGGGATGTTGTCACTACAATAACAATTCAAATTAAAGCAAATAAATGAAAACGGGTGTACCAAATTGAGTAGGCGACTAGAGATGTGCATCCAACGGGGCTTTAATCATGGTCTAGGGTGATTATCAATTTACATTCATTCTCGCTTATTGACATAAGTAGCATTGGTCATAGGTATGGATTGTTTTCTCTCGATCAACAACCATATATCTGATAATCTTGGTTAGAGCATCATCGGTTTGATCAATAAACAACCAACCTAAGCTTGGGGAGGTCACACTATCTCTAGCTTAGACCCTTAAGTGGGTGATTCCTTCAATAAGAGCTATTTCTAGCCTCAAATCAAGATGGAGTCCCAAGTTCGCACTAGTAGTTTCACATTCGAAACCATGAAATCCTCTTTCAAGCAATCACATAGTCAAGTAATGAAAATTAATATTTGCCACCACTAATTTTAGGATTAAAACTTGGTAAAACTACTAGACCCATGTCAAATAAGCAATTATAAAGATGAATTAACAACACCCACACCCATTTGTCAAGAACCCATTATCAACACACCTCTAGACAAGAGAAATTAGCCACTCATAGCAAAGGAGAGAGATATACCAAATGGGTAAGTCCAAAGCCTCATCATTAGAGCTAAATCTAAAGTTCTAAGTTCAATTTGAGTGCACAAATGGTTAACCAAGAGAATGGATTCAAACCCTCTTCTCTTTGGTGAGGAAAAACTTGTTCTCAATACAAAAGGCTTTCTAAAATATTCAGGACTGAAGTATCATATTTACAAATGAGCCTGAATTTGCTTTTTATAGCTTCCCAAAACATCACTAAAATTTAAGACAAAATTTCCCCTTCGAGTGGTATGCGGCGCGACGTGCGGTTTGTGACAAACGCTCAAATTGTGGCTCTCCAACTAGGAGGTCATGACAATTGCATAGTCAAAACACATTTATAAACTCAACGGATGTTGGGGTCGTACCCAAGGGACCTGATTTAACTAATTAAAGACTGTGCGAAGTGATTTGAAAGAGAGAGTAATTGTTCAACAAAACCAAAACGATAAAATGGGGGAATTGGGAAAGGTGTCACTACTAACTCAATTCAATAAAAGTTATAAAATCGAAATGGGTGTACCAATAAGAACTAGATGACTAGGGGTGCATTTCCAATGGGGCATTCGCTATAGGATAGGGTAATCACTAATTCACTTAAATTCTCACCTAGTGACATGGGTAGCGTTGGTTATGGGTATGGAATGTTATCTCTCGATCAACATCCACATATCCGATGATTTTGGTTAGAACATCATTCAGTGTGCTAAATAACCAACCAACATTTGCTTGGGGAGGTCATCCTATTTCTAGCTCGAACCCTTTAATGGGAGATTCCACGATTGGAGCTATGTCTAGCCTCCAATCTAAGTGGATTCTCAAATACCCACTAGCAATTTCACATACACAACTACAAAATTCTCTCTCGATCAATTACATAGCCAACTAAGGTAAATACATGTTTGCAACCACAAATTATTAGATTAAATCATGGTCAAATTACTAGACCCACATCAGATAAGCAATTATAAGAGTGATTTAGAAACACCCACACCCATTAGCTAAGCACCCATCATTAATACACCCCTAGACAAGAGAAATTATCCACTCATAGAAGGGGGAGAAGATATACCATCTGGGTAAATCAAATTCCCATCCATTGTAGTTGATTCTCAAGTTCTAGAGTCAAATTAGGCACATAATTTCCTAACCAAAAGATTGGTTTTAAAACCCTCTCTCAATGGAGATGGCGAAAAGTTTTTACAAGACAAAATATCTCCAAGTTCTCTCTCTGAAATTCTCTGCTAAAAAATTGTATAGACAAAATAAGCCTAAATCGTCACCTAAATTTTATATGTTCCCAAATCGTCACATAAATTTAGGACAAAATTGCCCTTCGGGTGGTGTGCGACGCGGCTTGTGGTTCACACGTCACAGCGCACGCATTGCACACCTGCTTCAAGTTGACTAGTGACTTCAGTTGCCTAAGTAGGCTTTGTGCGAAGGTGGTGCATTTTGCACCATGGGATGTGCGCATTGCATGGCGACCGCACTCCTTAGTAGAATCTTTAGTCATATTTGTAGCTTCATGTGGAGGAGGTTCGAACCGCACCTCGGTTTGTGTATGTCGCACAACCACCGTACCTCTTGACAGATTCTCAAGCTTTTCTCAACTCTTCATACTTAACTCCTTTTTGGCTCTTTTTGGGCCCATATCCTTGTTTCTCCTCTTTTATCCAAAGTACCTGCATAAACATCAATAAAGGCCATAAGAACCTCTAAATCGATTCAAAGAATAGCAATAATTCTAGGATATAGGTTCAATAAGTTGGTAGATTACCGACTTATCAAACCCCTAAACTTAAATTATTGCTTGTCCTCAAGCAAGATACTCACACGACAAGGAATGAATTATGCTAAGGCTCAATTAAGGAACAAAAACTACTCTATACTAAAAATTTAAGAAAAAGAAATGAACAAATGACTCAAACAAAAGACTCAACTACTATGCTTATCTCAATTTAGACCACCACGACAATTGCTCATTTCCAAAACCTTTTGTTCAAAGGACATCATATTTCATTCAAAACTCAAGCGAATTTAATGCAAGCCATTTAAGATTCTCAAGTCAATGGAATGGACCTTTAAGGTTTTCCTTTAGATTCGCCATACAACTTATCTCATTCATTCCCCTCCATTGAAATAGAGACTCATGCTTTGATTCGAGTGCATGATGCCACTCACCACAAGAGAGAATCCCACTCACAATCATTCAATTCACTAAGTATGGGATTATGGGAGAACCAAGAAGACTCTCACTCTCTCAAAGAAGTTCAAGTGCATGCTCATCGAACCATAGGCTTGCCCTTCATGTAAATCGCCATTAATGTAGGGTAGCCAAGCTCTAAATCACCAAGGACTTGCGGGTTATAATGTTGGATAGGGCTAAGGTGAGGATATTATGTGGTTTAAGTGACTACACCTCCATAATGCTCTTAGTTTTCATTTCAAACGCCGCTCACATTTTTCAATTTTCAACTTTACCTTATTTCTCCCTCACACAACCCAAGATTTCTCCTTTTTACTTCATGATCATTCACACCTTATATCACCTTCACTTGGTAGCACCTATTTTTGCTTTTCAATTTGCTCATTGGATTGATCTTTTGGAGCACTTTTCAATTCTTGAATCAAGGTGCTACCTTGCACTTGAAGTGCATTCCTTTTCTTCTCCTCATTTGATCACATGCACCCCCCAAACTTAGGTATTTGCCTATGTTATCTTTTGTTTCCCCCCAAACTTAGGCTTTCAGCCTACATTTCATTTTCAAGCAACTAAGGAGGATAGGTGCCAAGATAGAGGTTCCAAAAAGGTCAAGGTGTTACAAAGGTGTCAAAGAATGGTCACAAGCTCAAAGGGGTTCACTAGGATTTGATGTCATTGAGAGGTTATTTGAGTGAAGTGGCTATCAAAAAGGGCCTAAGGTCATTTCCCAAGCTTGGTTACACCTAGAATTTCGCCTTGAATCACACTCGGGGCAAGTTCTAGATGACACTTATGCACAAAAATCAAGGTAAAGCCTTATCGCACAAGGCATTATGCCATAAGACTTCATTCATTAGTCCCACAATCAATTGGGGCAAATGACTTTTGACAAGCTATTTTGAGTTCATTACACACTCGTTTGTGAGTCAATCAAGTCAAAGCGAGAGTGTGCAAGTCATGTCAAGAGTACGCTTTTTTCTTAAAAATTCATTTCCCTTCCTCTTTTCCTTTTCAAAAACAATTTACCAAGAAATGTTTTTGGTTGGCCCATTTAAAGACAAGCATTTACGGACTCAATTCTAAACTAAACTTGACATTTTCCCTTAAGAAAGCCGCCTCTCAATCTAGCATAGGGAAACACAAACCCGGTTTGACACACAGAGACAAAAGAAAAGAAAAAAAAAATCAAAACTTTTTCTCCTTGGGAAAGAACCGTTGATTAAGAAAACCATCGGAGTTTATTTCTACACTACTATTAACAAGGCGATCCACAACTTTTTGCTCTCATGAATAAATGAAGAACAAGCCTCAGCATAGGAATATAGTGCATTTGCAAGGCATGGATAGTGGAACAATGGGGCATGTAAGACCAACCCGACACATTATCAATAAATTTCAAGCCTGATGAGGGCACAATTAAGCTCAAAGTAAAAATTAAAGCAAAACATAGGCTAAAGAAAGAAAAAATAGTCGCATCACAATCAATTATCCAAAATGTGCCCGACAAGGGCCAAATAAAACTAAGCAGAATAGTCAACAAGGCCTGAAAGGGGGAATATATTATCTCAAGCCCACTCACAGGCACCAAAAAGCAAATAAAGAAAACCACCCCCTCCCATGAAAGAAGCATTGCCATCAATGCTCATAGTGCAATGGGAAAGGGTGGAACTCCTTGTAGGAACTAGTCCTCATCACCACCACCATCAGAAGCAGCTTTTTCTTCAAAAACATTTCCACTTGGGCCAACACTACCCCTTCGAGCGTTTACCAGTATTATGGAGTCACCATGAAACTCGGGGTTCTCATCATCATCTAGCTCATGCTCGGCATGACCGGGAAGCTCCTCAGATGCATATGAAGCAAATAAGTCATCCAACAAGCCGGGAATCCTCCTGAGTGGAGGCAATGTGGTCAAATTAGCTTCCACCACTGGATCTTTGCCTTTGGACTTGTCAATATATTTATGGAGTTTTGAGATTGCCCCTTCCATAATATTAACCCGCTTGCACAACGTGTTCAGACTATCAACCACCCCCTTCACTGCACTCTTAACTGCCTTGTTGATCATTCCGGGTAGTTTTGTGGCTAAGTCTGCTAGTTGCTTCTCATGACTATGAGTTCTGTCGACCATATCTTAAAGACCACTCTTTGGCATAGAGGGTGCGGGGGCATGTGGGCGTGCCTCCGAAGTATCCCGAGAGAGGGGAGAATTGCCTGCTCTAGCAAAAGGCTCATCACTGTCAATCTCACTCAGCTACATCATCCTTTGCCTCTTGAACTTGGGGGCATCCTTGTATTTATTCTTATCAAGATCGATGACCTCGATGGCATGAGTTGTCGCAAAGGAGAATAGGAACATCCACTTTAGCACACAACATGATGATCAGGACCGGGAAAGGGTAGGAGTCATTTTTGCAATAAGCTTTCCTCCGGATTACCATTGCAGCCACCTCTCCAAAGTTTATATACTCCCCGTCATGATAGCCTCAATTAGAATGGCACCCTCTTGAGTTATCTTTTGGTTTTTCTGAGAAGGGAGAATACGGTTACACCTAGATCATACCAAAGTCGCGCCTCAAATACCAATGATCTCCTCAGTATATTGCCTCTCATGCTGGACTACACAGGGGTGCCTAGAGCAATGTTGTGAGCACTCTCTTGATATGGCTTAAACTCAACAGTTATTCTAGCCATTAAGGCTGGTGCAGGGTCAATTGGGTGTTCCTAATATATATCATTGATTGTCACGGGGGTGATGGATACTTTTTTTCCTCTGACAGTGAAAACATCAAGATTGGGGAACTTGTATTTGGGGCCTTTATAGCCTTTAGAATCATGTCTGGCTTGGTAAGCCGCAAAGAATTTGCGGACTATTTCTTCATAGTATCCCCTGGGTACATCTTGAAATGGCTGGCACCCTCTAGTAGCAAATTGGTGGTGCATATTTGGTAACTCATCACCAACTTCTCCTAGATTAAAGCTCTGCTCCATATTGAATCCTCTATATTTGTCCCGTTTGTGGAGAGCTCTCATGCCCTCTATTCTGAAGTGGAGACTTGCTTCATCTACAGCTGATATTTTCCTTGCTTGGTTTCCCGAGTTTCTCCTGCTAGAAGACATAGTCCAGGCATCTATTTTCTAGTGCAATAGAGGTGTGACACGCTCTTGGGCTTGTGCGACACGCACAACCTAGCTCATGTCACCTTCATTTTTCACTTTTCCTCCAGGCCTTCTGTTTTGGTGTGCGATTGACTGTGCGACACACACAATTGCTTATGTGGTCTGCACCATCCACCCTACGATATATTTTTGCCTTGTTTTCCCTTTCTCTTTTCCTTTCCATGCATTCCATATAGAACATCAAAAACAACAAACAATAACCAAAAACAAAGAAAGAAACTTGGGTTGCCTCCCAAGCAACGCTAGATTTAACCTCACGGCATGATGATATTACCTCAACCTTTATTCATTTTTAGGGTTGTTGACGATGTCGCTAGGCAGAGTTCCCTTTATCCGTGGGTTCATTTATCTTGATAGGTGGGTCATTTGGGCCTCAAGATATTTGATCGAGGTACTATGGGAGCTCACCGTTTGGTGAAGTGTAGAAACCTCCCTCTTTAGCTCACTTACTCCTGAGTTTGTGTTATCCACCTTCTTAAGAACCAAGGACAACACGTCCTCTATCTTGGATTGGACGGGGTTGCTTGTGCCTGGTTGGTAGAGAGAATTAGATTTGCTTGGGGGGATGTAAAGATTCGAGCTCCAGTGATTGAAGAGATCATCATCTTTATCTCTTTCACACAAATTTACATCCCTCTTTTTGTCTCTAATCCAACCTTGATTCCCCTCCCTCAGGAAATAATACCCGGGGCGAGAACTCGTTGACACGTAGCATAGCTTACTATCAATCTCAGTCATAAGCTCCATATCATTCACCTCAATCTTCAGTGTACTCACTGCATTCACCTTCTTAACACCAACTCCAATCACATGATTGGCTATCAAGTCAATTTGTGTCATCATTTTAGCCAAAGCTTCATCTCGCTCCTCATCTTTTCTCCTTGTTTCATTCATCAAGATTGTTGAGGGTGTTCCCAAAGTTGACACCTCTGCCTCTCTCGTATGCCCAGCTTAATTGGTCTTGGTCATTCATTCTAATAGATCTAAGGTAATGTGAAACTCAAGGTCCATGAAGGTGCCTCCTCCAAGATTATCAGCCATCAATTTGTTTATAGAGTTCAATGATCGGTAGAAGCTTTGGAGCAACACATTGTCTGACAACTCATGGTTTTGGCATAATAAAAGCTTCTTTTTGAATCGTAGCCAAACTTCATGAAGAGGATCGTTCGGGAACTGCCTAACGTTAGTAATCTCATCTCTTAACTTCATCATTCGAGATGGAGGAAAGAATCTCGAGGTAAATGCCTCAACCAACTCGGCCCAAGATGTGATGGATCCATTTGGCAATTCTTCCAACCACGCCATGGCTTCTCCCATCAAAGAGAAAGGGAATAGGCGCAATCTTATGGACTCTTGGGAGATATTTTTGATCATGTATGGTTGGCAAATCTCCACAAAGTTTTGAATATACTGGTTGGCGTCCTCATGGTCAGCTCCACTAAATAGACCCTTCATTTGAATCAAATGGAGCATGGTGCTTGTCACATGGAAGACATCATTTCCCACCGTGGGAGGTAGGCAGATTAAACCTACACCTTCTTGCATCATAGGCTCAGAAACATTGGCGTTATCAAAGTCGCCAATGCTCTCATTGTCCTTGGCTTCTGCCATAGCCGGCCTGCTCAATCAACACACAAACAACATAAAGAAAAATAAAACAAACACTCTCAAGTTGGCTTCACAACAAAAATAAAAAACTATCTAATACTCAAGTCCCCGGCAACGATGCCATTTTTTGATAAACGCTCAAATCATGGCTCTCCAACTAAGAGGTCACGGAGATCGCGTAGTAAAAACACATTTATAAACCCAATGGATGTCGAGGTCGTACTCAAGGGAACTGATTTAACTAATTAGTGATTGTGCCAAGCGATTTCAAAGAGAGAGTAATTGTTCAACAAAACCAAAACAATAAAATGGGGGAATTGGGAAAGTTGACACTACTAACTCAATTCAATAAAAGTTATAAAATCAAAATGGGTGTACCAATAAGAACTAGATCACTAGGGGTGAATTTTTGATGGGGCATTCACTATAGGAGAGGGTAATCACTAATTCACTTAAATTCTCACCTAGTGACATATGTAGCGTTGGTTATGAGTGTGGAATGTTATCTCTCGATCAACATCCACATATCCAATGATTTTAGTTAGAACATCATTCTGTGTGCTAAATAACCAAGCAACATTTGCTTGGGGAGGTCATCCTATTTCTAGCTCGGACCCTTAAATGGGAGATTCCGCGATTGGAGCTATGTCTAGCCTCCAATCTAAATGGATTCCCAAGTACCCACAAGCAATTTCACATCCACAACCACAAAATTCTCTCTCGAGCAATTACATAGTCAAGTAAGGTAAATTCATGTTTGCAACCACAAATTATTAGATTAAAACATGGTGAAATTACTAGACCCACATCAGATAAGAAATTATAAGAGTGATTTAGCAATACCCTCACCCATTAGCTAAGCAACCATCATTAATTCACTCATAGACAAGAGAAATTAGCCACTAATAGAAGGGGGAGAAGATATACCATCTGGGTAAATCAAATTCCCATCTATTGTAGTTGATTCTCAATTTCTAGAGTCAAATTAGACACACAATTTGTTAACCAAAAGATTGGATTGAAAAACCTCTGTCAATGGAGATGGAGAAAAGTGTTTACAAACCAAAAATATCTCTAAGTTCTCTATCTGAAATTCATTGCTAAAATATTGTATATACAAAATAAGCCTAAACTTGCCTTTTCTATGTTCCCAAATCATCACATAAATTTAGCACAAAATTGCCCTCTGGGTGGTGCGCAATGCGGCATGCGGTTTTCACATTGCAATGTGCGCGTCGCACACGTGCTTTAGGTTGACCAGTCGCCTAAGTAGGCTTTGTGCGAAGGTGGTGCATTTTGCACCATGGGATGTGCGCGTCGTATGGCGACCGCACTCCTTAGAAGAATCTTCAGTCATCTTTGCAGCTTCTTGCAGAGGAGGTGTGAACTGCACCTCAGCTTGACCGTGTCGCACAACCACCGCACCTCTCAGCAGATTCTCTAGCTTTTCTCAACTCTTCACACTTAGCTCCTTTTTGGCTCTTTTTGGTTCCATATCCCTGTTTCTCCTCTTCTATCAAAAGTACCTGCATAGACATCAATAAAGGCCATAAGAACCTCTAAATAGATTCAAAACATAGCAATAACTTATGGATGTAGGTTCAATAAGTTGGTATATTACTGACTTATCAGTTCGCACGTCGTGATGTACGCGTTAAACACCCTCTTTGATTGTACCAATAAATTCAGCTGACTTTTAGAGCTTCGTGCCAAGGTGGTGCATTCACAACTTGGACTGTGCGCATCGCACATTGACTGCACTCCTTATCAGATTCTTTAGTGGCTTTTGCAGCTTCATGCAGAGGAGGTGCAGTTCGCACCTAGGCTTCTGCATGTCGCACAGCCACTGCATCTCAGGTTAGAATCTCTAGCTCTTCGAAACACTTCACACTTTACTCCTTTTGAGCTCTTTTTGCATCCATTTCCTTGTTTCTCATCATTTATTAAAAGTACCTGCATAGACATCAATAAAGGCCATAAGAACTTCTAAATTTATTCAAAACATAGCATTAATTCATGGATTTAGGCTCAGTAAGTTGGTAGATCACCGATTATCATAGCTCCAACAAGTCATAAATGATATGTAGCCACTGTAGAAAAGCTCAAAATACAAAAAAAGCATGAAAATAGAGAAAAATAACCCAGAAGGCCATTACACATGCTAAGTGTTAAAGTCGTGTCACTTGATATATGTTTTACTACTTTCATGTTATATTGTTGGGTCGGCCTATGATACCTACCAGTACATAGTGTGTTGTACTGATACTATCCTGTGCTCTTGTTATGTTGAGTGCAGACAATGGAACTTGCATATCTTATTTTTTAGTGGATATTGAATTCTTAGACTTTGTTGGTTTAGAGTTTTGGACGATGACTTTCAGTTTCTTGGGATATGTTTAGATGAATGTTTTCTGCATATTCCTTTATTGTTTATATAGATTTGATTTAATTATAACTTGAGTGAAGTTTTATCTATCTCTTTTTAAATTAGTTAAGTTTGAAAGTTGGATTTGGGTTGTTTGGTTCTACCACTGGAGGGTTAGTGTAAGTGTCAATCATGATTGTTTGGTTCATGATAGAGATGAGAAAGGATAGGGGATAGAAGTGGATGGTAAATATCATGACAAGTATCATCCAAAATGGAAACCTAAAAAGATGTATCTGAGAACACTATACAACTATTAAACAATATTGTCAAGAACAATATTAATCATATAATAGAATTGTGTTCTAGTAGCTGAATTTCTTCTATTTGGGATGGCAATTACATGTTTTTTTATAGGAGTTCAACTATCTAACGGCTAAATACTATGCATTAGACCCCTAATTATTTTCTAATTAAATAAATAAATGATATAAACGTAACTCCCAGCATTTTTCATGGGGCAGTTATGTAACGATTGTCAATAGCTAATGCTAGCAAGTTGATTTTCATTTGGGCTGAGATGGGCTTCTAACGTGGTTTATGGATGTGCATGATGCAATTGGTGCCCAGTGTATAATCTAGTTTTGGTTTCCTCAATCAACATAGTTATGACTTTTCATTGGATTCTGCCTAACTAGCCATTGAGTAATTCTAGGTGTGAAGATCTTTATTAGTCCACGTGTTCAGGCTATTTTTACCCTATAAAAATAATGTTAGAAACTTCTTGAAACCATTGTAGACATCCTGCCTTGTTTTGCTTAAACATAGTTTGTATAATTGTTCCTAGTTATACTTGCTTGAGGAAAATCAAAGACTTTAAGTTGGGGGTGTTGATATATCTAGAAATTAGACAAATTCTCTATCCTTTACTTGATGTTTTAACTGTTCTTATACTTGTTTCACTATATTTTATTGTGTTTTATGTCAGTTTATTTTTCTTTATGTTTTTGATGTCTAAATTGCCAGAAAATGGGAAACACATCAGATTGCCAGTTTTGGGGTGATTTCCAGCCACATTCTAGACCACAAATCAATTGACAGACAACTTAGTAGATCATGGAAAATATTAGAGAGAATGTCAACAAGGACCCTATAGAAATTTTTCAGATGATAAGGTAAAAAACAATTGTGAAACCAATCGATGAACAATACTTGCATAAGAAGGACTAGAACTATAAAGGCACCTGTGACCCAATGATGCGAACTGTGAAGTGATTCACAAATGCAAAACAAAGTTCCTAATGCGAGTCCAGCAAACCGTAAATTGAAATCAATAGCGGCGAAAGGACAATCCATGGACCATAAATCAATTGACAGTCATGGAATGGTTCCTGAATCATGTTGGTGGACTATTTTGATATTTTTAGGATTCTAACTTCTTGTACCATTATAAATAGACATGTTATGTTTCAGTTGAAAAGAGTCTACAGTTTTTCATAGTTTTAGTTTAGTAGTAGTTTGGTTGTCCAGTTCTCTTTAGTTCTCTAACAAATTTCATCATACTTTGTTAAGATTTCAATAATCATAGTAAGGTTGTGCAATGTATTTATTTATACTCTTGTTATTTTACTTTCAGTATGAGTATCTAAATCCTCAACTGAGGTTGTGAAACCCAATGAGATTGTAGAGTTAAGGACATTTTTGTGTGCTTGCATGTTACAAGGGTTATAATATATCAACCTTCTTTTCATTCTTAAATAAGAGGGTGGTGGTTGCAAATATTAATCTCTGCCATAGTATTTTAATCTTTAGACTCGAAAGAATGGGTTATGATTTGATAAAAGAAGCTTTGCATGAACCTAAGGGTCTAACTTCATTTGATAACTTCATATAAGGAATAATAGGATTTATTTGGTATAATTGACCACTCTTATTTCGATAAATCATATAGTTGTAGAAGTATCATATGTAGATAAATCTCTAAAAGACTTGTAAGAAATTAGGTGATAGTGCAAGAGACTCAATGCACATTTTAACCTAATTTATTTCTAATTGTATGATTACCCGGACCAACTGACAAAGCATCAAAATACACTGAGAATCTCTGACCGTCAACTTGCAATGTCAACTCCGGAGCTGAATTCAATAAGGCCTTAAGCTTCTGGAAGCTATCCTCACACTGATCAGACTACTGAAATGGGACATCCTTCCTAGTCAGCCTAGTCCAAGGTGCCACTATGGAAGAAAAAAACCCTTGTTAAACCGTCTGTAATATCCTACCAACCCAACAAAACTGCAAACCTCGGTAGGAGTAATAGGCCTCGGCCAATCACGAATGGAAACAATCTTTGCTAGGTCCATCCTAATCCCATCCATAGACACTACGTGTCCTAGGAATGCTAATGACTCAAGCCAACACTCGTATTTTGAGAACTTGGCATAAAACTAATGATCTCTTAAAGTCTGGAGTACGATCCTCAAATGCTGCTCATGCTCCTCCTTACCCCACGAGTATACCAATAAATCATCAATGAAGACTATCACAAACAAATCTATGTACGACTTGATCACCCTGTGCATCAAGTCCATGAAAGCTGCAGGGGTATTAGTCAACCCAAAAGACATCTCCAGGAACTCATAATGGCCATAACGTGTCCGAAATGCTGTCTTAGGGATGTCCTCCGCCCTAATCCTCAACTAGTAGTAGCCTGACCTCAAATCTATCTTAGAGAATACTGCTGCACCCTAGAGCTGATCAAACCAAACATCTATACGTGGCATCTGATTCTTGTTCTTTATAGTCATTTTATTTAGCTGCCAATAATCAATACACATACGTATCGAGCCATATTTCTTCTTAACAAACAGAACTACAGCACCCCAAGGCGACACACTCAGCCTGATGAAACACTTAGCTAACAATTCATGAAGTTGAACCTTAAGCTCTCTCAACTCATCTTGAGCCATACGATATGAGTAATGGAAATGGGCCTAGTGCCTGGCTCTAACTCAATGGCAAAGTCTATACAATGTTCAGCTGGAAAGCCTCACAGGTTGGTCCGGGAACACATCTAAAAGCTCTCTAACCATAGGGACCGACTCGGGAGAAGAAGTGTTGGTGCTAAGATCCTGGACATATGCTAGATAATCCAAACACCTGCGGGAAATCAACTAACTAGCTTGAAGACACAAAATGATCCCAGACAGTGCACGACAAACACAACCCTACCACAAAATTGGGGATACACCGGGTACTACTAAGGTAACGGTCTTTGTATAACAATAAAAAAACAACTCGGGCACGTCCTCGACCTTTACCTCTATGTCTACCCCGGCCCTTAGCCAGAGTTGGAGGTGCTGGTACTAAAGGCTTGCCCTTATCTGCTACTAAAGATCTTGTACAAACCATCTGCGAAAGAGTGAATGAAACAAATGAGATTATAGGAAACCATCTAGGATAAGACACATGATATGTAAGCAAAAGAAGACTTATATATCCTAAAATGCCATTGTAGCCTCCCGAAGATAGGGTACGGATGTCTCTGCCCCGATCCACCGGACTCTACTAGATATTGGATCCAATATCGATGAAACCAGTGAACCTGGATCAGATACCAAGTTGTCACGACCTAATTTCCCAGGTCATGATGGCACCTATAACCCCCTGTAGAAAACCAATCCCCGTGGTCCAGAACAGTTAGTAATGGGACATTAACCTAATTAAAGAACACACAAATAGGATGATAAACGGAAGAAGATAAAGAAGGCATAGCAAAAAGAATGTAACCTAATATAAATAGAAAACTACACCATCGCACGACCTGGTATCATAGTACAAGAGCCACTATTAACTATACAAAGTACAAGAGAGCAAAAGCAAAATATACAATTGTCTCTAAATATACAAAAGAGTCATTTTTGCCAAAAGAAGAGATATAGCCAAGCCCCGGTCGCTAGGAGCTCACCCTATGTCTCAAAGTTCCAAAAAGCTACACAAAATCCCCACGTCAACGGTGATGGCCCATACTAGGATCTTCACCAGGAAGATGCATAAGTGTAGTATGAGCCCCAATAGCATAGCAATGGGTACCCAGTAGGCATTATAGGCTGACTGGGCATATATAAAATATAAAAGCACTAGATAGCAGATAAGGGAAGAAAAGGGTCACAAAAGCAAATAGAGTGAAGTACATGGAAGCTAGCAACAGATAGAAGGCATAAAAGAATACAAGTATGCTAAGCTAGTCACAGAAGATGTATCACTGAACTAGATATAAGAGTAGAGGAAGCACCTGGTTCCTTACAATAATAGTAAATAAGGAAGGCTTTAATGAACAGGGCGGTGTACCGGTAACCTCAAATAAAGGGAGAGAAAAAAAGGCAACTAAACATAAATATGCTAACAATACAACTCACAAGGTAAGGATGATCGAAAAGTAAACTAGAGTGTAACTACAATAGGAACAAGTAACACTAATCTACCTACAATCCCAACAAATGCCCATACACTTGAGGAATACATACAAGTGAAAACAAACCCTACTGGCATCCCTTACTACCAGAGAGTACACTTAACAAACATCAAATAATGGTGGAACTGTACAGAGAATGGATGGTATGATAAGCTATGATAAGATGGTGGTACCATATGCACCTCCTCCGGTGCCTGTAGGCAATACAACTCACAAGGTAAGGATGATCAAAAAGTAAACTACCGTGTAACTACAATAGGAACAAGTAACACTAATCTACCTACAATACCAACAAGCGCCCATACACCCCGGAATACATACAAGTGAAGACAAACCCTACTGGCAACCCATACTACTAGAGAGTACACTCAGCAAATAGCAAACAACGGTGGAACCATACAGAGAATGAATGGTATGATATACCAGTTGTACCGTATGCACCTCCTTCGAAGCCCGTAGGCCCAGTATGTAGGACCTGTGGAAGGGATTCCTCCATATACCTCTACTCCCCCATATACCCTTCCTCTGGCACTCTCAACCCATAGCCCCTAGTACAGATTGGCAAGGTCGGTGGAGGTCTACACGACCACATACCAACTCTTAAGATCCCATCATGCATGCCTAGAGTCTATCTGGGTCTAAAATTAGTAAAATCAATAATAAAACCATATCTAGCGCTCATCTCGGATGAGTCTAGTAAGAAGATCCATTAAACCAGTTTTAAGTCTATTCATAGCCATTAATAACTAAAAATGGGCCCTCGGGGCCATGCAAGAATAGAAGACCGGTGATAATCAGGACTCTAGCCCTGTAGTAGTAAGCCAATGTAGAAAAGCTCTTTTCATGATGATAAAATGCTCAGGTACAGCCAACAAATCAATATCAACCTACTAACCCTGCACAGGCTCAATCCGCTATACAACACAGATAACCATCTAGCAATCGCGAATCAATGTATGGGACTCACGGACACTTCCCAAATATCCCACTAACTATGGTCTAGAGGCATATGCAAAGGCCAATCAGGGCCGTAAGGGGTAACACTATCGTACTAGCTCAAATACTAAAGTAGAAGATATTTGACGAAAAGGAAGCGGACAAGGTCTGGGGTGCCAACCTAGTAAACCTAACCCAAGGATGAGATAAATAGTTCTATTACATTCTATATAAGCTAAGTCTAAAAGTGATAAACCATAACCTACCTGACGTCTGACGAAAAGCTGTAGGAAGGATGTCATCCGAGCCCAAACTACTCCAAGAAGCCTGAATAGCGATCAAACAATCAAAAACATAAACTACTTGTCAATACAAAGCTAATGATACCCATAATTCTAATAATTTGCTGGGTTGAAATCTGGGTCAAAACAGGCCCATGGGCCCCGATATTTAAAACTAAAAAACATAAATTGAGCATAATTTGGGTAAAGGAAGGCCCTAAAACAGCCCCTAAATCCCAAGAACAATTCAGGAATCAAACAAAGAAATTAATGAAATTAAAAGTTAGAAACTTAAAATTCGAAGATGGGAATCAACCACGGACAACGAATAAACTATCCCAACACTCTAAGGTGATCCCGCACTGAGAATTGCGCTTAAAACTCTAGAGAAAAAATGGTGGATATGATTTTAACCAAAGAATGAAAGAGAAAACCCTTTTAAAACTGCCAGCAATCGGTGCACCGGTGGTCATAGTGACGCAGGTGCATCACCACAATGGCCCCTAGACCAACACATGGGTGGAGGTCAATAAAACCTCCAATCCCGCAGGCGTTGTCCAAATGTCATAAGGGCAACACCGCAAGGGAGGGAGAAGGAGCGTAGGCACGTTCCCTGCTGATGCCACCAGAAATGCAGGTGCGAAACCCAGAGTGCAGGTGCGGCTGCATAGGTGCGTCCAATGCACCACAACCATGTCATACCATAACAAGTTGCAAATACAACTCAGAAATCCTCCGGTCAAACCCTCAAGGATTATCTAGGGAACCACGTATGAAAATGTACTATACTACTCTACCAGAAGCGATGTTTTGGAATCAACAAAATTCATAAAACTCCTAAATGAGATTGATTTAATGAAAAGTGGGCCCTATGCCTAAAAGGAACAACTTTACCAAAATGGAACACAATAGCCTAAAAGGAGTCTGAAAGTCTCTGGACCCGAATCAAAGGTCCTTCTAGCCTAAAGTCGACATTCCAAAGTTAATCGCACTGAATTCTCATCCAAGGCTATTTTCTCCAAATGTTGACCAAAGTCAAACTTCCAACCCCAACTGGCCTGAAATCTCAAAAGGTGAGACAGAACTATACCGAAAGCTCTAAGGCACCCAGCAAGGGTCCAACTAGACCAATATCCATGCTCCGGAGCTAACAAAATTGTCAAAATTCGATTCTAAGCATGTTTTCTAAGAATGTTGACCAAAGTCAATAATTTTCTAAGTTAACGCTTTAAATCATGGAAGGGTCATACAGACCAAACGAATGGCCCAAGCACTGAACCACAGATCCCAACAAGTCATAAATTACTTATGGACGATACAAGCAACTCTAATAGTACCAAAAAAGTGAAAATACGAACATGACTAGAAGGGTCATTACATCAAGAGGAAGACCCGATAGATCAGAAGAAAACATATTTGAATACTCGCAAACCACTGGAACTAACTCAAGAGAAGGTGTGGTGACACTATTATCATGAACATAAGAAAGATAGGCTAAGCACACTTTCCCAACCAACCGTTGGGCACTCAAAAAAGATATAACTCCCTTGGCATATGGCTATCGACACATGTATATACTATAGGAGGGATACCTGGCATCCGTGGAGTAACATTCTTGGTGAAGTAATCCAAGACTGCATGGTAGGGAGACAACCAATCCATGCCTAAAATCATATCAAAATCAACTATATCCTACACAACTAGGTCTTCTTACATGTCATACCCAAGAATAGTCACCACACAAGCCTGATATGCATAATCCACATCTAAAGTATATCCTTCTTGGGGAGCTATATGTAAAGGCATAGGCAATAACTCACAAGCTGACTCGAGACGAGTAGCATAATAAGCAGACATATAGGAGAATGTAGAACCCAGATCAAACAAAGTAGAAGCTAACTGATGTCAAACAGAGATCATACCTGTGATGAAAACATCTGAAGCCTCAACCTCTGGCCGACCTGAGAATGCATACACGTGGCTTTGACTACCACATCCACCTGATCTATGAGACTGAGGACTACCTCAAGTACCCTAGAGACCACTCCTACTACCATGTGCACTGCCTCTGGCTGGGGGTGCTAGAGCCCTTGGAGCTTGAACAATCTGACACTATTGGCCGCCATTCCAGACCCTAGGAGAATCTATAACAAAGGTCCCCAACTCACCACACTTAAAGCACCATCTGCCCACCAAAGTCCGAATAGAAGAACTCACTGAACCAGACTGGTCGCCATGGCTTGAATACCCAGAATATGCACCACGTGGAGATTGAATCAAACCTTGACTACTCTAACCCTAAGCAATTTGTATTACGTCCTAAATAGGCTAACTCAATTGGGAACGCTGTTGATGTTGACCCTACCAAAGTAGCCTCTACCATGTTTCTGTGAGCCACTATAACTGCTCTGATGACAGGGCCTCTTCTCATTGTCCCCTTAAGCCTTGTGAAGTATGCCTTTATAGTGTGGGCGTGTTCTAACATATCCAGGAGTTACTAGCCTGATGCTACCATACCCTTTGTAGCTAAACAGAGTTGTAAGGTCAAACCTCTAACAAAGTGATGCACCCTCTCGTGATTGGTAGGAAAAATCATGGTGCATGCTTAGCCACCTCGTGGAAGCAAATCTCATACTCTAAGACAGATATGGAAACCTGCTCTAACCTGGTGAGTTCATCCATCAACCTCTCTCTCAAGCTGCATGGTACATACTTCTCTAGGAAAGTTTTAGAGAATTATGCCGAAGTAAGTGGAGGTGACCCGGCTGGTTTGTAAGTGATATTAAACCTCCACAACTATTTCACTTGACCATCCAGCTGAAACATGGTGTAATATGCTCTGTGTGACTCAACCAACTCAAGGTTATGCAACTCTCCTGACAACTAGTCAGAAACTCGTTCGCATCCTCTCTGGAAGTGATAAAAAACCTCGGGGGACCCAACCTCAGAAACCTACTAAGTATCTTTTGGTCCTCAAAACTCATAACAGGACTAGATAGAATAGGCAGAATAATTGTACGGACCAGAAATACCTCTAATCAGAGAACTGCAGTAGCAGGCTGCACTCCTAAACTTGTGCCACTACCTGGGTTGAAGTTTAAGCCTCGTCTCTGACCTGAGAACGAATCATAATACCAGGTGAAACTATTGGCTATGATATACCCTCAAGAAACCCAAGTAGGCAAACCAATATATCATGTAGTATTGGAGTAGCCACAAAACCTACCAGATCTACACCCTCTGGCTTATAATACACCTTCTCATCACCAATATCATGCTCTGGCGATGGTAATCTAGTCTGGGCCTGAGCTGGGACTACAGCTCATCCCCTACCTTGATCGTTGGGTTGACCTTTACCTTGTCCCCTAGATAAGGCTCTAACTGTAGGTGCAGGGGTCTCATCCTCACCTCCTTCTGATCTCGTCCAAATTATCTGAGAAAGAGTGAAACAAAAGATACTTAGAAATTGATGAGGTCAAGGTTGCACGATAAAGTATTAAACAAGATGGAATCTTTCCTAATAATGCTATATAGACTCTCATAGATATGATACAAATGTCAATATAGTAATCCACGAGACTCTACTAGACACTTTACTCTTGTACCAGCAAGACCGATGAACCTAGATCTCTGATACCAGTCTGTCAAGATCCAAAATTGGGCCCTGATGGCGCCTACATAACCCCCAGTATGCAAGGCAACCCAAGAATGCAGAAGTACAACAAAATAATTCAATAGGGAAGTGGAAGAGAAAATATAAAGAAATACGGGCCAACAGTATAGATACATACCAATAGTACAAATTATACAAAAATAGTCCTAAAGTGACTTAGAAGAAAAACATAAATAGACCAACCGTGGACCTGGTGCCACCATTACAAGTGCATCTAAAGTACTGAGTAAAGCTATACAACATGTACAATCTATCCAAAATACAAGATATGGATAGAAGAGTAGATGAAAAGCAGTAAAGGATCTCCAAACGCTGGGAGCTCACTGCAATCCAAATAGCAGCAGACCACAAACAACTGAAGGGTCAGTGAGGGTGGTGTGTACTAGGTGTTGCATCAGAAAAAGATGAAAAGTGTAGTATGAATACAAAAAAATGAGTACCCAGTAGGCATCATAGGCCGATCGAGCTCAGAAAGATAATATATATTATAAGATACAAGATAGTAAACTATCTACAGGGATCCACGTAAATCAAGTTATCAACTACTGGAGCCATAACCCAATAGATGGAGAAGATAATAATGATAATAAGGCAAAGACACTCCAAGTACACATAGGCAAATGCAATGCACCGAGAGAAGCTATGATGCAGGATGTTGCCAATGCAACATGAGTCTGAGATCCCAGCATTGGACGAACAGTAAGTAAATATGAGTCCAGAATCCCAGCATCGGACATGCAACAAGTAAATATGAGTCTATAATCCCAGCATCGGACATGCAATACGTAAAAATTTCTTCCATGGAACTTAAAAATCAGTAAAAAGGGAGGCGTTTAGTTCATAAATCAAAAATAAGTAGTAAGGTAGTGCAAATCCTTCTTAAAACCCTTGAAATACGAAATAATAACAAAAAAACCATCCTTTTAACCCAAAAAACCCATCATTCGTTCTTAGGAAAATTCATTCCTATGCCAAGTCCGTGAATGCAAAAATGAGAGTAAGTGGTAAAACACTTAAGCAAAGACAGAGATATACACCAGAGGTGGGACAAAGTGCCCCCAAACAAGGTCCTCACCTGGAACCGGGCCCATAGTTACATAAATTTAACAGTAAATAACAATGGGAAAGAATGAAACTATAATACAAAATAAAATAAGGCATCTACTCTACCTCTTAAACATCCTAAAGTTACTCTAAGGATGCTAGACTAGCCACAAAAATTCTACAAGCCCCTAAGCTAAGGATAAACATGGTAGTACAAATCTACAGTCTCAAAAATGGCCAAAATTAACGGAAAACATTATTTAAGCCTAATTATAACCTAATTCTAGCCTAACGTTCATGGAACTCATAGCAAATAAAAATCAAACCAAGCCAGGTCTTAAATAAATAAATCGTAACCTACCTCGATGCTGAACTGCGAGCATGAACTATCACTCGTGTGCCTTCCTCTTTCAAACAGCCTTAGAACGCTTCCACACTATCAAGAACATAAACTAGGTGTCAAGATAAGAAGAATGACACCAATATTTCTATATAGAAATTTAGGGCCAGAAATTGGGTCAGAAAATTACCCTCGAGGCCTGCGCAATGGAACAAAAAATAAAATTTATAATTATGCTCATAGCAGTGTCACGACCCAATTTCTCGATCATGATGGCACCTACAACCCCCGGTAGGTGAACCAATCCCCGTAGCCCAGAACAGTTAGTAATGGGCTACTATCTAACAAATAAGAGAACAAGACGAAGAGAACAGATAAAAGAACTATAAATATGTACATATGCGGAAACTAAACCAAACCCCAAGACCTGGTATCATAGTATAGAGCCCAAACTACATACACGGAGTGCAAATAATCCAAAACAATATATACAGATGTCTCTGAATGGTAATAGAGTACATGAAGAAAAAGATAAACTAAAGCTAAGCTCCGATCGCCAAGAGCTCACCCTCAGTCTGAAGTAGTCCCCAACAGATCTTCCAAGCACGAATCACAGCGACCTAACGGCGATAGCCCACGCTAGGATCTGCACCCAAAGATGCAGGGGGTAGGGGTGAGCACCAAATGCGAAGCATAAGGTACCCAGTAGGTATCATAGGCCGACTGGGCACATATAAGATAAAAGCGTAGTAATAGACAGAATAGAAGCAAGCAGTCACAGAAATCAACGAAAGGTACACAGGAACTAGCCCAGAGGGAAATCAACAGAACCACATGTGAGGCTAGTAAGCAGAATATACACACCATAGGCACAGGTGAAAGTAAGAAACAACGCACCTGGGGTCCTCGCAACAACAGTGTATACAAAATAAGTTTATGAAATTGACGGTATACCGGTAACCTCAAGTGTAAGAAGAAGAGAGAAAGAGTAATAATAGGCATGCTCAGAGTCATGAATCAAACCCAACTAATCATATCAATCTCAAATCCAGAAACTAACAGTCTAGCAGTAACCAACCTCATACTTATCCATAATGGAGAACAATTCTGTAAGTAAATAGCAAAAGTCTACCTACAGTCCCCCGGCCGCCCATACAACCGAGGAACACAAACAAGTGAAAACAAACCCTCCGGCATCCCATACTACCGGAGCGTACAATCAACAAACAACAAACAAGGGTGGAGCCTCAAACAATGAATGATATGATGCATGAAGATCTCAAGTGAAATGGTATCTCTGTATGTACCTCCCCCGGCGCCGATCCGGCCCAGCAGGTAGGTTCCATGGAAGGACACTGCCCGTATACCTCTACTCCACCGTATACCCCTCCTTCGGCACACGCAGCCCGTAGCCCCTGGCCTGGATGGCAAGGTCCATGGAGGTCCCAGACCCCATACTAAAACTCAGTATCAGAACATGTCGTCCGGAAGCAAGTCCGGTATCAGGATAGAGACCCAATCTCGAGTATGCAATGCCCAGACCCTGTCCAGGACTAAAGTAGTAGGAAAATGTCTCAAAAACCCCTCCAAGGGTGCCCGGGAATAATCGGGTCTAAACAGTAAAAAGTCATCTCAGGTGCTCGGTCTGACCGAGGCTAAAAATCATCTCAAATAACAAGAAAACTCAATTAGCACCCCGGCCCTGCCGAGTCTAGCGATAATCGTAAAACTGATGATTTTAAACATAATTTTACTTTCTTTTATCCAGAAATATCCACAAGTTAAATCAAACCATTTCCAAATTATTTTCATCAAACGGGCCCCCCGGGCCATGCAAGGTTTAGAAAATAGTGTCAGTAGGCCCGAAGCCAAAAACCATAGTAAAACATGGATAAAGCCTCTTTATATGCATGGAAATGGTATGATCACACATAATAGCTGCCCAGCAGCTCACAATCAACCTATCGACCCTGCACAGGCCCACAGCTACTCAGCAAGCATAACCAGCCTAGAAGGATAATTCTATGCCCGGGACTCGCGGACATTCCCAAAATCCCACCTTCTATGTTCCAGAGTCAACAAGGCCTCACAGGACCACAAGGGTAAATAAAATATATCGGCAAATACTACAAGCAATGGAGGAACAAAAGTAGGCGGACATGAATAAAGCGGTCGAGGTCTGTGGTACCAACCTAATAAACCAACCCAAGGATGCCCATTAATACAATTTTATTCTATATATGTGGAGTCTAGGGAAAATAAACCGTAACCTACCTGTCCTCCGATGACAATCTTGAACCTCTCCGAAAAGCTCCAAAATGAAATCACACTCAAACTCGGACTTGAATAACTTGACGTCGATAATTGATTTCTTTTTTATAATTAACAATTTTGCGTCAGCAATTCTGTTCATACGAACTCCTCATTTAATCATTTCAACACACAGAAGTATGTAATTGCTCATAAGATCACTTCCTCTACTGGAAGATATAAATTAAGGCACCCATAATCAGTGCATATGCCACTTAATTTAGCTAATATGCTAATGAGTGGATATGTGGCAGCATCTCATGTTGTTAACAAATGAGTAGTCCAACCCCTCCACTCCCACGTGGAGTGGAGGTGGCACTATTGAAAGATACCTTTACCCCGTTATATATATTCGGGTATTGCATAGGTTTGTGAAAAAATAAATATAACTTTTTGAATATATCATTCATAGAAAATTATTTCAAACAAAACCTACTATATTATAATAATAATTTTTAACATAACTAAATTTACTATCTCCGTAAAAATATTACAATGTATAAAAACCTTATAAAATAAATACATATATACTTATATCGTAAAAAAAATATTTTTCATAAACCTTTTAAATATTTTGAAAAGATAATAATAATATAATTTTTACCAAATTCAACTTTTAAATAAAATATTTTCAATTACACGCGCGATGCTAATAAAGTTCTTAAGCTTAGGTTCGTAATTCACCAACGCACAATTTAGATACTCAAGAATTCCCTCGGGATCCTCCCTTATGTTTTATCACTGTTTTGGAACTGAAATGGCGTTTTAAAACGTGACGTTGAGGCTTAAATCGAGTTTAACCCGACCCGGTTCGCGACCCGGTACGTAACCCGTTTTCTGCCAGACAGTCCGCGGTAAAACAGTCATAACTCTTTACTCCGAGATCCGTTGGATGTGAGGTTTGGTGCGTAGGAAACTAGACTCGTAGACCTTCGATTTGGTATTTTGGGGGACTTCTAACTCTTTATATATTGAGATAAAAGCTCCGAGACATTTTACCCAAAGTTCAGGAAATTTGTCAAAGAAACTTACGATCACACAAATGGACCCGGCGCCGCAATACCGGTCCCGAAACGCCTTAACGGTTCAAGGAAAACGTATACGTGAAAATAATCGGAAGGGTCATTACATCATCCACTACTAAAAAGGACTTTCGTCCTCGAAAGTCAAGGTCAAGGGGGTACCTGAAGGCTAAAATAGTTGCGGATACTGATCCCGTATATCTCTCTCAGTCTCCCAGGTAGCCTCCTCGACTGGACGGTGCCTCCACTGAACCTTAACAACCGGGATCTCTTGAGACCTCAATCTCCTGACATCCCTGGCCAAAATAGCTGTCGGCTCCTCAACAAAGGCTAAACCCTCATCCAACTGAACTGAATCCCACTGCAACACATGAGACTCATCTGGGACATACCGACGCAATATCGAAATATGAAATACAGGATGTATAGCTGAAAACATCAGAGGTAAGGCTAACTGATAGGCAACGCTACCAACCCTCTGCAGAATCTCAAACGGCCCAATGTACCTGGGGCTAAGCTTGCCCCGCCTACCAAATCTCATCACGCCCTTCATGGGCGATACACGGATAAACACCAAGTCACCGACACTAAACTCCAAGGCACGAAGCCTACGATCAGCATAACTCTTCTGCCTGCTCTGAGCTACCCGAAGTCTTTCCTGAATCACTCGGACTCGGTCTAAGGAATCCCGAAGCAAATCTGTGCTCTGTGGCCCAGCACTAAAACCATCAAACCAACCTATTGGTGATCTGCAACGCCTGCCATACAAAGCCTCAAAAGGTGCCATGCCGATACTCGAATGGAAGCAGTTATTATAAGCAAACTCTCCCAAGGGAACAAACTGACCCCAAGAACCTCCAAAGTCAAGAACACAGGCCCGAAGCATGTCCTCTAAAATCTGAATGGTCCTCTCGGACTGGCCATCTGTCTGAGGGTGGAAAGCGGTACTAAGATGAACCTCTGTACCCAAATCTCGCTGAATAGCCCTCCAGAACTGAGATGTGAACTGAGTGCCGCGGTCTGAAATAATAGAAGCTGGGACCCCATGCAATCGAACAATCTCACGAAGGTAGATCTGAGCTAACCTCTCTGCGCCATAAGAAGTCTGAACCGGCAAGAAATGTGCTGACTTAGTTAGCCTATCAACAATCACCCATATGGAATCAAACCCATGAGAAGTACGAGGCAAACCAACCACGAAGTCCATAGTAATCCCTTCCCACTTCCACTCAGGAATGGGAAGTCGCTGCATCAAACCACCAGGTCTCATGTGCTCGAACTTAACCTGCTGACAGTTCAAGCACCGAGATACAAACTCCACTATATCCCGCTTCATACCACTCCACCAGTAAAGCTGTCTCAAGTCTCTATACATCTTTGTTGTGCCAGGGTGAATGGAGTATCTAGTATAATGTGCCTCATGAAGTATCAACTGAATCAAATCACTAATCCTCGGAACACAAAGGCGACTATCAAACCTCAGAACCCCATCTGAATCTAGAGTAGCCCGACTGGTCTGACCCTGAGCAACCCGATCACAAAGGTCACACAACTGCTGATCCTCAAACTGACGGCTCTGAATCTGATCAATCAAAGTAGAAAGAACCTCAACACTGGCGAGAACTCTACTAGGATCCGACAAGTCAAGCATAACCAAATGGTTAGCCAAGGATTGGATGTCCAAGGCCAACGGTCGCTCTGAAACTGAAAGAGAAGCTAGGCTACCCATACTTACTGCCCTCCGACTCAAGGCATCCGCTACCACGTTTGCCTTGCCCGGATGATACAGAATAGTGAAGTCATAGTCCTTCAGTAACTCGACCCATCTCCTCTGCCTCGAGTTCAACTCCCGCTGACTCGTGATATACTGAAGACTACGGTGATCGGTAAAGATCTCACAGTGAACTCCATATAGGTAATGCCTCTAGATCTTGAGCGCGAAAACTACCGCCGCCAACTCTAAGTCATGAGTGGGTAGTTGCGCTCATGAACCTTCAGCTGCCTCGATGCATATGCTATTACTCGACCCTGCTGCATCAATACACAACCAAGACCAACTCCAGAAGCATCACAATACATGGAGAAGCTCTGACCCTCAACCGGCAAAGTCAAAACTAGAGCTGAAGTCAATAAGGCCTTAAGCCTCTTGAAGCTATCCTCACACTGATCCGACCACTGAAATGGGACATCCTTCCTAGTCAGCATAGTCAAGGGTGCTGCTATGGAAGAAAATCCCTCAACGAACCGTCTGTAGTAACAAGCTAACCCAATAAAGCTGCGAACCTCAGTAACAGTAGTAGGTCTAGGCCACTCACAAACCGCTGAAATCTTTCCCGGATCAACCCTAATCCCATCCTTAGACACCACGTGCCCTAGGAATGCAACTGACTCAAGCCAAAACTCGCACTTTGAGAACTTGGCATAAAGCCGATGATCTCTCAAAGTCTGGAGTATAACCCTGAAGTACTGCTCATGCTCATCTCTACTACGCGAGTATACTAAGATGTCGTCTATAAAAACTATCACAAATGAGTCCAAATACGGGCCAAGAACCCTGTGCATCAAGTTCATAAAGGCTGCGGGGGCATTAGTCAACCCAAAAGACATCACCAGGAACTCATAATGGCCATAATGTGTCCTGAATGCTGTCTTAGGGATGTCCTCCGCCCTAATCCTCAACTGATGGTAGCCGGACCTCAAATCAATCTTCGAAAACATGACTGAACCCTGAAGCTGGTCAAACAAATCATCAATCCTCGGTATCGGATACCTATTCTTCACTGTCACCCTATTCAGCTGCCGATAATCAATACACATGCGCATCGACCCATCCTTCTTCTTCACGAAAAGAACAGGAGCACCCCACGGTGACACACTAGGTCTAATAAACCCCTTAGCTAACAGATCCTGAAGCTGCTCCTTAAGCTCTCTCAACTCAGCAGGAGCCATACAGTAAGGAGAAATAGAAATGGGCCTAGTGCCCGGCTCTAGCTCAATAGCAAAATCAATATCTCTCTCAGGTGGAAGGCCTGGCAGGTCGGTAAGAAACAGATCGAGGAAGTCTCTAACCACAGGAACGGACTTAGGTGAAGAAGGGTCAGCACTAACATCTCAGACATATACTAGATAAGCTAAACACCCACGGGAAATCAACTTCCTAGCTCGAAGACAAGAGATGATCCCAGATGGTGCATGGCTAATAGAACCCTGCCATACAACCGGGGATACACCGGGCACAGCTATGGTAATGGTCTTGGCGTACCAATCCAAAACCACACGGTGAGGGGATAACCAGTCCATGCCCAGTATCACATCAAAATCTAGCATATCAAGAATCATCAAATCACCCCAAGTCTCTGAATCACCAACAGATAACATAAAAGATCTCACAATCCGATCCACTACTAAAGAATCTCCTACTGGGGTCGAAACAGAAACAGGAACAGATAATGGCTCACTAGCCAACCCCAAACAAGGCACAAAGTAGGCAGATACATATGAACAAGTGGATCCAGGATCAAATAAGGCCATAGCCGACTGATGGCACACAGAAATCATACTTGTAATCACAGCATCTGAGGCCTCTGCCTCTGGTCTCCTAGGGACCTTGTAAAACTGACGACGACCTCCACCTGCCCGACCGCCATCCCTACCACCTGCTCTGCCGCGTGGAGCACTACCTCTACTCTGACGACCATCCCCTTGAGCTGGGGGATCAACTACTCGTAAAGGCTCGGCCAACTGAACTATACCCTGCTGAGGGCAATCTCTAGCAAAATGACCAATCGCACCATAAGTAAAACAAGCCCCTGACGGCCTACTCAGTCGAGATGAACCAGCAGATCTCGTATGACCACCATGACCTGATGCCCCAGAAATTGTACCCCTCGAAGACTGGCCACCATAGCCCTGATGGCTGCTCTGACCCTGCTCAAACTAGGTACTACCGAAAGTCTGAAGGGAAGCCTGAACCGGTCGGCTGGACTGACCCTGGTACTGCTGTGGCTGATAACTTTGGCTCCACTGGCCAGAACCTCTACCACCATATCTGGAACCACTATAGACACCCTGATGTCGAGGCCTCTTATCTCTAGACCCCTGATCATGTCGCTGCAAGTCCTCCACAGTACGGGCATAGTCTACAATGGCCTGGAATGACCGACCACTGGCAATCAATATCTCAGCTGGCTGCCTGATCTCAGGCCTCAAACCCCATACAAATCTGCGAATCCTATCAGCCTCGGTAGGAATGATCATAGCTCCGAACGGTGCTAGCTGATGGAAACGGGTCTCATACTCTGAGACAGTCGTAGACCCCTGTCTAAGGTGAGTAAACTGCTCCTTGCGACGCTCACGATCACTCTGAGGTAGGAACTTGGCCATAAAGGCCTCATAAAACTCAGACCAGGTCAAAGGAGGTGACGACGGTGGTCTACAAGCAACCTGGGCCCTCCATCATAGCTTCGTTGGGCCCTCCAACTGATAGGTAGTATAACCAACCCCGTGAGTCTCCAACAAACCCAAATGATGCAACATCTCCTCATAGGTAGTAATAAAGTCATGTGGATCCTGTCTAGAAGTACCAGCGAACCTCGGATGTGCTAACCTCAAAAACCTACCCAACGCCTTCTGCTCTGACTCTGTCATAACTGGGCGAGGAGCAAGAGGCTGTGCAACAGATAGGACCGGAATGACCTCCGCACGGGGAGCCATAGTAGCCGGCTGCGCTCTTAAGCTCTGTGCACCCAGGGCTTCCCCCTGAGCGGATGTCTGCGCTACCTCGAAAGGCCGCTCTCCAATCATACCCAAAAGTTGTAATAGTAATCCCCGAATATCTGGAGACTGAGCTGCGGCTGGAGCTGGCACAGAAGTGGGCACTAGAGCTGGTACTGGAGCTGGCGCTAGAGCTGGTGCTGGAGCGGGAGGCTCATCCCCGCGTGATGCCGATGATCTCGTACGAACCATCTGCGGAAGAATGAAGTTAGAACAAATGAGATTTCCATGAAGAAATTCAAGGTTCTACGCACGACCACAGAGCAATGAAAGAGTCAAATTTCCTAAAATGCCACTGTAGCCTCCCAAAGATTGAGTACGGACGTCTCCGCCCCGATCCGCAGGACTCTACTAGACATTGGCTCCTATACCGATGACACCGGTGAACCTAAACCTCTGATACCAAGTTGTCACGACCCAATTTCTCGATCATGATGGCACCTACAACCCCCGGTAAGTGAACCAATCCCCGTAGCCCAGAACAGTTAGTAATGGGCTACTATCTAACAAATAAGAGAACAAGACGAAGAGAAAAGATAAAAGGAATACAAATATGTACATATGCGGAAACTAAACCAAACCCCAAGACCTGGTATCATAGTATAGAGCCCAAACTACATACACGGAGTGCAAATAATCCAAAACAATATATATAGATGTCTCTGAATGGTAATAGAGTACATGAAGAAAAAGATAAACTAAAGCTAAGCTCCGATCGCCAAGAGCTCACCCTCAGTCTAAAGTAGTCTTCAACAGATCTCCAAGCACGAGTCACAACGGTCTAACGGCGATGGCCCACGCCAGGATCTGCACCCAAAAGATGCAGGGGGTAGGGGTGAGCACCAAATGCGAAGCATAAGGTACCAGTAGGTATCATAGGCCGACTGGGCACATATAAGATAAAAGAGCAGTAATAGACAGAATAGAAGCAAGCAGTCACAGAAATCAACGAAAGGTACACAGGAACTAGCCCAGAGGGAAATCAACAGAACCACATGTGAGGCTAGTAAGCAGAATATACACACCATAGTCACAGGTGAAAGTAAGAAACAACGCACCTGGGGTCCTCGCAACAATAGTGTATACAAAATAGGTTTATGAAATTGACGGTATATCGGTAACCTCAAGTGTAAGAAGAAGAGAGAAAGAGTAATAATAGGCATGCTAAGAGTCATGAATCAAACCCAACTAATCATATCAATCTAAAATTCAGAAACTAACAGTCTAGCAGTAACCAACCTCATACTTATCCATAATGGACAACAATTCTGTAAGTAAATAGCAAAAGTCTACCTACAGTCCCCCGGCCGCCCATACAACCGAGGAACACAAACAAGTGAAAACAAACCCTCCGACATCCCATACTACCGGAGCGTACAATCAGCAAACAATAAACATGGGTGGAGCCTCAAACAATGAATGATATTATGCATGAAGATCTCAAGTGAAATGGTATCTCTGTATGTACCTCCTCCGGCGCCGATCCGGCCCAGCAGGTAGGTTCCATGGAAGGACACTGCCTGTATACCTCTACTCCACCGTATACCCCTCCTCCGGCACACGCAGCCCTCGTAGCCCCTGGCCCGGTGGCAAGGGTCATAGAGTCCCAGCCCCATACTTAAATCAAGTATCAGAAATGTCGTCCCGGAAGCAACCGGTTATCTGGAATAGAGACCCAGTCTCGATGTATGCAATGCCCAGTACCCTTTATCGAAGGACTAAAGTAGTTAGGAAAATGTCTCAAAAAACCCAAACCCCTCCAAGAGGGTGCCCGGGAAAACGGAATAACGGGTGTCTAATACAGTTTAAAAGTCATCTCACCGGGTGGCTCGGGTCCGACCGAGGCTAAGATAAATCATCTCAAGTAACAAGAAACTCAACTTAGCACCTCCGGCCTGCCGAAGTATCTTATGCGATATATCGAAAATTTGTATTGATTTTAAACATAATTTTACTTTCTTTTATCCAGAAATATTCACAAGTTAGATCAAACCATTTCCAAATTATTTCCATCAAAAACGGGCCCCCCGGGCCATGCAAGGTTTAGGA